>CM065594.1:108983921-109037166 GCA_033119425.1 Bufotes viridis
TGGTCACTGACTCCATTGCTGTATGACGGCTATTGCACCTACATCCACACTTCTGCATTGCAGCCTACTGAGACACTTAAAGGGGATTTCCAAGATATTTTTATTAATGACCTGTCCTTATGATAGGATATCAATATCAGATCAGTGGGGGTGCGACACCCGACAGCTGATCAGCTGGTTGAAGAGAAGACCACGCATTGTGCCAACACAGTCTTCCCTTCATTATTTACCTGCTCACCGTCGTCATTGCAGCGTCGAGCAGGAGTATTTACAAGAAGCCGTCCTATTCACTTCTATGGAATGGCTCATTCCTATACACTTGAATACTACAGAGCCGTCCCATAGAAGTGAATGGGATGGCTTGTAACCACACCTGCTCACCGCTGCGATGTCGACGACTAGCAGGTAAACATCGAATGGAGGCTGCACTGGCACAGCGTGCGACCTTCTCTTCAATCAGCTGATTGGCGGGGATGTCAGGTGTCGGACCCCCACCAATCTGAAATTGATGACCTATCCTTGACAAAATAACTGGTGGTCTAGGCAGTGGCTTAACTAGAACTGACTGGGCCTCACAGCAAGTTTTTCAATGGGGCCACCCTCCAACAACTTCTTTGCAACTCCCTCCTCCTGTGCAATTCCAACTCCTTTAGCTACTCAAGATCGCCTTCTCAGATTAGTCCCGGCAGCTGCTCCGTCTGTTTTCTACAGTGTCTCTATATTGTGTCATTTTATAATACTGTTGAGGGGGCCCTGACTATAAAATCTTTCACTCCTCCTCTGGGGTTGGCCCTTCTGAGTTCGGGCTCCGAAGCAGCAGCTTGCCCTATAGCTTCGCCGTTGGGTCCAGTGTGGTAAAATAATTAATGGTAATATCCCTGGTTTTCTAGTGTAGTGATGAAGTTAGTGGAGATATTTTTGTGAGACATTCTGTGCGTAGATTGGACCCTCACAAATCAGAGGAGTACCAACAGGGCAAATAGCATGCTGTATGCTTTGAGCACCCATGGTAGGTCATAAGTCAGTGGCAGGCTATCACTGGCGATGTTTAACAAGTTCAGAAATGGGATTTCTGGGGCTGGGTCATTGTGAATGCCTTAATCTTAGGGCTCTTTCACACTTGCGCTTTTGCTTTCCGTCCTATAGTTCCGTCCTCGGGGCTCTAGGAAGGAAAGATACTGATCAGGATTATCCCCATGCATTCTGAATGGAAATAAATCCATTCAGGATGCATCAGGATGTCTTCCGTTCAGTATGTGAACGTTTTTTGAACGGTGACAAAACCGTATCATGCTGCGGATTTGTCTCCGTCCAAAAATCCAGAAGACATGCCGTAATGCCGGATCCGGAATAATGCCCATTGAAGTGCATTAATTTAGCTTTTGTGAATGGTTACCATGGCAGCCAGGACACTAAAGTCCCGGCTGCCATGGTAAAGTGTAGTGGGGAGGCAGGGGAGAAGTATACTTACCGCCCGTGCGGCTCCCGGGGCGCTCCACAATTACGTCAGAGCGCCGCATGAGCATGGATCACATGATCACATGGATCACGTGATCTATGCGCGCGGGACGCTCTGACGTCATTGTGGAACGCCCGGGGATCCGCACGGACTGTAAGTATCTGCTCACCTGGCTCCCCACTACTTACTAATGGCAACCAAGACTTTAGTTGCGTCCTGGCTGCCATAGTAACACTAAATGCATTTCGAAGACTGATCAGTCTTCAAATGCTTTCAGTTGTCTTGCATTGTGACGGATCCGGCGGGCATTTCCGGTGACGGAAGTGCACGCCGGATCCACACAACGCAAGTATGAAAGAGGCCTTACCATGGCTTCTTCTCTAGCCACCCTGGAAATCAGGAAACAATCCACTACCACACATCTTTTCTGGGTTGAGAAAATATTTCACAACCTGGTGCACCTACTGCTAAACCCACCAGAGACTGAATTGTGTTTCTGTGAGCCTATCCCATCATAAGTGCGGCTCACTTGAGGTGCACCTGCCATCTTGTCGCCCAACCTGCTGGCCTGGTCAAGGTTCCTATGTGCCCAGGGGAGAAAACTCAAATACTGATTGATTGCTGCCACTGAGAGAGAGGAGCAGCAAGCAACCTGATCCCTACTGCTTGGCAACTCCTGGGATGGTACTCCTGTGCAGCATTCCACCAGCTTGCTCTATAATTCTGCTGCAAGTGTAATGTGGTCATTTTGCATAACCCAGAGGTCTGGTTATCTGTATCCTGTCCTGAAGCTGGTAGGACATTGGTGCAGGAAGGCCCAATCTCTTAAAAGGCCCAGCACCTATTTGCATAGAATGCCATAGCATCCTGACTGTCCATCACTTTCTACCAAATGTGATTATTTGGCCTTCTAAACAAAGAAAAACAAAAAGCTACAGGTGAGGCATTCAAGTTATATGATACCAATCTAAACGACTGTAATATGCCTCAAACTGTACCATATCCTAAAAATAATTAAGAAAAATATATAAACAAAAATAAATAAGAAAAATTCAGTCCAGAAAGTCAAATGCAGCTAATCAATGGATCCATTACACAGTTATTGGTAAAACATTCCTTTATGAGACAATGTTGCTGAGAGTGGTTCCCACTATAATACATTTATGTAATCCAGATGGTGGTTAGTTGATGATTATTACGGTCATGTAGAACTTTTTGGAAAAATAGTACCCAATAAAGACATAAAGGAGGTAACAATAATAGTTCATATGAAGAATGTCCAATATTTCAATAAATGTTGGCTTGGAGCATTGCTCTATGGCGTACAAGTGGCGCACAGTTAGTGCCTCCTTATAAAAACCTTATATACGCGGTGTTGTTACCACTATATTGATAATTGGTAGTTTATTTACCGCTCCAAATGAGGCATGGTAATGTCTTTATATGAGTGTAGGAGCACTCAACCGATGATAAGGTAGCGTTTATGCTGCCGCTACCCACTACTGCTCGAGACGCGGCATGAGTTTGTGCTTGTAAAGAAACAGCAGTGCTCAGCTGATGGTAAGGGAGCACATGCTTGCACAGCATAAGAAAAAGCGCCTGCTTATGTGCGCTCTCATGGTCCTGGCCACCAGAGAGGCCAGAGCTTTTTCTATAGTGTACAAGCATGACCACCACTAACGGATTGCAGGGTGGTCATAACCATGGAAACGAGCAGTGTACATTGTGATGGAAAAATGAATCCAGCCAGCAAAGGAAGCAATATGGACAATCACAATACATTAGTAAGTGCCTTGTATTAACTTTGTTTGCATGATCAATGCCATTTGCCATGTTCTGCCGATGTATTGTTTATGCAACTCACATTCTATCATGTATATAACTACAGTCCCTGACAAAAGTCTTGTCGCTTGTGTACAAATTGACCTGAAGTGCCGCTAAAATATATTTCTAATCAAGATTTTGTTACAAGAAATGGGTCATTTTAATCATAACAGCTTTTGTAATAATGTTTCAGTGAAAAACAAAACTGACAAAACATATTCTAATATTCACAGCTTGGTGAAGCCAATCGAGTCAATTTTTGCCAAGACGTGTTGTCCCCTTGTCATATGAGCTTCACCTGTGACTAATAATGGATCAATTAGGTCTCAGGTGTGTATAACAAGAACCCCAGTACACTAGACCTTCGCATCAACTGCAACTAGACCTCTGCAAACATGCCTAAGATTCACCCTGAGACTAAAGTATTGATTATCAAGAGGTTCAAGACCAGATCCACTGCTGATGTGGCAGACACCTTCAATGTGTCTCAGCATCAAGTTCAGAGGATAAAAAAAGATTTGAAGAGACAGGAGACGTTTTGGACAAGCCCAGGTCAGGCAGACCCCGCAAGACAACTGCTCGAGAGGACTGTTTGTTGGCTCTAAAATCCAAGGCCAGACCATTTTCCACTGCAGCAGAGCTCCGCGATACCTGGTCACCTGAAGTCCCTGTGTCAACCAGAACAGTTTGTCGGATTCTGTCTCAAAATGGCCTCCATGGTCGAATCAGTGCCCATAAGCCAGCACTAAACAAAAGACAATTGAAAAACCATGTGGTATTTGCCAAGGCCCACAGCCTGCTAAAAGGATGGACGCTGGAAAAGTGGCAGAAGGTGCATTTTTCAGACCTGATGACTTCATGAATAAATTGTATGAATCCTTGCCAAACCACATGGATGCTGTCCTTTAAGCTCATGGAAGTCATACAAGATATTAAATTTGGATCTCACAGCATTACTACTTAATTTGCTGACATATTTGGGGATTTTCAGTACAGTTGTTCAATTTCTGTGTAGGCTACAAAACTTTTGTCTTGCCAAAATTTGACCTTTCTGTCTTGATTAAATGATAAATCTTTTTTCAGTGAAACTAATTTATTTCAGTGCATTAAACATCATTCGGGAGGCATTAGCTCTTCATATATATTCAGAAATATTCAGAGAGCTAGAAAAATTACTACACAAACAACTGAGACAGAAGTGGGAAATCAAGTCCCTCAATCAATATTTAATTATGGGAGTTATACCAAAGGCCTTAATGTTAACTAAAGATCCCGCAGAGGACCTATATAGTGAAGATTTCAAACAAGAATGGGAAGGAGTTTTACTCACACAATCACGAACATTGATACAGCTAATCATCAAAAGACGTTCACAAATTTTGGAGGATACTGTGGAACAAATCTCAAAATTAAAAGAGATAGTGGACAAATTACCAAAGGATGACTCTTACAATCTATGGCAAGAAAGAATTTGTACAAGTTTAGACAATTTAGAAAGGACAATTATGATAAAAAAGAATAAGAAATTAAAACATAATGTCAGATTGGGACATAATAAAGAAATAACAGACAACATACAAAAACAGAGAGACAATACACCAAATTCCACCAACGAAAATAGAGAAAACACACCGAAAAAACAAAAAATAAAGGAGATTAGGAGTAATATACAAAATAGATATAACATCCCCACGAACAATCACTTTGAATCCCTTGCTTCACCTCATTTTTTAGATCAAACCCCACCACATCACAGGACGAGGACACGTCACTATACCCGATCCCCAACACGTAAGGACACAAATCCCGACACACAGATACAATTTGAGACACAGGAGCAGGATACACGAGATAACACCAGACAGGGAACACTGAGAAAGGAAACTAATGAACATTCCCTATCGCCCCCACCACTAGAGAGAATATCAGACCAGGCAGGATCAACAGAGAGACAACACGGACAAACCCAAGCTTCACAGATCACAAAGAAGACAAGAAGGGGCAGACACAGGACGAAGACCTCCCAGACAGCACAGGAATTAAGAGACACTACAAATATTATTGTTAACCTTAGTGAAATCACTCTAACTGACACACAACAAAAATTACTTAACAAAGGATTGAAGTTTGCACCAACCACTAAGATGGATAGATTCAGTGCATATATTGGTATAGAAAAATTTGTAAGGAAGCTTTGCCTAAAAAACTATTATATCAAAAACCCTACAACTAGGGAAAATACAGAACAATCTATCTACAGACATACAGAATTAAAGAAAAAATCTGCTAACTATCCTAAAAACGAAATGGGTGAAGATATAGCCACCTTTCGGAAATGTACAGAGATAGAGATCAGAAAATTAAATATGAAAAAAACACAATATAATCTTACAAAAAGGGAGACACATGCCATCAAACAACTTCAATCCATGAACAATCTGACAATAAGACCAGCCGATAAAGAGGGGGCAATAGTACTCTAGAACACAGTTGATTATAATACTGAATGTAGGAGACAATTATCTGACAGTTCGATCTATACTACTCTTAAAAAAGACCCCACTAAAGACTTCTCCAAAGAATTGAAGAAATATGTATAATTTGGATTGGATAAGGGTATCCTAACAGAACAAGAATCAAAATTTATCACAAACACACACAATAGAATTCCGATATTCTATTGTCTACCCAAAATTCACAAAAACCCTACCCATCCACCCGGCAGACCTATAATTTCAGGCATTGGTTCACTAACCTCAAATCTTTCACAGTATATTGATAAACTTCTACAGTCAACAGTCAAACTAGTACCCTAGTATATAAAAGATACTGCAGATATAGTTAACACTTTAGAACAAATTGAATATCAGGACCACTGGCTATTGGGTACACTGGATGTCAATTCCCTATACACCATCATACACCATAAATAAGGGACCACCCACTCCCTACATGTGGACCAGATTGACTTTCTAGTAAAAGGAGTCAATTTAATCTTGACCCATAATTATTTTATGTTCGACTCCGATTTTTTCCTGCAACAGAGAGGAACCGCCATGGGTACCAGGTTTGCCCCCAGTTATGCCAATATCTTTATGGCTCACTGGGAATAAGAGAACATCAACCAGTTACTGGGGACGAGCCTGGTACTATGGCGTAGATTTATTGACGATGTCTTCTTTATTTGTAGTGACACCAGGGACCAACTACAGTAGATATATTTCTGAAGGACATTAAAAAGAACGACAAGAATATTCACAAGTAATATAAGTAATACTCAAATAGAATTCCTTGATTTATCTATAAACATATCGGACAATAGACTTATCAAAAGCCAGTAATGAAAAATAATTATATCCTCCATTCTAGCTGCCATTTACCTAGGTGGCTTACTAACATCCCAACCAGTCAGTTTAGACGACTGAAAAGAAATTGTACTGAGGAACATCAATTTGAAGTAGAAGCAGACCATTGAAAGACAATTTTTAGCAAAAGACTATCCAATTTCACTAATAAATAAATCCCTCGATAGGGTGAGAGTAATGGATAGGACAACCTTCTTCAATATTAACAATTCAAACACCGATAATGAAACAAATAACACAGATAACTTCAGAATTATACTACCATACAATATCCATTATAAAAAATTAGAAAATATTATACAAAAAAATTTGCATCATCTCTTGAGAGACAAAGTTCTTGGACAACTACTACCAGACAAACCGCAGATTACTTATACTAAAGTACCCAACCTAGCTCTAAAATTGGCACCAACAACTAAGAGAAGGACAACTAGGACTAGTTTAAACTGACTTACATTAAGTGGTTTCTTCAGGTGTGGTAACATAGTAACATAGTGTAACGGACCGCTTCTGCAGACAAGGGGTAAAAACCGTTTAGGCGATCGGCCCCCTTTACAGAGATATAGGCACAGCTACTGCAGAACACCAAACTCCCGAACTGGATACAAAATAGCACTCCAACTCCCGTACTGGAACCTCCCAAATAGCGGCTAGCAGACGAACAGGAAAAGCAGACAATCAGCTTACACTCCTGGCAATCAGTCTCTAACAGCATACAGTGAATCCCCCCAAGAACGAGACGAGGCTCCGTATTGATGGTAAACAGGAATTCTCTCTTTATTAACGGCTACCTGCCTGGTATTTATCCAGGTCTCCCACCTGGTGGACACTCCCTAGAGGACCAGAAGGAAGACTGCGACACGGGATACAGCAGCCAATCACACACATTGGGACAATACAGACACCCCCAGCATATCCCTCCCCTCTGCCTGTGATACCATCACCCTACATGGGTAATGCAATCATCACAGGCAGACGAATACCTAATGTCTTCTGTCCTGGAGACAATTGAGGAGTCATTCAATTATCTCTCAGGACAAAGGAAATCGCCAATACACATGTGGGGACAATAGGACAGACATCACTATTCAATACACAATGTCCCACCCTTTACAATACACACAGACATTTCAGAGACAAGACTCCATTATGCACATGGGGACACAGAACAAGCATTACTGTTAAAATACACCAGGTAAGACACATTACATTAAAACTATACATTTAACATATCCCCAGATAGCTCAGGTCTGAGCGCACATTATTAAGTGAATGGCGCTCAGACCACACGAACTCCAGTTTAATCGCCATGGAGCCAAAGTCTTTACAGTCAGTTTCATACGAATGGGCTCCATGGGATTCCTATCTGAGGTATAACACATTCAACCAAAACTACCGAACCCCAGGCAGAAAAGCACGAATTAAGCTTTTCTGCAGGTAAAGATGTCTTTTAACAGGGGCCATAGTCCAAAGGCAGCAGGCGAGCAACCAGGTTTCTCCAATGCAATGTGGCGAGATTGGTCTCGTCACATCTCTCCCCTTTTCCAAACAGACTAACAGGGTATCTGACCTCCTGCCGGTCAGTGCCCTTGTTAGTCCAGCAGCCACCCACAAAACACAATCAACAGCACAGCCCACCCACAATAAATAGTTACTGCAACTGGGTAGAGGAGAAGCTTGTCCATGTCCAGGTGCCTCACCACGGACTGTGCTGGAGTGCGAGTGCGCTGACTTGGTGGGGTGCTGCATGGGCAGAGACCCGCGTCACTCTGCCCTGTTGCCAGCGCTACTGGGAGGGTAGCCTGGTTGAAGCCTGGTTGTTGGAGGGAGACCGACTGTCTCCCCTTTAGATATACAGTCCTGCTGCTGGAGACCGACTGTCTCCCCTTTGGTTACACAGCTCTGCTGCTGGAGTCCGACTGTCTCCCCTTTGGTTACACAGCTCTGCTGCTGGGGAAAGGAGACTGAGCTCTCTATTCCCTGCCCATTAATGATCCGCCGCTGGGGAGAGGTGGTAGTAAGCTCTTCTCCCATACATACCTTCCTCCTCAGTGGAGGGAGACCGACTGTCTCTCCTCCCAATACAGAGTCCTGCTGCTGGAGAAAGGAGACTGGGCTCTCTATTCCCTGCTGGTTACTCTGCCGCTGGGGACTGGAGACCGGGCTCCCAATTCCCAACAAATAATACTGCCGCTGGGGAATGGAGACCGGGCTCCCAATTCCCCGAAAAATCACGCTGCTGATGTGGGGCAGGAACAACTACCTCTGCCCCCTGTAGCTCAGCCTGCCGCTGGGGAATGGAGCTCAGGCTCCCAATTCCCTGTAATATCTCCCGCTGGGGAATGGAGCTCAGGCTCCCAATTCCCTGCAATATCTCCCGCTGTGGAATGGAGCTCAGGCTCCCAATTCCCTGCAATATCTCCCGCTGGGGAATGGAGCTCAGGCTCCCAATTCCCTGCAATATCGGTGGAGAGACCTCGGTCCCATCTCCACCTGTCGCCTGGGGTTCCTCCCAGTAAATTTCAATAATGTCTTCCCAGCGGAATGGGTCTGGAACTGGATCTGTCACCTTGCTGTCCTGCTGAGCCTTCCCAATGGAGTGGAAGAGATCTCGGTAGTCCTGCTCCAGTTCCCACTCCAGGGTTGCTAGGTGAGCCAGGTCTTGCTCTACCTCATGGGGGTCATCCCCGTCATGCCTAGCCTCCCTCTCGTAGAAAATGTCCTGAAGTCTGTTCTGCGCAGGACTCCCGAAGTCAGGCTCTGCAAAGGACTCCCATAACAAGCCAGAACCATCAAACTCCTCTCCCTCTGGCTTGTCATGCTCGGCTGTCCAGGGTATATACTGTGCCATATACCACCAGAGCGCCTGGTAGGCATCCTCCAGCCATAGCTCCTGCCATACCCGGTGCTCTAGTTCCTTCACCCATTCATCAAGGGGCTGCTCTCCCAGAAAGGGCATCCGCAGGGCCACTTGCTTCTGCCACCGCTGCTCTTCACTGGGGAGACTCTCACCCCGCTGGTATTGTACATTGTCCAGGGCCTGGTACCAGATGCCTTTCCTTAATGCATCCCGGCCATCCAGGTCCTCCTCCTCGTATGACACTGCTGGTTCCATTCTGGTGCTTTTAGGGTCGCTGTACTGGGACATGCGTTGCCCCCACTTGTAAATCCAAGGAAATGGTGTCTCCTGTAGCTGTCCTTCTGGCTGTAGGAACGATCCCGCTGCTCGCCACCAATTGTAACGGACCGCTTCTGCAGACAAGGGGTAAAAACCGTTTAGGCGATCGGCCCCCTTTACAGAGATATAGGCACAGCTACTGCAGAACACCAAACTCCCGAACTGGATACAAAATAGCACTCCAACTCCCGTACTGGAACCTCCCAAATAGCGGCTAGCAGACGAACAGGAAAAGCAGACAATCAGCTTACACTCCTGGCAATCAGTCTCTAACAGCATACAGTGAATCCCCCCAAGAACGAGACGAGGCTCCGTATTGATGGTAAACAGGAATTCTCTCTTTATTAACGGCTACCTGCCTGGTATTTATCCAGGTCTCCCACCTGGTGGACACTCCCTAGAGGACCAGAAGGAAGACTGCGACACGGGATACAGCAGCCAATCACACACATTGGGACAATACAGACACCCCCAGCATATCCCTCCCCTCTGCCTGTGATACCATCACCCTACATGGGTAATGCAATCATCACAGGCAGACGAATACACAATGTCTTCTGTCCTGGAGACAATTGAGGAGTCATTCAATTATCTCTCAGGACAAAGGAAATCGCCAATACACATGTGGGGACAATAGGACAGACATCACTATTCAATACACAATGTCCCACCCTTTACAATACACACAGACATTTCAGAGACAAGACTCCATTATGCACATGGGGACACAGAACAAGCATTACTGTTAAAATACACCAGGTAAGACACATTACATTAAAACTATACATTTAACATATCCCCAGATAGCTCAGGTCTGAGCGCACATTATTAAGTGAATGGCGCTCAGACCACACGAATACAGTTTAATCGCCATGGAGCCAAAGTCTTTACAGTCAGTTTCATACGAATGGGCTCCATGGGATTCCTATCTGGGGTATAACACATTCAACCAAAACTACCGAACCCCAGGCAGAAAAGCACGAATTAAGCTTTTCTGCAGGTAAAAAAAGATGTCTTTTAACAGGGGGCCATAGTCCAAAGGCAGCAGGCGAGCAACCAGGTTTCTCCAATGCAATGTGGCGAGATTGGTCTCGTCACACATAGTAACATAGTATATAAGACCGAAAAAAGACATTTGTCCATCCAGTTCGGCCTGTTTCCTACAAGTTGATCCAGAGGAAGGCAAAAAACCCCTGTGAGGCAGAAGCCAATTTTCCTCACTTAAGGGGAAAAAAAATTCCTTCCCGACTCCAATCAGGCAATCAGAATAACTCCCTGGATCAACGACCCCTCTCTAGTAGCTATAGCCTGTAATATTATTACACTCCAGAAATAAATCCAGTCCCCTCTTGAATTCCTTTATTGTACTCACCATCACCACCTCCTCAGGCAGAGAGTTCCATAGTCTCACTGCTCTTACAGTGAAGAATCCTTTTCTATCTTTGTGTACAAACCTTCTTTCCTCCAGACGCAGAGGATGTCCCCTTGTCACAGTCACAGTCCTGGGGATAAATAGATGATGGGACAGATCTCTGTACTGACCCCTGATATATTTATACATAGTTATTAGATCTCCCCTCAGTCGTCTTTTTTCTAAAGTGAATAGAAGCTGCATAAATTGTAGAACCACAAACTTTTCCAAAAAAAACACCACTATCACCTCAACAAACAATTATTTTAAACATGAGATCCGCGATCACCTAAAATGCAACTCAACGGATGTCATTTATATCCTACAATGTCCATGCCAAAAGCAATACATTGGACGCACAAAAAGACCTCTCAAAAAAAGGATAGCGGAACATATCTCAAATATGCATTACACTCAGTTTCCAAACACTACAAAGAATGTCACAATAGTGACCCCTCTACACTCTTTTTTGCAGCTTTGGAAAGAATTCCACGACATTGAAGAGGGGGCAACCATATAGCCAATATGTCTAGACATGAATCCAGAAAAATATTTGAATTTCATTCAATGATCCCTAAAGAATTAAACGCCGAGATGGAAATATTCGGCTTTATATGATTCTGGGTTGGCGCCCTCTCAGGGACTCGGGATCGGAGTCCGGCTGTCTATCAGCACTCCGACCCCTCTCCCGGTTGGGCCCGTCCCCACTATCTAAAGTGTTCTGTCTTAACTCACCCATACGAAGCAGAAAAGTTCTGTTTAAACTCAGTCATACAAACAATAAAAACTGTTTTGAAATAATTAGTAAATCATCAAAATTGAGTCTCATATTATATAGACCCACAATCTTCTCCTCCACGAATACCAGTGACAATTCCATAGTAAAGTAATTTTAGTAATCAACACTACACTAATCCCCTAAAAACTCCCCCTTGATCAAGTGGACATTATAATCCCTAAAGGGTATTATAGGAGAGTATTGTGACATAAACATTTTTCTATTGTTTTTAATATAGTCTATTGCCTTTAATACAGTCTAATGATTGTAAGATATTCTACTTCCTAAATGGATGTGATTGCCACCATTGTAACTGATGTGATTGTCATTATCTTAAATTGAATGTCACCATATTTTATTTGTACAATTTGACCTAAGTTCTATTCCGGTTCAGGCAACTCCGGCCCAGATTTTGAATATACCATTTTCTGAGCCAGGATTAAGATCCGCCCATCACACCCCTATAAATGGGGTCACAACCAGTGGCTGCTCACACCCACTGAGGAAGGAGCAGAGACTCCGAAACGCGTTTGGGGGCACTGAGCAAGCCATTCTACAGCTAGTTAAATATTCTACAAAGATATCCCAGAAAGATTCAATATTAAAGCCACTCTCCCGATTGAACAAGCTTCCCGCTCAAAATTTCCACGTGGGACGCCAACCAGCGAGCTTCTAGTGACGTCACCGGAAGTGACGAGCTAACCATCAACGCACATCCGGACCGGCCTGCTCCGCGTGTGAGAGCGATCCACGCGGACGCCAACTATCCATTGCTGACCATCGTAAGCACTAACCTGGAGACAGGACTGTCTGCCCACAAGAGAGCGGTAATATACTCACCTTCAGGTGCGACTATATTATATTCCATGTTAATAGGAGTGCGCTACTAAGCTTCATCATAACCTGGACATTATTTTGGGGAGAGACCTAACTGGTCACGAATCAGGCCCTAATTAACCCTACTTATCTAAGATTATTGTGACTGTACCAATTGTGTAAAATCATCCAACCACCAATTTGGGCAACAGTCAAACTGGACATAAACTGCACCATAATCAACCTATCCACCAATCCCATTAAATTAGGACTAACAGGACCATCTCAATTGTGCAGTTAATTGGGACTATTTATGTTATCCTTGTGCTTTTAATGCTACCTGTCGTATTATTATTTATAATTCATTTTTTACCACTATTTTAGTACCTATTTCTCATAATTTTAATTATCTTCTACAATCTCGATCACTGACAATTTTTATATCCAATAAATATTATACTCCATACAGAACTGATGTTCTGAGTGCCATCCCTTCACGTTTACAATTATATTTTTGGATTTGCAGTACAGCTGTTCAATTTTTGTATAGTAGTGTTGAGCGAACAGTTCGAGCATAGTTCGGGTTCGTACCGAATTTTGGGGTGTTCGGGACACGGACCCGAACATTTTCAAAAAAGTTTGTGTTTGGTTCCGTTGTTTGGCGATTTCTTCCCGCTTTCTGAAGGGCTGTACAGCAGCCAATCAGCTAGCGTTTTACTTCTTGCCCTAAGAAGCTATCACAGCCATGCCTACTCATGGCATGGCTGTGATTGGCCAAGTGCAGCATGTGACCCAGCCTCTATTTAAGCTGGAGTCACGTAGCGCCGCACGTCACACTGCTCTGATTAGTGTAGGGAGAGGACGCATCTTCTGTGAGGCCGGGATTAGGCAGGGAAAAGTCCGCAAAAGCACCTAATAAAGTGATTGATCTACAGCTGTGAATCATTCAACTTCTGCTAGTTAATTGCTCACTGGTTTTTAGGCTGCACAGAGCGTTTTTCTGTCACTTTTTTCTGGGGTGATCGGCGGCCATTTTGTGACTTGTGGTGCACCAGCACAAGCTGCCACCAAGTCCATCAATCCATCAATACTATTTTTTTTTTTTTTTTTTGCTATATCCTACATCAGGGGCTTGGCTGTGCTTATTGTCACCCCTAGAAACTCAGGATAGAAATTTCTATATTTTATTAAGGGGTTAGATTCAATTGCCAAAATAGCAATCCCCTAAATCTGGTGTTCCAGCTGTGGCTAGCCAAGTGTAATACTGTCTGCTGTCTGGCAAAGGATAGATTATTTTCTGTGGTGAAATTCAATTGCCAAAATAGCAATCCCCTAAATCTGGTGTCCCAGCAGTGGCTGGCAAAGTTTCATAGTGTCCGTCAAAGGATATATTATTCTCTGCGGTGAAATTCAGTTGCAAAAATAGAAATACCGTAAATCTGGTGTTCCAGCTGTGACTGGACAAGTTTCAAAGTGTCCGTCATAGGATATATTATTTTCTGAGGTGAAATTCAGTTTCAAAATTAGAAATACCGTAAATCTGGTGTTCCAGCTGTGACTGGACGAGTTTAATAGTGTCCGGCAAAGGATTTATTTTTTATGGGGTGAAATTCAGTTGCCAAAATAGCAATACCATAAATCAGTGGTTTCAGCTGTGGCTGGCCAAATTTAATAGTGTCCGGCAAAGGATATATTTTGTTCTGGGGTTAAATTCAATTACCAAAATAGCAATACAGTAAATCTGGTGTTCCAGCTGTTACTGGACAGGTTTAACCAGCTCAGCCCCCCTAGCTTAAACACCCTAAATGACCAGGCCACTTTTTACAATTCTGCACTACACTACTTTCACCGTTTATTATGAATTTTACCTCCTTTTCTTCTCACTAATAGAGCTTTCATTTGGTGGTATTTCATTGCTGCTGACATTTTTACTTTTTTTGCTATTAATCAAAAGTGACCGAAATTTTTGCAAATAAATGACATTTTTCACTTTCTGTTGTAAAATTTTTCAAAAAAAACCTACATTTCTATATAAATTTTTCTATAAATTTATTGTTCTACATGTCTTTGATAAAAAAAAAATCCAATAAGTGTATATTTATTGGTTTGGGTAAAAGTTGGGTATAGCGTTTACAAACTATGGTGCAAAAAAGTGAATTTCTGCATTTTGAAGCAGCTCTGACTTTCTGAGCACCTGTCATGTTGCTTCAGGTGCTAGAATGCCAGAATAGTATAAATACCCCCAAATGACACCATTTTAGAAAGAAGACACCCCAAAGTATTCGCGGAGGGGCATGGCGAGTTTATGTATGATTTCATTTTTTTTCACAAGTTAGCGTAAAATGACACTTTCTGAGGAAAAAAAAAAAGAATAAAGTTTCCATTTCTGCTAACTTCTGGCAAAAAAAAATAAAATCTCCCACGGACTCACTATGCCCCTCAGTGAATACCTTGGGGTGTCTACTTTCCGAAATGGTGTCATTTGTGGGGTGTGTTTACTATTCTGGCATTTTGGGCAGGGCTAAATTGTGAGCAGCCATGTAAAACCTAAAGGTGCTCGTTGGAATTTTGGCCCCTTTGCGCACCCAGGCTGCAAAAAAGTGTCACTCATGTGGTATCGCCGTACTCAGGAGAAGTAGGGCAATGTATTTTGGGGTGTATTTTTACATTTACCCATGCTGGGTGAGAGAAATATCTCTGTAAATTGTCAACTTTGTATAAAATAAGTACCTTTAGGATTTCACAGGGCATTTTTACGCATTTGGATTCCAGACTTCTTCTCACGCTTTAGGGGCCCCTAAAATGCCAGGACAGTATAAATACCCCACATGTGACCCCATTTTAGAAAGAATGACACCCCAAGGTATTCCGTGAGGGGTATGGTGAGTTCATGTAAAATATAATTTTTTGTCACAAGCTAGTGGAATATGAGACTTTGTAAAAAAAAAAAAAAAACTCAATTTCCGCTACCTTGTGCCAAAAAAAATAAATTTCCGTGAACTCGCCATGCCCCTCACGGAATACCTTGGGGTGTCTTTCTTCCAAAATGGGGTCACTTGTAGGGTATTTATACTGCCCTGGCATTTTAGGGGCCCTAAACGTGAGAATCAAATGCGTAAAAATGCCCTGTGAAATCCTAAAGGTACTCATTGGAATTTGGACCCCTTTGCGCATCTTGGCTGCAAAAAAGTGGCACTCATGTGGTATCCAGGTACTCAGGAGAAGTAGGACAATGTGTTTTGGGGTGTATTTTTACATATACCAATACTGTCTGTGAGAAATATCTCTGTAAATGACAACTTTTTAAAAAAATTTATACAAAGTTGTCAATTTACAGAGATATTTCTCTCACCCAGCATGGGTATATATAAAAATACACCCCAAAACACGTTGCCCTACTTCTCCTAAATACGGCGATACCACATGTGTGACACTTTTTTGCAGCCAAGATGTGCAAAGGGGCCCTAATTCCAATGAGTACCTTTTAGGAGGGCATTTCTACGCATTTGGATTCCAGACTTCTTCTCACGCTTTAGGACCCCTAAAATGCCAGGGCAGTATAAATAACCCACATGTGACCCCATTTTGGAAAGGAGACACCCCAAGGTATTCCGTGAGGGGCATGGCGAGTTCATAGAAGATTTTTTTTTTTTTAATTCTTTATTTTTCAATTTTTCAATAGTTATAGTAAACACAATATTAGTTATGTAACAGATACAAGTAATCAAGCAAGAAGCATTTACAGAGCCGATACAGGAAAAAGACATGTATATCAGTCAAGGTTTATGCATATGAAAATTAGCATTGTTGACTTCAGCCTATTGTTCCCTGAGGAAGGAAAATATCGCCTAAGGAGTGTACATACAGTATAAGCAAAATTCCATCACTTGAAGCAGTTATGTGGATACTTAAATGGAGCTAAGGTGAGCGTAAGGAAGAAGAAGAAGAAGAAGAAGAAGGAGAGGGAGAGGGAGATGAAGAAAAAGAGAAGAAGGGGGAGGGAAGAAGGAAGGGAGGGAAGGGAGAACCAGGGTAGGGAGGGGGGGAAGAGGGAAGGGACACGGGAAGACTTAGCTAGTAACATTCTTCATCTATACAACCACCTTGCAGTCAGCCAGAGGTCGCCTCCGCCAGAGTTCGCCAGGGGCACCATAGTTTCAGGAAATTAACATGTGTCCGGGTAATCCAACTTGTCATTTCCTCAAATCTACAGATAAGGTTTACCTTGGCCTTATGTAAGGAAGGGGGGTTAGTATCAAGCCAGTGCAAGGGAATAAGCAGTTTAGCTGCTGCTATGAGATGTGATATTAGATTCCGTTTTGAAGGTGAATAATGCGGGGTAGGTACGGCCAGGACCACCATTTGGTGCAAATTTCTGTATCACTTCCTCTATCCCCTTCCAATAATTCTGAATCAGTGGGCAATGCCACCAGATATGCGATAAGGAGCCTATTCCGCCACCACACCTCCAACATTCTCCAGAGGTAGACAAGCCTCTTTTGTACAGAAAATCAGGAGTTTTGTACCACCTGGAGAGTAATTTGAAGTGGTTCTCTTATAGAAGATTTATTTTTGGCACAAGTTAACGGAAATTGATTTTTTATTGTTTTTTCTCACAAAGTCTCCCTTTCCACTGACTTGTGACAAAAGGTTAAATTTTTCATGGACTAAATATGCCCCTCAGCGAATACCTTGGGGTGTCTTCTTTCCAAAATGGGGTAATTTTTGGGGTGTTTGTACTGTTCTGGCATTTTGGGCGGGGCTAAATTGTGAGCAGCCCAGTAAAACCAAAAGGTACTCGTTGGACTTTATGCCCCTTTGCGCACCTAGGCTGCAAAAAAGTGCCACACATGTGGTATCGCCATACTAAGGAGAAGTAGGGCAATGTGTTTTGGGGTGTATTTTTACATATACCCACGTTGGGTGAGAGAAATATCTCTGTAAATTGACAACTTTGTATAAAAAAAAATTAAAAGTCGTTTACAGAGATATTTATCACACAATGTATGGGTATATATAAAAATACACCCCAAAACACATTGCCCTACTTCTTCTGAGTACGGCGATACCACATGTGTGCCACTTTTTTGCAGCCAAGATGCACAAAGGGGCCCTAATTCCAATAAGTACCTTTAGGATTTCACAGGGCATTTTTACGCATTTGGATTCTCACGCTTTAAGGCCCCTAAAATGCCAGGGCAGTATAAATACCCCACATGTGACCCCATTTTGTAAAGAAGACACCCCAAGGTATTTCGTGAGGGTCATGGGCCATGGCAAGTTCCGGGAATTTTTTTTTTTTTTGGCACAAGTTAGCGGAAATTTATATATATATATATATTATTTTTTTTTACAAAGTCTCATATTCCACTAACTTGTGACAAAAAATAAAATTTTACATGAACTCACCATACCCCTCATGGAATACCTTGGGGTGTCTTCTTTCTAAAATGGGGTCACATGTGAGGTGTTTGTACTGCCCTGGCATTTGAGGGTCTCCGCAATCATTACACGTATGGCCAGCATTAGGAGTTTCTGCTATTCTACTTATATGGAGCATACAGGTAATGAGATTTTTTTTTTCCGTTCAGCCTCTGGGCTAAAAAAAAAAATTAAATGAACGGCACAGATTTCTTCATTCGCATCAATCAATGTGGATGAAAAAATCTCTGCAAAAATCAGTGACTGCGGTGTGGTGGGCTGGGCGCTAACTACCTAACAAGTAGCTAACTAACTGGTGGTGATAAGGGACCCTTATGCCCCATTCACACATCCGCAATTCTGTTTGCAGAACGGAATTGCGGACTTATTCATTTCTATGGGGACAGACTTTGTCCCTCTCGGATCCGGAATTGCGGATCCGCACTTCCGGGTCTTCACTTCCGTTCCGCAAAAATATAGAACATGTCCTATTCTTGTCCGCAATTGCAGACAAGAAAATACATTTTTTATATATTTCTGGCAATGTGCGAATCTGCAAAATGCGGAAAGCACATTGCCAGTGTCCGTGTTTTACGGATCCGTGGATCCGTGGATCCGCAAAACACATATGGACGTCTGAATAGAGCCATACAGGGGGCTGATCAATGACAGGGGGGTGATCAGGGAGTCTATATGAGGTGATCAGGGGTTAATAAGGGGTTAATAAGTGACAGGGGGGGTGTAGTGTGGTGCTTGGTGCTACTTTTCATAGCTAACTGGTCCTCTGGTGGTCGATCCCAGCAAATGGGACCACCAGAGGACCAGGTAGCAGGTATATCAGACGCTGTTAACAAAACAGCGTCTGATATACCTCTATGATGCGATGTATTTCACATCTATAGCCTGCCAGCGATTGATCATCACTGGCAGGCTGCAGTATAACTTCCGATCTCTCAGCCGCTGTGAACGCGCGCGCACACGCGCACGCGTTCACAGCAAAACACGCCTCTCGCGAGATGACGCGCCCGCGCGTCAAGGAGGAACAGAAGGACCGCCGAGATCAAGCATATTTGCGTGCGGCGGTCCTAAAGTGGTTAATAGTATCCGTCAAAGGATAGATTTTGTTCTGGGGTGAAATTCAATTGCCAAAATAGAAATACCATAAATCAGTGGTTTCAGCTGTGGCTGGCCAAATTTAATAGTGTCCAGCAAAGGATTTATTATTTTCTGGGGTGAAATTCAGTTGCCAAAATAGCAATACCATAAATCAGTGGTTTCAGCTGTGGCTGGCTGATTAATAGTGTACGACAAAGGATATATTTTTTTCTAGGGTTAAATTCAATTGCCAAAATAGCAATACCCTGAATCTGGGGTGAAAGTCAGTAGCAAAAATAGAAATACAGTAAATCTGGTGTCCCAGCAGTGGCTGGCCAAGTTTAATAGTGAACGGCAAAGGATAGATTTTGTTCTGGGGTGAAATTTAATTGCCAAAATAGCAATACCCTGAATCTGGTGTTCCAGCTGTTGCAGGCCTAGTTTAGATCTGTACGTAAAAGAGTATATTTTTTTCTGGAGTGAAATTTAATTGCCAAAATAGCAATACCCTGAATCTGGTGTTCCAGCTGTGACTGGACAAGTTTAATAGTATCCGTCAAAGGATAGATTTTGTTCAGGGGTGAAATTTAATTGCCAAAATAGCAATACCCTGAATCTGGTGTTCCAGCTGTGACTGGACAATTTCCCTAGTGTCCGTCAAAGGATATATTATTTTCTTGGGTGAAAGTCCGTAGCAAAAATAGAAATACAGTAAATCTGGTGTCCCAGCAGTGGCTGGCCAAGTTTAATAGTGTACGGAAAAGGATATATTTTGTTCTGTGGTGAAATTCAATTTCCAAAATAGCAATACCATAAATCAGTGGTTTCAGCTGTGACTGGCCAAGTTTAATAGTGTACGGCAAAGGATATATTTTTTTCTAGGGTGAAATTCAATTGCCAATATAGCAATCCCCTAAATCTGGTGTCCCATCAGTGGCAGCAAAGTATAATAGTGTCCATCAAAGGATATATTTTGTTCTGGGGTGAAATTCAATAGCCAAAATAGCAATACCGTAAATCAGTGGTTTAAGCTGTGGCTGGCCAAGTTTAATAGTGTCCGGCAAAGGATATATTTTGTTCTTGGGCGAAATTCAATTGCCAAAATAGCAATACCATAAATCAGTGGTTTCAGCTGTGACTGGCCAAGTTTAATAGTGTCCGGCAAAGGATATATTTTGTTCTGGGGTGAAATTTAATTGCCAAAATAGCAATACCCTGAATCTGGTGTTCCAACTGTGACTGGACAAGTTTAATATTATCCGTCAAAGGATAGATTTTGTTCTGGGGTGAAACTTAATTGCCAAAATAGCAATACCCTGAATCTGGTGTTCCAGCTGTGACTGGACAATTTCCCTAGTGTCCGTCAAAGGATGTATTATTTTTTTTGGGTGAAAGTCAGTAGCAAAAATAGAAATACAGTGAATCTGGTGTTCCAGCTGTGACTGGACAAGTTTAATAGTATCCGTCAAAGGATAGATTTTGTTGTGGGGTAAAATTCACTTGCCAATATAGCAATACCCTGAATCTGGTGTTCCAGCTGTTGCAGGCCAAGTGTTAATATGTCCGTAAAAGGGTATATTACACTCAAGGTGTATATTCAAGTGCTGAGAGGGTCATCCTCAATAACTTCACACGCTACCGTGCATCTCCCATTGTATTTCTGTCCGTTAAAGGGTATATTACATAAAGTCACTCCAAAAAACCGCAGCACCTCAAAGAAACACGTATAAAAACATACAAAATAACCTCCAAAAAAGGGATCCACGTTTTATAAATATATAAATCACAAAATTTATTAAAGTTTACTGAACGTCAAAGTTTAAAGTTTATTAATTATTATTAATTAAAGTTTATTAATTATTAATTTAAAGTTTATTAATTATCAACATATTGAAAGATGATATTAAATTCATAAAGCAATCACAGCAGTTAAATAACAAGATCCTTTGTTACAGCAATGGAGAAGCCGCTGACACACATGGGCATCCAATCGTAATAATAACATTAACCAACCCTGCAATGGGATTACATAACATAGTGTACATAGCAGTACATAGGAAATAGTTTCCACCGATATCTCGATTCAAACATTACACCCGGGGACCAAATAATAGCCGCCGGTTACATAAATGAATTATATTGCACTGCTGTAGCTATAGATTTACATTAAAGGACTAAATAGCCAGTCTTAAATGACTCACCGGGGACCTGCATACGGACGCCGGTTATCAAGACATATTGTGTCTCACAACGATTAGCAGATAGCAAACAATTTTAATAGTGGAAACCAACATCTAACAAGTAAAGTCAATTAAACTCAGTGCGCTAATACACAATTGCAAGGAAAGCAAATATACACATAACAATACTGGCAATTGTTACCCACGTGTAGAAAAGCGGCCCGTCTGCCCCAATGCGCGTTTCTCCCTAGGCTTCTTTAATAAATTTTGTGATTTATTTATTTATAAAATGTGGATCCCTTTTTTGAAGGTTATATTACACAAAGTGTTAAAATACAATTGCTGAATCCTACATATTGCATAATCCTACATATTTTTTCACACCCTACTGTGCATCTCCAAGTGTATATCTGTCCATAAAAGGATACCTTTCATCCAGGGCCTAAATACTAGGACTACAATTGATATTCCCCTAAATCAGTGGTTACTGCTGTGCCTTTATTAGGGTAATACGGTACATAAATAAGTAGGCAGATAGTGTTAAGTGCCTGTAAAAAAAGGCCTGAATTTGAAATCAATACATTGGGCCAAATATGTTTTTTCTTATTGTGGTGCTTGGTGAACGGTAACAATGAGGAAAACATCTAGTAAGGGACGCGGACGCGGCCATGGTGGTGTTAGTGTACCCTCTGGTGCTGGGAGAGGACGTGGCCATTCTGCCACAGCCACACATCCTAGTGAACCAACTACCTCAGGTTCCGGTACCCGCCAGAATTTACAGCGATATTTGGTGGGGCCCAATGCCGTTCTAAGGATGGTAAAGCCTGAACAGGTACAGGCGCTGGTCAATTGGGTGGCCGACAGTGGATCCAGCACGTTCACAACATCATCTCCTACCCAGTCCTCTGCAGAAAGCGCACAGGTGGCGCCTGAAAACAAAGCCCATCAGTCTGTCACATCACCCCCATGCATATCAGGGAAACTGTCTGAGCCTCAAGTTATGCAGCAGTCACTTATGCTGTTTGAAGACTCTGCTGGCAGGGTTTCCCAAGGGAATCCACCTAGCCCTTCCCCAGTGGTGGAAGACATAGAATGCACTGATGCACAACCACTTATGCTTCCTGATGATGAGGACACCTCATCGGAGTCCGCACGTCTCTGATGATGACGAAACACAGGTGTCAACTGCTGCGTCTTTTTGCAGTGAGCAGACCGAACAGAAGGTCAGGGAGGAAGACTGTGTAGAAGACGATGCAGGGGACGATGAGGTCCTAGACCCCACATGGAATGAAGGTCGTGCCACTGACTTTCATAGTTCAGAGGAAGAGGCAGTGGTGAGACCGAGCCAACAGGGACTGAGCACCCCAAAGGCAGCTTCAAGGAGTTCCCTGGCATGGCACTTCTTTAAACAATGTGCTGACGACAAGACCCGAGTGGTTTGCACGCTGTGCCATCAGAGCCTGAAGCGAGGCATTAACGTTCTGAACCTTAGCACAACCTGCATGACCAGGCATCTACATGCAAAGCATGAACTGCAGTGGAGTAAATGCCTTAAAAACAAGGAACTCACTCTGGCTCCCCCTGCTCCCTCTTCTGCTGCTGCCTTGGCCTCTTCCACCGCCTTGGGAGGAATGTTGGCACCTGCCGCCCACCAAACAGAGGATGTGCCAACAACACCACCACCTGCGTCACCAAGCATCTCCACCATGTCACACGGCAGCGTTCAGCTCTCCATCTCACAAACCTTGGAGAGCGCTACAGAGTAACTTCGGCCTTTCCTCTCACCGCCTCATATGCGATGTGCCCACCAGGTGGAACTCCACCTTGCACATGCTGGAGAGACTGTGCAAGCAGCAGGCCATAGTGGAGTTTCAGCTGCAGCACGCACGCGTCAGTCACACTGCGGAACAGCACCACTTCACCACCAATGATTGGGCCTCCATGCGAGACCTGTGTGCCCTGTTGCGCTGTTTCGAGTACTCCACCAACATGGCCAGTGGCGATGACACAGTTATCAGCGTTACAATACCACTTCTATGTCTCCTTGAGAAAACGCTTAGAACGATGATGGAAGAGGAGGTGGCCCAGGAGGAGGATGAGGGGTCATTTTTAGCACTTTCAGGCCAGTCTATTAGAAGTGGCTCAGAGGGAGGTTTTTTGCAACAACAGAGGCCAGGTACAAATGTGGCCAGCCAGGGCCCATTACTGGAGGAGGATGAGGTGGAGGAGGATGAGGATGAAGCAGCTTCACAGCAGGGTGGCACCTGACACAGCTCAGGCCCATCACTGGTGCGTGGCTGGGGGGATACGGAGGATGATGACGATACCCCTCCCACAGAGGACAGCTTGTCCTTACCTCTGGGGAGCCTGGCACACATGAGCGACTACATGCTGCAGTGCCTGCGCAACGACAGCAGAGTTGCCAACATTTTAACGTGTGCGGACTACTGGGTTGCCACCCTGCTGGATCCCCGGTACAAAGACAATGTGCCCACCTTACTTCCTGCACTGGAGCGTGATAGGAAGATGCGCGAGTACAAGCGCACGCTGGTAGACGCGCTACTGAGAGCATTCCCAAATGTCACAGGAGAACAGGTGGAAGCCCAAGGCGAAGGCAAAGGAGAAGCAAGAGGTCGCCAACGCAGCTGTGTCTCGGCCAGCTCCTCTGAGAGCATGGTTAGTATGGCAGAAATGTGGAAAAGTTCTGTCTCCATGCCAAAGCTATCTGCACCACCACCTGATACGAAACGTGTTAGCAGGAGGCAGCATTTCACTAACATGGTTAAACAGTACGTCTGCACACCCCTCCACGTACTGACTGATGGTTCGGCCCCATTCAACATCTGGGACTCCAAATTGTCCACGTGGCCAGAGTTAGCATTTTATGCCTTGGAGGTGCTGGCCTGCCCGGCGGCCAGCGTTTTGTCTGAACGTGTATTCAGCACGGCAGGGGGCGTCATTACTGACAAACGCAGCCGCCTGTCCACAGCCAACGTGGACAAGCTGACGTTCATAAAAATGAACCAGGCATGGATCCCACAGGACTTGTCCCTCCCTTGTGCAGAATAGACATTTATAACTGCCTCCCCCTCAACCATATATTCTTGTACTCCGGGGCACTTCTTTATTGAATCCTCATTTTTTTAACTTTACCATGATCTTGCGGAGCAACCCAAAGTTGTATGAAACTCTCCTCAATCTGGGCGCAAGGGCCGAAATAACTAAAAGTGGCCTGTTACAATGGTGGGTGACATGAAGCCTGAACCTCTGCTATGCGACCTCTCTCCTCTGTCTGGGTGCTGTGGCCTAAATAACTGAAAGTGGCCTTCTCCAGTGGTGGGTGATATAACGCATGATTCCTTGCAGTGGGACCTGTATCCTCGGTCTGGGTGCTGGGCCGAAATAACTGAAAGTAGCCTTCTCCAGTGGTGGGTGATATGACGCATGATTCCTTGCTGTGGGACCTCTCTCCAATTGATATTGGTTAATTTTTATTTATTTTATTTTATTTTAATTCATTTCCCTATCCACATTTGTTTGCAGTGGATTTACCTACATTTTGCTGCCATACTCCCATAACAGTGTCAGCCACAGACCCCCATAAGTGTCAGCCACAGACCCCCATAACAGTGTGAGACACAGATCCCCCATAACAGTGTCAGCCACAGACCCCCATAACAGTGTGTCCTCCACAGATCCCCCATAACAGTGCCATTCACAGAACCCCCCCATAAGTGCGCCATCCACAGATCCCCCATAACAGTGTCAGCCACAGATCCCCTCTATAACCTACCTCAAACCCAGTGTTATTTAGCAGTGTATAGTGGCATTATTTGGCAATTGATTTGAAGTCATATGTTGGAACTATATGACAATATACTGTATACAGTATATGCAGCTTTTCAATAATCGGAAAAGGTGAATAATAATCGGGAAAATCAGGGTTAAGGGTACTACATTTTTTGTACAGTACAGTGTGTGAAATCATTGACTCAATAATACAAAGATGTTGGATGATGTGTGGGTGCAAGGCAGGATCAATAGATAGCATAAGATGTTATGTGTCATCCACAGATACTCCCATAACAGTGCCATCCACAGATCCCCCATAACTGTGCCATTCACAGATCCCTCCTATAACAGTGCCAGCACTAATGTTCTAGCACCCATTATTGTAACGTGCATAATGTCTAATTATATATATTTTAACATTTTGGGTGGTTAAGTACTGGAGGCAGTGTATGTTTCACCAAGATTGCTCAGATGGATGAGGTAAAAGAATCCAGGAAGGATGGGTAGGTTGGTAGAGGGACTTGTTACCCCCCCTCGTGTACAGCATTTGCCGTAGCCTGAAATGAAACCAGGTGTAGCTAATGGGCTCATTGCTGTGGTGATAAAGACAGGACTGATAGCCACATTCAGGGTCAGAGCCTGGAAGCTGCAAAACCTGTAGGCTGGGCAAAGCCTAATCCCCCAGTGTTAGATTGGAGCACATAGGTGAGGTAACCAGATGTATAGCTAGTTCACAGATGGTCTACGTGATTTATTTTGTGAATGTCACGCACATGTGGATGCATAGAAGTGACTAATTAACCGAAATGCCACTGTACGTACTTGCCCACTTTCTCGCCCGTGGGAGAAGCTACAGATTTTCAGCCCCCTCAAGTGCAATGCCTATAGGGAATTAACAATATAGAATCAAATGCTGGATCCCTATTATCTATACAATCTTTAGGGTCTGTTTCCATTGCCTTACAGCAAACATGTTCCATGATCTCTCATGGCTAAGGGTAGTATCACATGTGTAGAAGTAGATAGTTATGCCGTTCCTACTCCTCTCACCAACTGTTCACCGCCTTAAAGATGCACAAATTTAGATACTCTGCTGCCTCTGGGGGGAGGAGGGAGTAGTAGTGCTTTCCCACCTCTAAAAATAAAATGAAAAAAAAATTTAATTAAAAATTCAAATTCACATGATTTTCTCCAAATAATAACCGCCTTTTGAGTTTCTGGTAGATAATTTCAGGTTTTTGGAAGATGGATCATTTCGGACAGGATATGCTGTTCCTACTTAATCTGATGTTGTCAAGAAAGAACCACTCCCTCCAGCAATGTTAGTGCAGGAGACAGAGCTGAAGACACTCGCTGAGGTTTGTAAGATGGCTGAGGGTAAGACTGCTAACATCAATATTAATCCTGGCATGCCTTCGGTACCACTCATTATTATGGTCTAATCTGGTAAAACAGAGATTTTGTCTGATCCATGGGTAAGCATATCAATAATAAATGCTGAGTGTATGAAAGATGTTTGATGCCCTGATGCTGCCTGAGAAGGTAAAAGCTAAACCATTACCTGAACTCTCTGCTAAGTGGAATTCTGAGTAATATAGGATGGCTTGGGGCCAGTAGACTTCCAAATGTTTGTCTTTTTCAGATACAGGCTACAGAGGTTGAAAGGAAACATCTAAGGATAAAGGTGGAAGTGATGATTGAGAATGGATGCTGGAGGGTTGCTAAGAAACTCTTCCTTCAGAGGGCACTCTACCTAAAGAGGATGGATTTAGAACATGGGCAAATCAAGAGAGAGAAGGTGTGATTGGGTTCTGTGGTGGGTGGCTCCTGGGTTCAACAATGCTGCCACTAAGTTAGTTGAAGGTGAATGCTTTAATAATGAGGGAAGAACTATGGGAGTTCCAGGAAGGCATATGCCAAGGTCATCTCACCCATTTCAGAGACTGCAGATTGACTACATTCAGAACAAAGGTGGCATAGTGTGAATATGTCTCTGTCTGCATTGATCTCTTTCAGGATATTTGGAGATTTGTCCTGTAGCAAAGGCTACAGCTAAAAGATACTGATGAGGTTCTCCATCCAGTTGACACCTAATCGGAAGATAGGCCTAAGTCCTTATGAAGTACTCTTTTGGAATCCCTGCAGATTAGGTCTCTTTTCCCCAACAGCTCCAGATGCAGAATTGTAGTTTTTCAAATCATGTTGTCTGTTGCACAACTTGATTGTCTAATGTGTATTTCCAAGTTTTAGTTTGTCTTCTAGATACCAGACAGCATAGAGGCAATTCATTAATTACAACCAGAAGATTAAGTAGTGGTAAAACGAGACACGTACGGAAAGTCCTAGAGCTACGGTTTGAAGATCTACATCAAGTCCTGATAACCACCGCCACTGCTGTCGAATTGGAAGGAGAGCCTGATTGGATCTACGTGTCATATTGCAATCAGGTGCCAGGACTATAAGAGCCATAATGTTTTTGCATGTTGTATTGTTTGGGAGGAAATCACAGTCAAATCAAATTGCAACGGTGTTATATTATCAAGATGAGTCAGGAACAACTAAGTTGACTTTTGCAGTATAGTGGACTGTAAGACAGATGACAGATAGGACACTTGGTTTTGGTCTGATAAGTATATGTGTGGGACTGGAGCTGACTCAGTCTATGGTAATTGTGTTTAGATATGACCATAGCACAAAAAAAGGTATCCCTATTAAAAATTATTCTTTATTATAACTATTTAAAACTTAACCCAATGTTAAACACCAGATCGTGAACAGAATCACTATCTAAGAAAGAGAAAGGGACAGTCACAACCATACGAAGGAGAGCACAGGACCGGGTCGCCGGATCCTACTTGCGCTCTACCACTACCTCAAGGTTTTAGACTGGCTCACTTTCCCTAAATGTCCCTACTAAGGTGAGGACTGCCCGGATCATTCGTCCAAAGAAATGATATAGTACAGTGTTCCAGCAGTATCGCTACAATTCATGCACATTAACCATGTTAAGTTACATCCCTACGCGTTTCTTTTGGCAACGGCCAAATCATCAGGGGAGTAAAGCAAACCAACAGAGTAAAAACAGTGCATTACTTATCTGTTTGAAAAGATGCGCAGCGCCAGGTTACCGTTCCCATGTTAGGTCGCGCTGCTGTATGGCATATGGTATTGCCCAACTGGCGTCTCAACCACTGTTTGTGGGAGACATCCGTACGTCTTGCATGTGGCAGCCTTATTCCGGGACGCGCTGCGGGTTTTAAATACCCTTGTCGTCCCGCTCTCAAGTATGGACCTCCTCCTGAACTCACCTGTCTAATCACGGAACGGTTCGAGTCGCGTCATCGGTCACATGACCGCAACATCAAGGGCCACGTGACCGCTACGTCAGCGCTATTGTTGATCACGTGATCGCAGGTCCTCTATACTTTGTCAGGGTTCCGTTTCCACAATAGCTTCGTGAAGAGGGGGAGTGTAACAGGGTTATACACACGCCTCTTACTCTCCACGAAGGGAAGATGTACCCCCAGAAAATAGAAATGAATGAATGAAATATGTAAATTATGCATTCTAATGGGGGCATTTTTTTAAAAGGATTTTTGGCAGGTGTCTCATGTTATATTCATATTTACACTTATCACGGACCGAGGTAAGTATGCACTTCTACTCACTGTTTCATACATCACTATATCACAACCTAGAGAAAAGGAAATATTAAGCTACACCAAGAGATGTTTATAAAGTGTTACTTAAATAGTAAAAAAGTTTTTGGCATATTGCAATAATGTATAAAGATATAATAGATGACATTCTGTGATAGCCGACCATGGACACTAAATAGTGTTCCACCTCTACCAACAGGGGGTGATGATAGAACTCCATCAGGTATACCACAAAATCATCAGAAATCGTTACTGGAAATCCTAAAATTTGATGTCACAGCTAAAGGACATTAATCACCTCAGTATGCCTAAGATTATCAATCTTAAATAAAGATAGGTAATGAATAGGCCGCAGGAGGTGAGTAATTTACTCAAATATAGCAGCTAAAGGACAGCTGTTCATTCAAGCCTTTTGGAGCTACTGTCTTTAATTCAAAGATCCACCATGTTTCACGTTGTAGCACCTTTCGTTCCCAGTTTCCTCCTCTTTTTAGTGGGGTTACTTTCTCAATCCCCATGAAGCGGAGTTTATAAAAATCTCCGCTGTGGCGTT
Organism: Bufotes viridis; assembly: GCA_033119425.1. Lineage (NCBI taxonomy): Eukaryota > Metazoa > Chordata > Amphibia > Anura > Bufonidae > Bufotes > Bufotes viridis. The sequence continues at coordinate 109,013,453 of CM065594.1, forward strand.
CTTTTATATGGGTGGCAATGGGGGTACTTCTTTGATGTTTGATGTCTCCCACATGTTCCCCCATTCTTCTTCGTAGCTCACGGGTGGTTTTACCGATGTATTCAAGGCCACATTCACAGGTGGCTCTATAAATGACCCCTTTGGTCTTACAGTTAATAAACTGTTTGATCTCGTATTTCTTGCTTGTGTTTGTTCCAGTGAAACGATGGCCCTGATCGATATATCGGCACATAACACATTGACCGCAATAAAAACAACCCGTGGTTTTCGAAAGCCACGTGGGAGAAGCCATACTTTGTTCCTGAAAGTGACTATGGACCAAACGGTCCTTCAAATTGCGGCCACTTGTGGTGTCGCTGCTATGACATCTCTTATATCTGGATCCATCAACAGGGTTTCCCAATGTCTATTCAGAATTGAGTGGACCTCTTTAGCAGCCATGTCAAAGTTTCCAATAAGACGAATCTGTTTCGCCTCTAATGGCTTATCTTTAGGATGCAGTAAATCTGTCCGTTTGGACCTACAAGCCCTCTTATATGCCTCTCTGAGTACTGGATCTGGATACCCTTTTTCCTGAAAACGCTGTCTTAGCTCTTTAGCCTGTTTTCTGAAGGTTTCATCGTCTGAGCAATTTCGCCGTATCCTCAGATACTGCCCTATCGGGATACCTTTTTTCAATGTAAGTGGATGGTGACTCTTTCAGTTGAGGAAGGCATTGTTTGCTGTAGGCTTTCTATATGTTCTAGTACGTAACGCACCATCCTCACCCTTGGACAGTTCTACATCCAAAAAAGGCAAAACGTCTTTTCTAAAATCAGAGGTAAAGTGCAAACCTATATCGTTAACATTTAGAGTATATAAATACTCCTTAAAGTCACCCTCACTGCCACGCCAAATCACCAAAATGTCATCGATGAACCGATACCAGCTAATGATGTTATCAGTATAGGGGTTCACCGTGTCTCCAAAGATGAGGGTCCTTTCCCACCAGCCCAAGAACAGGTTTGCATACGACGGGGCACACGAACTCCCCATCGCTGTGCCCCTGAGCTGGTGGTAAAAGGAACCCCCAAAAACAAAAAAATTGGATGTTAAAGTAAATTCCAGGAGCTTCAAGACAAGCTGGTTATGGGCTTCAAAATAACATCCTCTGGTCCTTAAGAAGAACTCCACTGCCTGAAGACCCAGATAATGCGGTATTGAAGAGTACAGGGCCTCGACATCAATAGAAGTCAAGGCCATCTCTTCCTCAAGAAATACTCCTTCCAATTGTGCCAATAAATCACTGGTATCTCTAATATATGAAGGTAGTGATTTTACAAAAGGAGCCAAGATCCTATCCACATAGATACCAACATTTTGGGTTAAACTGTTTATGCCAGCCACTATTGGGCGCCCTTTAAGGGGTTTAAACCCTTTATGTATCTTGGGGAAACTATAGAACGTGGCTACTGTTGGATTTTTATTATGCATAAACTCATATTCATCTTAGATATGACCATACCAATTGTGGATATTGGAGATTAACAGAACGGAACACCAGTCTGAAGTTTTGGGAATATAAACCAGTGGAAGCAACCTCTGGATTCAGTAAAGGTGAAAGTTTGCTACAAAGGATGACTATCCTGAAGGGGAACACCACCAAACAGTTGTAAACATAATGAGTGCAATCCTCTGTTCCTGTCCAATAGAAATCCTATCCATCAGGATTTGTGGATATATGTTTTAGCAGCATGTGTAAGTGACAAAGATCTCCTAGGCAAATTTAGAATGTTGGTAAGGGGAAAACCTGGTTTTGAATCAATAATTCCCATGAGCAGAAGGAAAAAAAAATTGTAGATTGCATTTACATCTCTATTGTCATCAACAGAGATTCACGGATTACAGCTGTGATGCTGTAAAGGGAATGGCGGAACAACTGAGCTTTTCTCCGGTGATGACTCTACAGAACCAACTAGTCCTCGACAGCAGAAAAAGGAGGAGTCTACAAGATCGTTGAAAGTTCCTACTGCATCTACATTCCATACAACACTGCCCCTGATGGAAGGATCACCAAGGATCTGAAGAAACTGATGGACTTTATCAAATGAACTGACGGGAAAATTTCTGAAATTAATAATACATTTACCTCATGGCCAGAACAATATTTTGGGAACTGGTTCAGTGGCTACAGTGTTTTTAGCATTTGGCTTTAAAAGGGTGCTGTATAGTTTTCCGTTTTAGGAAATTTTTAAAAAAATGTTTAGTTCATCCATGCCCACACTATGTATATGTGCTGTGCCCCTGTCAAAGACAAAGATTATTCCATCCTGAAGTAAATAAAAACTTGTTGATGGTCGCAGAGTAAATAGGACAAGGTGAAGGCAAACCCGAAAGGGAGTTGAGGGGACCTGGTGAAGAAATAAGGATGTCCAGCTGTTTGCTGTTTAGGGCATTGGGATAGTACTTCACTTTGCCTGTTCACCTTTGGTTTATTTACCACAAAAGGAGGGATTTGTGAGAGATAGGTTTTTATATATATATATTGTGTATAGTCTGTAGTAACACATTTTAGTCCAAAAAGATGACAGCTAACCAGCTCTGTGAGCCTCTGTACATTTCTTTGTACTAAAATCATTATGAGAAGTTGATGAAGCTTAGAGTGCAATATTCAAATTGACCAGTAAACTCAGGGTTGAAGTTCCTGAAACCACTCCTATCATGTTACAGAGCCAATAGCCTTTTCTTAAGGAACACCCCTTTTGTGATGTCATGTCTGCTATTTAATTGACTGTATACGTGAATAAAGCTCTCTTGCTTAGGGGATGAGAAGATCTTTCCATGAAACCAACTTGTGTGTCTGGTCTCATTATCAAAGCAGTATGGAACTTGCATACTTATACTTCTAATTGATTTGGCACCACACAAAGAAGATGAGAATCGCTTAAGTTGCAATAACAAATTGGCATTCCTGGGTGGGCAGACAGCTTGCGTAGCTTCCAATTCAAACATCAGGAGAGGACTTGTGCAAAACAATCAGGCGAGGTCACACGCTTCAACACGCTTCACCTTCTCTGAGTCTTTTGCCCAAGTGGATTCTCAAGAGTTGAATTGGTGTTATCGCGATAGAAGGGTTCAAATTATAGCTAATCTGTCCTTTAGAACAAAATAACTAATTTGAATATTCCTTTATGTGGTAGGGCGTGCTGGAATAAAGTGGAAATTGGTAGACAGACAGCTGATGGCTGAATATCCGTGACATAGAATTGTTCCTAAGCCAAGCTCTGATGATGAGAGTTTTGGAGATTCATGAGTAGTCACCGGGAGTCCTCATGATGGGAATTGAGTAGGTTTAACACCAATTATGGGCTGTTACTAAGATTTTGTATCCCTACTGAACGGAATGGACCAGGGGTGTTCACCAAAGGAATTGTGGGTTCGGTACTGATTAGATATCATTTGATCTTTGTATAACTGCCCTTATCTAGCGGGTCCAATAGTGATTACATTTCGTTTGATCTTTGTGTAACTGCTCTGAACTAGCGGGTTCGATAGTGATTAAATATTGTTTGATCCTTGTGTAACTGCTCTAAGCTAGCGGGTTCGATAGTAATTAGATATCGTTTGATCTGTGTGTAACCACAAATAAGGCCAATCCTAATGTCATAGGATATAGTGGTAAGATGTCAACAGCTGCTCATCTTATGATGGAAAGAAAGGTTTCAGTTAAAAAGTTGAAAGCATAAGTGTCTGCATTAGTGAGATGCCAGCACTGGGAGCTTAAATGAAAGTTTGTGGATAAGTGTACTGAAGAAAAATGAAAGTTGATTAAAGGGTAATAGGCTGGTGCAAGCTGAGTTATGGTGAACATTGTCTATGAAAGCAATTGATAGAAGTTGAAGTAAGTGGAAGAAATGATTGCAAGATGGAGTATTTTGAATCCTATAGAGAACAAAGAAGTTACCATGTGGCATCCCATCACCCTTTCTCAAAATCTGCTGTAACCCACACTGGTTATTCTCTGTCTTAGTTCCACAATAACTTTCCCTGTTTTCTTCTTCCTCTGGAATGTGCTCCTCCAGGGGGAACCCCTCCCATCATGTATTCTGCTCCTTTCCTTTCCATTCCCCTACTGTACTCTAGTGAAGTCCCCCTCTCAAGAATTCAACCCCACTTATGGTGGGGGCTAGTATTTGGTAATGCATCTGCAGACTGGGAAGAAACTAACATGTGTGTTATCTATAGATCTTCTAGACAGGGCTCCATTTATTTTATAGGTCCCTGTATTGGATTAGATGAAATGATGTCTCCAAATAACCTTTTCCCAATTGTATGTTCCACTAGTGTAAAATGTGCCTGCAGAGATTATATCTATGATGCCAACTGGAAGTGTTCCTGACCAAGCTAGTCAATCTAAGGCTGCACCCATTCTAAGTCCTTATTCAGACATGAGTGGATTTCAGTCACAGGAAAATGTGATATTTCTACGATCATTTTATGATGCATGAAATCTGCTGCACCCAGTATCCCCAGTAGTAACATCAATTTTACCTGATGAGTAGAATTTCCAATTCTGAGGACTTACCTATAATGTTTTGTAGAGAATTAGTTAAAATATGGAGAGTTAAGTGCTGCCTTTGTGGATGGTCTTAAGGATCATCTGGAAAGGTCTAGTATTAGCTAGGCCTGAGTGAAGCTCACTATAGCCCTCATTTTGTTCCTCCATTTTGTTGAAGGCGAATTAAACAAAGGCTTGAGGCAGGCATGGCTGCCTATCAGTTTTCCCCACAAGAAGGGGAAGGAAGACTTTGTACGTACTTGCCCACTTCCTCGCCCGTGGGAGGAGCTACAGATTTTCAGCCCCCTCAAGTGCAACGCCTATAGGGAATTAACAATCCAGAATCAAATGCTGGATCCCTATTATCTATACAATCCTTAGGGTCTGCTTCCATTGCCTCACAGCAAACATGTTCCATTATGTCTCATGACTAAGGGTAGTATCACATGAATAGAAGTAAATAGTTATGCCGTTCCTACTCCTCTCACCAATTGTTCACCGCCTTAAAGATGCACAAATTTACATCCGACTACTCTGCTGCCTCTGGGGGGAGTAGGGAGTAGTAGTGCTTTCCCACCTCTAAAAATTAAAAAAACAAAATTCAAATTCACATTATTATCTTAAATTAATAACCACATTTTTGAGTTTCTGGTAGTTAATTTCAGGTTCTTGGAAGATGGATCATTTCGGACAGGATATGCTGTTCCTACTTAATCTGATGTTGTCAAGAAAGAACCACTCCCTCCAACAATGTTAGTGCAGGAGACAGAGCTGAAGACACTCGCTGAGGTTTGTAAGATGGCTGAGGGTAAGACTGCTAACATCAATATTAATCCTGGTATGCCTTCGGTATCACTCATTATTATGGTCTAATCTGGTAAAACAGAGATTTTGTCTGATCCATGGGTAAGCTTATCAATATTAAATGCTGAGTGTATGAAAGATGTTGATGCCCTGATGCTGCCTGAGAAGGTAAAAGCTAAACCATTACCTGAACTCTCTGCTAAGTGGAATTCTGAGTGATATAGGATGGCTTGGGGCCAGTAGACTTCCAAATGTTTGTCTTTTTCAAAAACAGGCTACAGAGGTTGAAAGGAAACATCTAAGGATAAAGGTAGAAGTGATGATTGAGAATGGACTCTGGAGGGTTGCTAAGAAACTCTTCCTTCAGAGGGCACTCTACCTAAAGAGGAAAAACTAAACACCGAATATCATTGAATACAACACTCAAAGCGTTTTAGAACAAATTATATGCCTTTATTTCATATATGATTAAAGTATAAAAAATAGTAAACAATTGTGGCAAACAGAACAAAAATGAGAAAACAAAAAATGGAGGGGACCGCAGGATCAACACACAGAGGGCACACACACATAGGTGCATAAAAGGTATATGAAAAACACCACTCAAAAATTACATCATGATAATGGGGCCCTGGGAAAGAAATCCCAAAAGACAGGCTTATCCTCAAAGAGTGATAACAAGATGGTAGTAGGAATAATAACGTATACCCTCGTAGTGTGCTGAATCCTGCGGTCGCCTCCTCCCAACGCCGTTTCGCCCTTACAGGCTTCTTCCGGGGATTAATCATACTATTACTACCCCTCCCTTATAAAGGGCTCACAATCTAAATGAAATCTAACACAGGTGGAAAGTTAAAATCATGGAACCAATCAAAGAGTGAGCTTGCTAAAAGATGTCATCAGTGGGTGCCGAAACCATCATAACATTGCGACCCATATCTACACCCACCTCATTAATGCTAAGCATCACTAATCCACACACACATCCGGAACCAGGAGCTGGTCGGCGTCTCCTATGTCAGTTCCCTGCGTCAATATCCTAATCATGTGATCGCAATAGCGGTCACATGATCTATGACGCATAGCCTGTAGTCCGGTCATGTGACTACCTAATGAACATCCGCTGGTAAACTACCTATCGTATAGCTGTCTATTTTCCAAGCAGTACCATTAATCGTTTATAAAACCTTACAAAACAACCATTATCCTTCAATATTTATGCAAAATGTATGAGGGCCCTTATATAGAAACCACGATTGTATCACATTGTAAAATCAGTGTGGACACACATCCCATATTAAAACTCAATAAATAACAGAGATAATTACATACACATGATTTGCCAATATTAATCAATAAAAAATAACAAATAGTAAAAAAGGTAATAAATAATTAATTAATAAGTAATTAGTAGATAATATATATATATAATTGATGAACTGTCAATTTATAAAGTGCAAAGTGCAAAAAAAAAAAAAAAGAGAGGTGAAGTGCACGTGCAGAAGGGTGAAGAGGGTGAGAAAAAGGAAAATAAGACAGGTCAATAAAAAAACCTGATAATGACCAAAACACATATTAATATGTCATGATTCATATACAATTAAAGTGAAACATATCCAATATACATATCAGTGAAAATCAAAATAGACTGTTATATATCACTCCCTATGTTTACAAACAGTACTTATATTAATAATCCTGGTAATTTGTTGTTTCCTAACATTTCATTGTTACGTAATAGTCCCATATAGTGATACTACTGCGGTCGTCCATCAAATAGCTCCGGATAAGCGTAAACAATACTGGTTCCACCATTCCACCACTGAAACCTAAAAACATATAACATAAAACATAATGTGAGGGATAAAAATCTTAAAAACAAAGAACTAGGAAGGCAGACGGACTAGCAAAATCAAGGGGCAAACCCAGCAATCCAAAGGAGAGAAGACCAGATTATTGGGAAATAAGAAAATCATAAGAAGGGTGAAAAGGATAAGTCCTCATTTAAACCACTTGGAGATACACTTTCCAACTCATAAATCCATTTTACCTCCTTTTGTGCCAATAGTTTTTTCCAATTTCCACCTCGTGGAGGGATCAGAACCCGATCAATACCTCTCACTCGCAATTTTGCACCATCACACCCATGCAATTCCTTAAAGTGTCTAGGTATAGATTTCAACACTGTCACATCCCTTTCTTCCTTAGCTGCCTCTATGCCCCTTACATGTTCTCGTACCCGCTTCTTAAATGCCCTTGATGTCATGCCCACGTAAACTCGTGGGCATGGGCAAATAGCCATATAGATCACTCCAGGTGTATCACATGTAATATTGTAAGTGATCCTATATGTCTTTTCTTGTTTATTAGGGTTATGGAAGTGCGTAGCCCTGTCCACATTGGGACAGGCCACGCATTTCCCACAGGGGGAACAACCCCACTTTAGGCCCTTCGATCCAAACATTTTGGACGGATGTTGTCCTGGATACTACCTAAAGAGGATGGATTTAGAACATGGGCAAATCAAGAGAGAGAAGGTGTGATTGGGTTCTGTGGTGGGTGGCTCCTGGGTTCAACAATGCTGCCACTAGGTTAGTTGAAGGTGAATGCTGTAATAATGAGGGAAGAACTATGGGAGTTCCAGGAAGGAATATGCCAAGGTCATCTCACCCATTTCAGAGACTGCAGATTGACTACATTCAGAACAAAGGTGGCATAGTGTGAATATATCTGTGTCTGCATTGATCTCTTTCAGGATATTTGGAGATTTGTCCTGTAGCAAAGGCTACAGCTAAAAGATGCTGACTGAGGTTCTCCATCCAGTACACACCTAAGCGGAAGATAGGCCTAAGTCCTTATGAAGTACTCTTTTGGAATCCCTCCAGATTAGGTCTCTTTTCCCCAACCGCTCCAGATGCAGAATTGTAGATTTTCAAATCATGTTGTCTGTTGCACAAATTGATTGTCTAATGTGTATTTTCAAGTTTTATTTTGTCTTCTAGAATCCAGACTGCATAGAGGCAATTCATTCAATACAACCAGGAAATTGAGTAGTGGTAAAACGAGACACGTACGGAAAGTCCTAGAGCTACGTTTTGAAAATCTACATCAAGTCCTGATAACCACCGCCACTGCTGTCGAATTGGAAGGAGAGCCTGATTGGATCTACGTGTCATATTGCAATCAAGTGCCAGGACTATAAGAGCCATAATGTTTTGCATGTCATATTGTTTGGGGGGAAATCACAGTCAAATCAAATTCCAACGGTGTTATATTATCAAGATGAATCAGGAACAACTAAGTTGACTTTTGCAGTATAGTGGACTGTAAGACAGATGACAGATATGACACTTGGTTTTGGTCTGATAAGTATATGTGTGTGACTGGAACTGACTAAGTCTATGGTAATTGTGTTTAGATATGACCATACCAATTGTGGATATTGGAGATTAACAGAACGGAACACCAGTCTAAAGTTTTGGGAATATAAACCAGTGAAACCTCTAGATTCAGTAAAGGTGAACGTTTGTTACAAAGGATGACTATCCTGAAGGGGAACACCACCAAGCAGTTGTAAACATAATGAGTGCAATCCTCTGTTCCTGTCAATTAGAAATCCTATCCATCAGGATTTGTGGATATATGTTTTAGCAGCATGTGTAAGTGACAAAGATCTCCTAGGCAAATTTAGAATGTTGGTAAGGGGAAAACCTGGTTTTGAATCAATAATTCCCATGAGCAGAAGGAAAAAAAAAATTGTAGATTGCATTTACATCTCTATTGTCATCAACAGAGATTTACGGATTACAGCTGTGATGCTGTAAAGGGAATGGCGGAACAACTGAGCTTTTCTCCGGTGATGACTCTACAGAACCAACTAGTCCTCGACAGCAGAAAAAGGAGGAGTCTACAAGATCGTTGAAAGTTCCTACTGCATCTACATTCCATACAACACTGCCCCTGATGGAAGGATCACCAAGGATCTGAAGAAACTGATGGACTTTATCAAATGAACTGACGGGAAAATTTCTGAAATTAATAATACATTTACCTCATGGCCAGAACAATATTTTGGGAACTGGTTCAGTGGTTACATTGTTTTTAGCATTTGGCTTTAAAAGGGTGCTGTATAGTTTTCCGTTTTAGGAAATTTTTTAAAAAATGTTTAGTTCATCCATGCCCACACTATGTATATGTGCTGTGCCCCTGTCAAAGACAAAGATTATTCCATCCTGAAGTAAATAAAAAATAAACTTGTTGATGGTCGCAGAGTAAATAGGACAAGGTGAAGGCAAACCCGAAAGGGAATTGAGGGGACCTGGTGAAGAAATAAGGATGTCCAGCTGTTTGCTGTTTAGGGCATTGGGATAGTACTTCACTTTGCCTGTTCACCTTTGGTTTATTTTCCGCAAAAGGAGGGATTTGTGGGAGATAGGTTTTTATATATATATATATATATTGTGTATAGTCTGTAGTAACACATTTTAGTCCAAAAAGATGACAGCTAACCAGCTCTGTGAGCCTCTGTACATTTCTTTGTTCTAAAATCATTATGACATTATGAGAAGTTGATGAAGCTTAGAGTGCAATATTCAAATTGACCAGTAAAATCAGGGTTGAAGTTCCTGAAACCACTCCTATCATGTTACAGAGCCAATAGCCTTTCCTTAAGGAACACCCCTTTTGTGATGTCATGTCTGCTATTTAAGTGACTGTATATTGAATAAAGCTCTCTTGCTTAGGGGATGAGAAGATCTTTCCATGAAACCAACTTGTGTGTCTGGTCTCATTATCAAAGCAGTATGGAACTTGCATACTTATACTTCTAATTGATTTGGCACCACACAAAGAAGATGAGAATCGCTTAAGTTGCAATAACAAATTGGTGTTCCTGGGTGGGCAGAGAGCTTGCGTAGCTTCCAATTCAAACATCAGGAGAGGACTTGTGCAAAACAATCAGGCGAGGTCACACGCTTCAACACGCTTCACCTTCTCTGAGTCTTTTGCCCAAGTGGATTCTCAAGAGTTGAATTGGTGTTATCGCGATAGAAGGGTTCAAACTATAGCTAATCTGTCCTTTAGAACAATATAACTAATTTGAATATTCCTTTATGTGGTAGGACGTGCTGGAATAAAGTGGAAATTGGTAGACAGACAGCTGATGGCTGAATATCCGTGACATAGAATTGTTCCTAAGCCAAGCTCTGATGATGACAGTTTTGGAGATTCATGAGTAGTCACCGGGAGTCCTCATGATGGGAATTGAGTAGGTTTAACACCAATTATGGGCTGTTATTAAGATTTTGTATCCCTACTGAACGGAATGGACCAGGGGTGTTCACCAAAGGAATTGTGGGTTCGGTACTGATTAGATATCATTTGATCTTTGTATAACTGCCCTTAGCTAGCGGGTCCAATAGTGATTACATAACGTATGATCGTTGTGTAACTGCTCTGAACTAGCGGGTTCGATAGTGATTAGATATTGTTTGATCCTTGTGTAACTGCTCTAAGCTAGCGAGTTCGATAGTAATTAGATATCGTTTGATCTGTGTGTAACCACAAATAAGGCCAATTCTAATGTCATAGGATATAGTGGTAAGATGTTAACAGCTGCTCATCTAATGATGGAAAGAAAAGTTTCAGTTAAAAAGTTGAAAGCATAAGTGTGTGCATTAGTGAGATGCCAGCACTGGGAGCTTAAATGAAAGTTTGCGGATAAGTGTATTGAAGAAAAATGAAAGTTGATTAAAGGGTAATAGGCTGGTGCAAGCTGAGTTATGGTGAACATTGTCTATGAAAACGATTGATAGAAGTTGAAGTAAGTGGAAGAAATGATTGCAAGATGGAGTATTTTGAATCCTATAGAGAACAAAGAAGTTACCATGTGGCATCCCATCACCCTTTCTCAAAATCTGCTGTAACCCACACTGGTTATTCTCTGTCTTAGTTCCACAATAACTTTCACTGTTTTATTCTTACTCTGGAATGTGCTCCTCCAGAGGGAACCCCTCCCATCATGTATTCTGCTCCTTTCCTTTCCATTCCCCTACTGTACTCTAGTGAGGTCCCCTTCTCAAGAATTCAACCCCCCTTATGGTGGGGGCTAGTAATTGGTAATGCATCTGCAGACTGGGAAGAAACTAACATGTGTGTTATCTATAGATCTTCTAGACAGGGCTCCATTTATTTTATAGGTCCCTGTATTGGATTAGATGCAATGATGTCTCCAAATAACCTTTCCCAATTGTATGCTCCACTAGTGTAAAATGTGCCTGCAGAGATTATATCTATGATGCCAACTGGAAGTGTTCCTGACCAAGCTAGTCAATCTAAGGCTGCACCCATTCTAAGTCCTTATTCAGACATGAGTGGATTTCAGTCACAAGAAAATCTGATATTTCTAGCATCATTTTATGATGTATGAAATCTGCTGCACCCAGTATCCCCAGTAGTAACATCAATTTTACCTGATGAGTAGAATTTCCAATTCTGAGGACTTACCTATAATGTTTTGTAGAGAATTAGTTAAAATATAGCCCTATAGCCCTCATTTTGTTCCTCCATTTTGTTGAAGGCGAATTAAACAAAGGCTTGAGGCAGGCATGGCTGCCTATCAGTTTTCCCCACAAGAAGGGGAAGGAAGACTTTGTACGTACTTGCCCACTTCCTCGCTCGTGGGAGGAGCTACAGATTTTCAGCCCCCTCAAGTCCAACGCCTATAGGGAATTAACAATCCAGAATCAAATGCTGGATCCCTATTATCTATACAATCCTTAGGGTCTGCTTCCATTGCCTCACAGCAAACATGTTCCATTATGTCTCATGACTAAGGGTAGTATCACATGAATAGAAGTAAATAGTTATGCCGTTCCTACTTCTCTCACCAACTGTTCACCGCCTTAAAGATGCACAAATTTACATCCGACTACTCTGCTGCCTCTGGGGGGAGTAGGGAGTAATAGTGCTTTCCCACCTCTAAAAATAAAAATAAAAAAAATTCAAATTCACATGATTATCTTAAGATAATAACCACATTTTTGAGTTTCTGGTAGTTAATTTCAGGTTCTTGGAAGATGGATCATTTCGGACAGGATATGCTGTTCCTACTTAATCTGATGTTGTCAAGAAAGAACCACTCCCTCCAACAATGTTAGTGCAGGAGACAGAGCTGAAGACACTCACTGAGGTTTGTAAGATGGCTGAGGGTAAGACTGCTAACATCAATATTAATCCTGGTATGCCTTCGGTATCACTCATTATTATGGTCTAATCTGGTAAAACAGAGATTTTGTCTGATCCATGGGTAAGCTTATCAATAATAAATGCTGAGTGTATGAAAGATGTTGATGCCCTGATGCTGCCTGAGAAGGTAAAAGCTAAACCATTACCTGAACTCTCTGCTAAGTGGAATTCTGAGTGATATAGGATGGCTTGGGGCCAGTAGACTTCCAAATGTTTGTCTTTTTCAAAAACAGGCTACAGAGGTTGAAAGGAAACATCTAAGGATAAAGGTAGAAGTGATGATTGAGAATGGACTCTGGAGGGTTGCTAAGAAACTCTTCCTTCAGAGGGCACTCTACCTAAAGAGGATAGATTTAGAACATGGGCAAATCAAGAGAGAGAAGGTGTGATTGGGTTCTGTGGTGGGTGGCTCCTGGGTTCAACAATGCTGCCACTAGGTTAGTTGAAGGTGAATGCTTTAATAATGAGAGATGAACTATGGGAGTTCCAGGAAGGCATATGCCAAGGTCATCTCACCCATTTCAGAGACTGCAGATTGACTACATTCAGAACAAAGGTGGCATAGTGTTAATATGTCTGTCTGCATTGATCTCTTTCAGGATATTTGGAGATTTGTCCTGTAGCAAAGGCTACAGCTAAAAGATACTGACTGAGGTTCTCCATCCAGTACACACCTAAGCGGAAGATAGGCCTAAGTCCTTATGAAGTACTCTTTTTGAATCCCTCCAGATTAGGTCTCTTTTCCCCAACCGCTCCAGATGCAGAATTGTAGATTTTCAAATCATGTTGCCTGTTGCACAAATTGATTGTCTAATGTGTATTTTCAAGTTTTATTTTGTCTTCTAGAATCCAGACTGCATAGAGGCAATTCATTCAATACAACCAGGAAATTGAGTAGTGGTAAAACGAGACACGTACGGAAAGTCCTAGAGCTACGTTTTGAAGATCTACATCAAGTCCTGATAGCCACCGCCACTGCTGTCGAATTGGAAGGAGAGCCTGATTGGATCTACGTGTCATATTGCAATCAAGTGCCAGGACTATAAGAGCCATAATGTTTTTGCATGTCATATTGTTTGGGGGGAAATCACAGTCAAATCAAGTTCCAACGGTGTTATTTTATCAAGATGAGTCAGGAACAACTAAGTTGACTTTTGCAGTATAGTGGACTGTCAGACAGATGACAGATAGGACACTTGGTTTTGGTCTGATAAGTATATGTGTGTGACTGGAACTGACTCAGTCTATGGTAATTGTGTTTAGATATGACCATACAAATTGTGGATATTGGAGATTAACAGAACGGAACACCAGTCTAAAGTTTTGGGAATATAAACCAGTGGAAGCAACCTCTAGATTCAGTAAAGGTGAACGTTTGTTACAAAGGATGACTATCCTGAAGGGGAACACTACCAAACAGTTGTAAACATAATGAGTGCAATCCCATGTTCCTGTCCATTAGAAATCCTATCCATCAGGATTTGTGGATATATGTTTTAGCAGCATGTGTAAGTGACAAAGATCTCCTAGGCAAATTTAGAATGTTGGTAAGGGGAAAACCTGGTTTTGAATCAATAATTCCCATGAGCAGAAGCAAAAAAAAAATTGTAGATTGCATTTACATCTCTATTGTCATCAACAGAGATTCACGGATTACAGCTGTGATGCTGTAAAGAGAATGGCGGAACAACTGAGCTATTTTCCGGTGATAACTCTACAGAACCAACTAGTCCTCGACAGCAGAAAAAGGAGGAGTCTACAAGATCGTTGAAAGTTCCTACTGCATCTTCATTCCATACAACACTGCCCCTGATGGAAGGATCACCAAGGATCTGGAGAAAGGTTAAAGGACCTTAACATGTATAGCTTGGAAGTTAGAAGAGACAGAGGGGATATGATAGAAACTTTTAAATACATAAAGATAATCATCACGGTAAAAGAGGAGAGAATATTTAAAAGAAGAAAAACTGCTACAAGAGGACATAGCTTTAAATTAGAGGGGCAAAGGTTTAAAAGTAATATCAGGAAGTATTACTTTACTGAGAGAGTAGTGGACGCATGGAATAGCCTTCCTGCAGAAGTGGTATCTGCAAATACAGTGAAGGAGTTTAACCATGCATGGGATAGGCATAAGGCCATCCTTCATATAAGATAGGGCCTGGGGCTATTCATAGTATTCAGCATATTGGGCAGACTAGATGGGCCAAGTGGTTCTTATCTGCCTACACATTCTATGTTTCTATGTTTCTATGAAACTGATGGACTTTATCAAATGAACTGACGGGAACATTTCTGAAATTAATAATACATTTACCTCATGGCCAGAACAATGTTTTGGGAACTGGTTCAGTGGCTACAGTGTTTTTAGCATTTGGCTTTAACAGGGTGCTGAATAGTTTTCCGTTTTAGGAAATTTTTAAAAAAATGTTTAGTTCATCCATGCCCACACTATGTATATGTGCTGTGCCCCTGTCAAAGACAAAGATTATTCCATCCTGAAGTAAATAAAAAATAAATGTGTTGATGGTCGCAGAGTAAATAGGACAAAGTGAAGGCAAACCCGAAAGGGAGTTGAGGGGACCTGGTGAAGAAATAAGGATGTCCAGCTGTTTGCTGTTTAGGGCATTGGGATAGTACTTCACTTTGCCTGTTCACCTTTGGTCTATTTCCCGCAAAAGGAGTAATTTGTGAGAGATAGGTTTTTATATATATATTGTGTATAGTCTGTAGTAACACATTTTAGTCCAAAAAGATGACAGCTAACCAGCTCTGTGAGCCTCTGTACATTTCTTTGTTCTAAAATCACTATGAGAGGTTGATGAAGCTTAGAGTGCAATATTCAAATCGACCAGTAAACTCAGGGTTGAAGTTCCTGAAACCACTCCTATCAAGTTACAGAGCCAATAGCCTTTTCTTAAGGAACACCCCTTTTGTGATGTCATGTCTGCTATTTAAGTGACTGTATATTGAATAAAGCTCTCTTGCTTAGGGGATGAGAAGATCTTTCCATGAAACCAACTTGTGTGTCTGGTCTCATTATCAAAGCAGTATGGAACGTGCATACTTATACTTCTAATTGATTTGGCACCACACAAAGTAGATGAGAATCGCTTAATTTGCAATAACAGATTGGCGTCCCTGGGTGGGCAGACAGCTTGCGTAGCTTCCAATTCAAACGTCAGGAGAGGACTTGTGCAAAACAATCAGGCGAGGTCACACGCTTCAACACGCTTCACCTTCTCTGGGTCTTTTGCCCAAGTGGATTCTCAAGAGTTGAATTGGTGTTATCGCGATAGAAGGATTCAAATTATAGCTAATCTATCCTTTAGAACAAAATAACTAATTTGAATATTCCTTTATGTGGTAGGACGTGCTGGAATAAAGTGGAAATTGGTAGACAGACAGCTGATGGCTGAATATCCGTGACATAGAATTGTTCCTAAGCCAAGCTCTGATGATGAGAGTTTTGGAGATTCATGAGTAGACACCAGGAGTCCTCATGATTGGAATTGAGTAGGTTTAACACTAATTATGGGCTGTTATTAAGATTTTGTATCCCTACTGAACGGAATGGACCAAGGGTCTTCACCAAAGGAATTGTGGGTTCGGTATTGATTAGATATCATTTTATCTTTATATAACTGCCCTTAGCTAGCGGGTCCAATAGTGCTTACATATCGTTTGATCTTTGTGTAACTGCTCTGAACTAGCAGGTTCGATAGTGATTCGATATTGTTTGATCCTTGTGTAACTGCTCTAAGCTAATGGGCTCGATAGTAATCAGATATCGTTTGATCTGTGTGTAACCACAAATAAGGCCAATTCTAATGTCATAGGATATAGTGGTAAGATGTTAACAGCTGCTCATCTAATGATGGAAAGAAAAGTTTCAGTTAAAAAGTTGAAAGCATAAGTGTCTGCATTAGTGAGATGCCAGCACTGGAAGCTTAAATGAAAGTTTGTGGATAAGTGTATTGAAGAAAAATGAAAGTTGATTAAAGGGTAATAGGCTGGTGCAAGCTGAGTTATGGTGAACATTGTCTATGAAAGCGATTGATAGAAGTTGAAGTAAGTGGAAGAAATGATTGCAAGATGGAGTATTTTGAATCCTATAGAGAACAAAGAAGTTACCATGTGGCATCCCATCACCCTTTCTCAAAATCTGCTGTAACCCACACTGGTTATTCTGTGTCTTAGTTCCACAATAACTTTCCCTGTTTTCTTCTTCCTCTGGAATGTGCTCCTCCAGAGGGAACCCCTCCCATCATGTATTCTGCTCCTTTCCTTTCCATTCCCCTACTGTACTATAGTGAAGTCCCCCACTCAAGAATTCAACCCCCCATATGGTGGGGGCTGGTAATTGGTAATGCATCTGCAGACTGGGAAGAAACTAACATGTGTGTTATCTACAGATCTTCTAGACAGGGCTCCATTTATGTTATAGGTCCCTGTATTGGATTAGATGCAATGATGTCTCCAAATAACCTTTCCCAATTGTATGTTCCACTAGTTTAAAATGTGCCTGCAGAGATTATATCTATGCCAACTGGAAGTGTTCCTGACCAAGCTAGTCAATCTAAGGCTGCACCCATTATAAGTCCTTATTCAGACATGAGTGGATTTCAGTCACAGGAAAATCTGATATTTCTAGCATCATTTTATGATGTATGAAATCTGCTGCACCCAGTATCCCCAGTAGTAACATCAATTTTACCTGATGAGTAGAATTTCCAATTCTGAGGACTTACCTATAATGTTTTGTAGAGAATTAGTTAAAATATGGAGAGTTAAGTGCTGCCTTTGTGGATGGTCTTAAGGATCATCTGGAAAGGTCTAGTATTAGCTAGGCCTGAGTGAAGCTCACTATAGCCCTCATTTTGTTCCTCCATTTTGTTGAAGGCGAATTAAACAAAGGCTTGAGGCAGGCATGGCTGCCTATCAGTTTTCCCCACAAGAAGGGGAAGGAAGACTTTGTACGTACTTGCCCACTTCCTCGCTTGTGGGAGGAGCTACAGATTTTCAGCCCCCTCAAGTGCAACGCCTATAGGGAATTAACAATCCAGAATCAAATGCTGGATCCCTATTATCTATACAATCCTTAGGGTCTGCTTCCATTGCCTCACAGCAAACATGTTCCATTATGTCTCATGACTAAGGGTAGTATCACATGAATAGAAGTAGATAGTTATGCCATTCCTACTCCTCTCACCAAATGTTCACCGCCTTAAAGATGCACAAATTTACATCCGACAACTCTGCTGCCTCTGGGGGGAGGAGGGAGTAGTAGTGCTTTCCCACCTCTAAAAATAAAAATAAAAAAATTTCAAATTCACATGATTGTCTTAAATTAATAACCACATTTTGAGTTTCTGGTAGATAATTTCAGGTTCTTGGAAGATGGATCATTTCGGACAGGATATGCTGTTCCTACTTAATCTGATGTTGTCAAGAAAGAACCCCTCCCTCCAGCAATGTTAGTGCAGGAGACAGAGCTGAAGACACTCGATGAGGTTTGTAAGATGGCTGAGGGTAAGACTGCTAACATCAATATTAATCCTGGTATGCCTTCGGTATCACTCACTATTATGGTCTAATCTGGAAAAACAGAGATTTTGTCTGATCCATGGGTAAGCTTATCAATAATAAATGCTGAGCGTATGAAAGATGTTTGATGCCGCCTGAGAAGGTAAAAGCTAAACCATTACCTGAAGTCTATGCTAAGTGGAATTCTGAGTGATATAGGATGGCTTGGGGCCAGTAGACTTCCACATGTTTGTCTTTTTAAAATACAGGCTACAGAGGTTGAAAGGAAACATCTAAGGATAAAGGTAGAAGTGATGATTGAGAATGGACTCTAGAGGATTGCTAAGAAACTCTTCCTTCAGAGGGCACTCTACCTAAAGAGGATGGATTTAGAACATGGGCAAATCAAGAGAGAGAAGGTGTGATTGGGTTCTGTGGTGGGTGGCTCCTGGGTTCCACAATGTTGCCACTAGGTTATTTGAAGGTGAATGCTGTAATAATGAAGGGAAGAACTATGGGAGTTCCAGGAAGGCATATGCCAAAGTCATCTCACCCATTTCAGAGACTGCAGATTGACTACATTCAGAACAAAGGTGGCATAGTGTGAATATGTCTGTCTGCATTGATCTCTTTCAGGATATTTGGAGATTTGTCCTGTAGCAAAGGCTACAGCTAAAAGATACTGACTGAGGTTCTCCATCCAGTACACACCTAAGCGGAAGATAGGCCTAAGTCCTTATGAAGTACTCTTTTGGAATCCCTCCAGATTAAGTCTCTTTTCCCCAACAGCTCCAGATGCAGAATTGTAGTTTTTCAAATCATGTTGCCTGTTGCACAAATTGATTGTCTAATGTGTATTTCCAAGTTTTAGTTTGTCTTCTAGATACCAGACAGCATAGAGGCAATTCATTCATTACAACCAGAAGATTGAGTAGTGGTAAAACGAGACACGTACGGAAAGTCCTAGAGCTACGGTTTGAATATCTACATCAAGTCCTGATAACCACTGCCACTGCTGTCGAATTGGAATGAGAGCCTGATTGGATCTACATGTCATATTGCAATCAAGTTCCAGGACTATAAGAGCCATAATGTTTTTGCATGTCATATTGTTTGGGGGGAAATCACAGTCAAATCAAATTCCAACGATGTTATATTATCAAGATGAGTCAGGAACAACTAAGTTGACTTTTGCAGTATAGTGGACTGTAAGACAGATGACAGATAGGACACTTGGTTTTGGTCTGATAAGTATAGGTGTGTGACTGGAACTGACAAAGTCTATGGTAATTGTGTTTAGATATGACCATACCAATTGTGGATATTGGAGATTAACAGAACGGAACACCAGTCTGAAGTTTTGGGAATATAAACCAGTGGAAGCAACCTCTAGATTCAGTAAAGGTGAACATTTGTTACAAAGGATGACTATCCTGAAGGGGAACACCACCAAACAGTTGTAAACATAATGAGTGCAATCCCATGTTCCTGTCCATTAGAAATCTTATCCATCAGGATTTGTGGATATATGTTTTAGCAGCATGTGTAAGTGACAAAGATCTCCTAGGCAAATTTAGAATGTTGGTATGGGGAAAACCTGGTTTTTAATCAATAATTCCCATGAGCAGAAGTAAAGAAAAAAATTGTAGATTGCATTAACATTAGACATGAGCGAACACCTGGAAGTTCGGGTTCGGGAAGTTCGGCCGAACTTCCGAAAATGTTCGGGTTCTGGATCTGAACTCGACCCGAACTTTATCCCGAACCCCATTGAAGTCAATGAGAACCCAAACTTTTAGGCACTAAAAAGGCTGTAAAATAGTCCAGGAACGGGCTAGAGGGCTGCCAAAGGCAGCAAAATGTAGGTAAATCCCCTGCAAACAAATGGGGATAGGGAAATGAATTAAAATAAATAAAATAAATAAAATTTAACCAATATCAATTGAAGAGAGGTCCTACAGCAAGGAATCATGCGTCATATCACCCACCACTGGAGAAGGCCACTTTCAGTTATTTCAGCCCAGCACCCAGACCGAGGATACAGGTCACACATCAAGGAATCATGCGTCATATCACCCACCACTGGAGAAGGCCACTCAATTATTTTGGCCCCAGCACCCAGACAGAGGAGAGATGTCCCACAGGAAGGAATCATGCGTCATATCACCCACCACTGGAGAAGGCCACTCAGTTATTTTGGACCCAGCACCCAGACAGAGGAGAGAGGTCCCACAGCAAGGAATCATGCATCATATCACCCACCACTGGAGAAGGCCACTTTCAGTTATTTAGGCCCCAGCACCCAGACAGAGGAAAGAGGTCCCACAGCAAGGAATAAGGTGTCATATCACCCACCACTGGAGAAGGCCACTTTCAGTTATTTAGGCCCCAGCACCCAGACAGAGGAGAGAGGTCCCACAGTAAGAAATAAGGCGTCATATCACCCACCACTGGAGAAGGCCACTTTCAGTTATTTAGGCCCCAGCACCCAGACAGAGGAGAGATGTCCCACAGCAAGGAATAAGGCGTCATATCACCCACCACTGGAGAAGGCCACTTTCAGTTATTTAGGCCCCAGCACCCAAACAGAGGTAATAGGTCCCACAGCAGAGAATCAGGCGTCATATCACTCACCACTACAGAAGGCCACTTTCAGTTGTTTAGGCCCCAGCACCCAGACAGAGGAGAGAGGTCCCACAGCAAGGAATAAGGCGGAATATCACCCACCACTGGAGAAGGCCATTTCCAGATATTTAGCGCACAGCACCCAGACAGAGGAGAGAGGTCGCATGGCAGAGGTTCAGGCTTCGTGTCACCCACCATTGTAACAGGCCACTTTCAGTTATTTAGGCCCCGGCGCCCAGATTGAGGAGAGGTTCATTCAACTTCGGGTTGCACCGCAAGATCATAGTAAAGTTAAAAAAATGAATTTTACTATTTTACTCCGGGGCACTAAAGAAGTGCCCCGGAGTACAAGAATACATGGTTGAGTGGGAGGCAGTTATAAATGGCTATTCTGCACAAGGGAGGGACAGGTCCTGTGGGATCCATGCCTGGTTCATTTTTATGAACGTCAGCTTGTCCACGTTGGCTGTGGACAGGCGGCTGCGTTTGTCAGTAATGACGCCCTCTGCCGTGCTGAATACACATTCAGACAAAACGCTGGGCGCCGGGCAGGCCAGCACTTCCAAGGCATAAATTGCTAACTCTGGCCATGTGGACAATTTGGAGACCCAGAAGTTGAATGGGGTCGAACCATCAGTCAGTACGTGGAGGGGTGTGCAGACGTACTGTTCAACCATGTTAGTGAAATGCTGCCTCCTGCTAACACGTTCCGTATCAGGTGGTGGTGCAGTTAGTTGTGGCGTGGAGACAAAACTTTTCCACATTTCTGCCATGCTAACCCTGCCCTCAGAGGAGCTGGCCGTGACACAGCTGCGTTGGTGACCTCTTGCTCCTCCTCTGCCTTCGTCTTGGGCTTCCACCTGTTCCCCTGTGACATTTGGGAATACTCTCAGGAGCGCGTCTACCAGCGTGCACTTGTATTCGCGCATCTTCCTATCACGCTCCAGTGCAGGAAGTAAGGTGGGCACATTGTCTTTGTACCGGGGATCCAGCAGGGTGGCAACCCAGTAGTCCACACACGTTAAAATGTGGGCAACTCTGCTGTCATTGCACAGGCACTGCAGCATGTAGTCGCTCATGTGTGCCAGGCTCCCCAGAGGTAAGGACAAGCTGTCCTCTGTGGGAGGCGTAACGTCATCTTCCTCCATATCCCCCCAGCCACGCACCAGTGATGGGCCTGAGCTGTGTCGGGTGCGACCCCGCTGTGAACCTGCTTCATCCTCATCCTCCTCCACCTCCTCCTCATCCTCCTCGTCCTCCAGTAGTGGGCCCTGGCTGGCCACATTTGTACCTGGCCTCTGCTGTTGCAAAAAACCTTCCTCTGAGCCACTTCTAACAGACTGGCCTGAAAGTGGTAAAAATGACCCCTCATCCTCCTCCTCCTCCTCCTGGGCCACCTCCTCTTCAATTATCAACCTAAGCGGTTTCTCAAGGAGACATAGAAGTGGTATTGTAACGCTGATAACGGTGTCGCACAGTCTCTCCAGCATGTGCAATGTTGCGTTCCACCTGGTGGGCACGTCGCATATGAGGCGGTGAGTGGGAAGGCCGAAGTTACTTTGTAGCGCAGACAGGCGAGCAGCGGCAGGATGTGAACGCCGGAAGCGCGCACAGACGGCCCGCACTTTATGCAGACGCTCTGACATGTCGGGGTAGTTGTGAATGAACTTCTGCACCACCAAATTCAGCACATGCGCCAGGCAAGGGATGTGCGTCAAACCGGCTAGTTCCAGAGCTGCGACGAGATTTCACCGATTATCGCACACTACCAGGCCGGGCCTGAGGCAGAAACCACTCGTCGGTCTGTTGTTCAATACCCCGCCACAACTCCTGCGCGGTGTGGGGCCTGTCCCCCAAACATATGAGTTTCAGAATGGCCTGCTGACGTTTACCCCGGGCTGTGCTGAAGTTGGTGGTAAAGGTGTGTGGCTGACTGGATGAGCTGGTGGAAGCAGAGGAGGAGGAAGCCGAGTAGGAGGAGGCTACAGGAGACAAAGAATGATGCCCTGTGATCCTTGGCGGCGGAAGGACATGCGCCAAGGAACTCTCCGCCTGCGGCCCAGCCGCCACTACATTTACCCAGTGTGCAGTTAGGGAGATATAGCGTCCCTGCCAGTGCTTATTGGTCCACGTATCTGTGGTTAGGTGGACCTTGCCACAGATGGCGTAGTGCAGTGCACACTTGATTTTATCGGATACTTGGTTGTGCAGGGAAGGCACGGAGGTCTTGGAGAAGTAGTGGCGGCTGGGAACAACATACTGTGGGACAGCCATGGACATAAGCTGTTTGAAGCTGTCTGTGTCCACCAGCCTGAATGACAGCATTTCAAAGGCCAGTAGTTTAGAAGTACTGGCATTTAGGCCCAGGGCTCGAGGGTGGCTAGATGGGAATTTACGCTTTCTCTTCAAGGTTTGTGAGATGGAGAGCTGAACGCTGCCGTGTGACATGGTGGAAATGCTTGGTGACGCAGGTGGTGGTGTTGGTGGCACAACCTCTGTTTGGTGGGCGGCAGGTGCCAACGTTCCTCCAGAGGCGGAGGAAGAGGCCGAGGGAGCAGGAGGAGCCAGAGTGAGTTCCTTGCTTTTAAGGTGTTTACTCCACTGCAGTTTGCAGTTCATGCTTTGCATGTAGAAGCCGGGTCAAGCAGGTTGTGCTAAGGTTCAGAACGTTAATGCCTCGCTTCAGGCTCTGATGGCACAGCGTGCAAACCACTCGGGTCTTGTCGTGAGCACATTGTTTAAAGAAGTGCCATGCCAGGGAACTCCTTGAAGCTGCCTTTGGGGTGCTCAGTCCCTGGTGGTGGTGGCCAGTAGCAGGCGAACTCTCTTGGCGGCGGCTGTTCTGCTTTTGCCCCCTGTTCCCTCTTTTGCTACGCTGTTGGCTCGGTCTCACCACTGCCTCTTCCTCTGAACTATTAAAGTCAGTAGCACGACCTTCATTCCATGTGGGGTCTAGGACCTCATCGTCCCCTGCATCGTC
>CM065594.1:109637666-109985083 GCA_033119425.1 Bufotes viridis
ATGAAACTTGGCCAGCCACAGCTGAAACCACTGATTTATGGTATTGCTATTTTGGCAATTGAATTTCACCTCAGAACAAAATATATCCGTTGCAGGACACTATGAAACCTGGCCAGCCACAGCTGAAACCACTGATTTATGGTATTGCTATTTTGGCAATTGAATTTCACTCCAGAAAAAATATATCCTTTGCAGTACATTATGAAACTTGGCCAGCCACAGCTAAAACCACTGATTTATGGTATTGCTATTTTGGCAATTGAATTTTACCCGAGAACAAAATATATCCTTTGCAGGACACTATGAAACTTGGCCAGCCACAACTGAAACCACTGATTTATGGTATTGCTATTTTGGCAATTGAATTTCACCCCAGAACAAAATATATTCTTTGCAGGACACTAAGAATCTTGGCCTGCCACAGCTGAAACCACTAATTTATGGTTTTGCTATTTTGGCAATTAAATTTAACCCCAGAACAAAATATATCCTTTGCAGGACACTATGAAACTTGGCCAGCCACAGCTGAAACCACTGATTTATGGTATTGCTATTTTGGCAATTGAATTTCACCTCAGAACAAAATATATCCGTTGCAGGACACTATGAAACCTGGCCAGCCACAGCTGAAACCACTGATTTATGGTATTGCTATTTTGGCAATTGAATTTTACCCGAGAACAAAATATATCCTTTGCAGGACACTATGAAACTTGGCCAGCCACAGCTGAAACCACTGATTAATGGTATTGCTATTTTGGCAATTGAATTTTACCCCAGAACAAAATATATCCTTTGCAGGAAACTAGTAAACTTGGCCAACCACAGCTGAAACCACAAATTTATGGTTTTGCTATTTTGGCAATTAAATTTAACCCCAGAACAAAATATATCCTTTGCAGGACACTATGAAACTTGGCCAGCCACAGCTGAAACCACTGATTAATGGTATTGCTATTTTGGCAATTGAATTTCACCTCAGAACAAAATATATCCTTTGCAGGACACTATGAAACCTGGCCAGCCACAGCTGAAACCACTGATTTATGGTATTGCTATTTTGGCAATTGAATTTCACCCCAGAACGAAATATATCCTTTGCAGCACACTATGAAACTTGACCAGCCACAGCTGAAACCACTGATTTATGGTATTGCTATTTTGGCAATTGAATTTCACTCCAGAAAAAATATATCCTTTGCAGTACATTATGAAACTTGGCCAGCCACAGCTAAAACCACTGATTTATGGTACTGCTATTTTGGCAATTGAATTTTACCCGAGAACAAAATATATCCTTTGCAGGACACTATGAAACTTGGCCAGCCACAACTGAAACCACTGATTTATGGTATTGCTATTTTGGCAATTGAATTTCACCCCAGAACAAAATATATTCTTTGCAGGACACTATGAATCTTGGCCTGCCACAGCTGAAACCACTTATTTATGGTTTTGCTATTTTGGCAATTAAATTTAACCCCAGAACAAAATATATCCTTTGCAGGACACTATGAAACTTGGCCAGCCACAGCTGAAACCACTGATTTATGGTATTGCTATTTTGGCAATTGAATTTCACCTCAGAACAAAATATATCCGTTGCAGGACACTATGTAACCTGGCCAGCCACAGCTGAAACCACTGATTTATGGTATTGCTATTTTGGCAATTGAATTTCACCTCAGAACAAAATATATCCTTTGCAGAACACTATGAAACTTGACCAGCCACAGCTGAAACCACTGATTTATGGTATTGCTATTTTGGCAATTGAATTTCACTCCAGAACAAAATATATCCTTTGCCGTACATTATGAAACTTGGCCAGCCACAGCTAAAACCACTGTTTTATGGTACTGCTATTTTGGCAATTGAATTTTACCCGAGAACAAAATATATCCTTTGCAGGACACTATGAAACTTGGCCAGCCACAACTGAAACCACTGATTTATGGTTTTGCTATTTTGGCAATTAAATTTAACCCCAGAACAAAATATATCCTTTGCAGGACACTATGAAACTTGGCCAGCCACAGCTGAAACCACTGATTTATGGTATTGCTATTTTGGCAATTGAATTTCACCCCAGAACAAAATATATCCTTTGCAGAACACTATGAAACTTGATCAGCCACAGCTGAAACCACTGATTTATGGTATTGCTATTTTGGCAATTGAATTTCACTCCAGAAAAAAATATATCCTTTGCAGTACATTATGAAACTTGGCCAGCCACAGCTGAAACCACTGATTTATGGTATTGCTATTTTGGCAATTGAATTTCACTCCAGAACAAAATATATTCTTTGCAGGACAATATGAAACTTGGCCTGCCACAGCTGAAACCACTGATTTATGGTATTGCTATTTTGACAATTGAATTTCACCCCAGAACAAAATATACCCTGTTACAGACAGATTTAAACTAGGCCTGCAACTGCTGGAACACCAGATTCAGGCTATTGCTATTTTGGCAATTGAATTTCACCCCAGAACAAATTATATCCTTTGCCGGACACTATTATACTTTGCCAGCCACTGCTAGGACACCAGATTTAGGGGATTTCTATTTTGGCAATTGAACTTCACCCCAGAACAAAATATATCCTTTGCCGGACACTATTAAGCTTGGCCAGCCACAGCTGAAACCACTGATTTAGGTGATTGCTATTTTGGCAATTGAATTTCACCCCATAAAAAAATATACCTTGTTACGGACAGATTTAAACTAGGACTACAACCGCTGGAACACCAGATTTAGAGAATTGCTATTTTGGCAATTGAATTTCACCCCAGAACAAAATATATCCTTTGCAGGATACTATGAAACTTGGCCAGCCACAGCTGAAACCACTGATTTATGGTATTGCTATTTTGGCAATTGAATTTCACCCCAGAACAAAATATATCCTTTGCAGGACACTAGTAACCTTGGCCAGCCACAGCTGAAACCACTGATTTATGGTATTGCTATTTTGGCAATTGAATTTCACCTCAGAACAAAATATATCCTTTGCAGGACACTATGAAACCTGGCCAGCCACAGCTGAAACCACTGATTTATGGTATTGCTATTTTGGCAATTGAATTTCACCCCAGAACGAAATATATACTTTGCAGCACACTATGAAACTTGACCAGCCACAGCTGAAACCACTGATTTATGGTATTGCTATTTTGGCAATTGAATTTCACTCCAGAAAAAAATATATCCTTTGCAGTACATTATGAAACTTGGCCAGCCACAGCTAAAACCACTGATTTATGGTACTGCTATTTTGGCAATTGAATTTTACCCGAGAACAAAATATATCCTTTGCAGGACACTATGAAACTTGGCCAGCCACAACTGAAACCACTGATTTATGGTATTGCTATTTTGGCAATTGAATTTCACCCCAGAACAAAATATATTCTTTGCAGGACACTATGAATCTTGGCCTGCCACAGCTGAAACCACTTATTTATGGTTTTGCTATTTTGGCAATTAAATTTAACCCCAGAACAAAATATATCCTTTGCAGGACACTATGAAACTTGGCCAGCCACAGCTGAAACCACTGATTTATGGTATTGCTATTTTGGCAATTGAATTTCACCTCAGAACAAAATATATCCGTTGCAGGACACTATGTAACCTGGCCAGCCACAGCTGAAACCACTGATTTATGGTATTGCTATTTTGGCAATTGAATTTCACCTCAGAACAAAATATATCCTTTGCAGAACACTATGAAACTTGACCAGCCACAGCTGAAACCACTGATTTATGGTATTGCTATTTTGGCAATTGAATTTCACTCCAGAACAAAATATATCCTTTGCAGTACATTATGAAACTTGGCCAGCCACAGCTAAAACCACTGTTTTATGGTACTGCTATTTTGGCAATTGAATTTTACCCGAGAACAAAATATATCCTTTGCAGGACACTATGAAACTTGGCCAGCCACAACTGAAACCACTGATTTATGGTTTTGCTATTTTGGCAATTAAATTTAACCCCAGAACAAAATATATCCTTTGCAGGACACTATGAAACTTGGCCAGCCACAGCTGAAACCACTGATTTATGGTATTGCTATTTTGGCAATTGAATTTCACCCCAGAACAAAATATATCCTTTGCAGAACACTATGAAACTTGATCAGCCACAGCTGAAACCACTGATTTATGGTATTGCTATTTTGGCAATTGAATTTCACTCCAGAAAAAATATATCCTTTGCAGTACATTATGAAACTTGGCCAGCCACAGCTGAAACCACTGATTTATGGTATTGCTATTTTGGCAATTGAATTTCACTCCAGAACAAAATATATTCTTTGCAGGACAATATGAAACTTGGCCTGCCACAGCTGAAACCACTGATTTATGGTATCGCTATTTTGACAATTGAATTTCACCCCAGAACAAAATATTCCCTGTTACAGACAGATTTAAACTAGGCCTGCAACTGCTGGAACACCAGATTCAGGCTATTGCTATTTTGGCAATTGAATTTCACCCCAGAACAAATTATATCCTTTGCCGGACACTATTATACTTTGCCAGCCACTGCTAGGACACCAGATTTAGGGATTTCTATTTTGGCAATTGAACTTCACCCCAGAACAAAATATATCCTTTGCCGGACACTATTAAGCTTGGCCAGCCACAGCTGAAACCACTGATTTAGGTGATTGCTATTTTGGCAATTGAATTTCACCCCATAAAAAAATATACCTTGTTACGGACAGATTTAAACTAGGACTACAACCGCTGGAACACCAGATTTAGAGAATTGCTATTTTGGCAATTGAATTTCACCCCAGAACAAAATATATCCTTTGCAGGATACTATGAAACTTGGCCAGCCACAGCTGAAACCACTGATTTATGGTATTGCTATTTTGGCAATTGAATTTCACCCCAGAACAAAATATATCCTTTGCAGGACACTAGTAACCTTGGCCAGCCACAGCTGAAACCACTGATTTATGGTATTGCTATTTTGGCAATTGAATTTCACCTCAGAACAAAATATATCCTTTGCAGGACACTATGAAACCTGGCCAGCCACAGCTGAAACCACTGATTTATGGTATTGCTATTTTGGCAATTGAATTTCACCCCAGAACGAAATATATCCTTTGCAGCACACTATGAAACTTGACCAGCCACAGCTGAAACCACTGATTTATGGTATTGCTATTTTGGCAATTGAATTTCACTCCAGAAAAAAATATATCCTTTGCAGTACATTATGAAACTTGGCCAGCCACAGCTAAAACCACTGATTTATGGTACTGCTATTTTGGCAATTGAATTTTACCCGAGAACAAAATATATCCTTTGCAGGACACTATGAAACTTGGCCAGCCACAACTGAAACCACTGATTTATGGTATTGCTATTTTGGCAATTGAATTTCACCCCAGAACAAAATATATTCTTTGCAGGACACTATGAATCTTGGCCTGCCACAGCTGAAACCACTAATTTATGGTTTTGCTATTTTGGCAATTAAATTTAACCCCAGAACAAAATATATCCTTTGCAGGACACTATGAAACTTGGCCAGCCACAGCTGAAACCACTGATTTATGGTATTGCTATTTTGGCAATTGAATTTCACCTCAGAACAAAATATATCCGTTGCAGGACACTATGAAACCTGGCCAGCCACAGCTGAAACCACTGATTTATGGTATTGCTATTTTGGCAATTGAATTTCACCCCAGAACAAAATATATCCTTTGCAGAACACTATGAAACTTGACCAGCCACAGCTGAAACCACTGATTTATGGTATTGCTATTTTGGCAATTGAATTTCACCCCAGAACAAAATATATCCTTTGCAGGACATTATGTAAACTTGGCCAGCCACAGCTGAAACCACTGATTTATGGTATTGCTATTTTGGCAATTGAATTTTACCCCAGAACAAAATATATCCTTTGCAGGACACTATGAAACTTGGCCAGCCACAGCTGAAACCACTGATTTATGGTATTGCTATTTTGGCAATTGAATTTCACCTCAGAACAAAATATATCCTTTGCAGGACACTATGAAACCTGGCCAGCCACAGCTGAAACCACTGATTTATGGTATTGCTATTTTGGCAATTGAATTTCACCCCAGAACAAAATATATCCTTTGCAGCACACTATGAAACTTGACCAGCCACAGCTGAAACCACTGATTTATGGTATTGCTATTTTGGCAATTGAATTTCACTCCAGAAAAAATATATCCTTTGCAGTACATTATGAAACTTGGCCAGCCACAGCTAAAACCACTGATTTATGGTACTGCTATTTTGGCAATTGAATTTTACCCGAGAACAAAATATATCCTTTGCAGGACACTATGAAACTTGGCCAGCCACAACTGAAACCACTGATTTATGGTATTGCTATTTTGGCAATTGAATTTCACCCCAGAACAAAATATATTCTTTGCAGGACACTATGAATCTTGGCCTGCCACAGCTGAAACCACTAATTTATGGTTTTGCTATTTTGGCAATTAAATTTAACCCCAGAACAAAATATATCCTTTGCAGGACACTATGAAACTTGGCCAGCCACAACTGAAACCACTGATTTATGGTTTTGCTATTTTGGCAATTAAATTTAACCCCAGAACAAAATATATCCTTTGCAGGACACTATGAAACTTGGCCAGCCACAGCTGAAACCACTGATTTATGGTATTGCTATTTTGGCAATTGAATTTCACCCCAGAACAAAATATATCCTTTGCAGAACACTATGAAACTTGACCAGCCACAGCTGAAACCACTGATTTATGGTATTGCTATTTTGGCAATTGAATTTCACTCCAGAACAAAATATATCCTTTGCAGTACATTATGAAACTTGGCCAGCCACAGCTAAAACCACTGATTTATGGTATTGCTATTTTGGCAATTGAATTTTACCCGAGAACAAAATATATCCTTTGCAGGACACTATGAAACTTGGCCAGCCACAACTGAAACCAATGATTTATGGTATTGCTATTTTGGCAATTGACCCCAGAAAAAATATATTCTTTGCAAGACACTATGAAACTTGGCCAGCCACAGCTGAAACCACTGATTTATGGTATTGCTATTTTGGCAATTAAATTTCACTCCAGAACAAAATATATTCTTTGCAGGACACTATGAAACTTGGCCTGCCACAGCTGAAACCACTGATTTATGGTATTGCTATTTTGGCAATTGAATTTCACCCGAGAACAAAATATACCCTGTTACAGACAGATTTAAACTAGGCCTGCAACTGCTGGAACACCAGATTCAGGCTATTGCTATTTTGGCAATTGAATTTCACCCCAGAACAAATTATATCCCTTGCCGGACACTATTATACTTTGCCAGCCACTGCTGGGACACCAGATTTAGGGGATTTCTATTTTGGCAATTGAACTTCACCCCAGAACAAAATATATCCTTTGCCGGACACTATTAAGCTTGGCCAGCCACAGCTGAAACCACTGATTTAGGGGATTGCTATTTTGGCAATTGAATTTCACCCCATAAAAAATATACCTTGTTACGGACAGATTTAAACTAGGACTACAACCGCTGGAACACCAGATTTAGAGAATTGCTATTTTGGCAATTGAATTTCACCCCAGAACAAAATATATCCTTTGCAGGATACTATGAAACTTGGCCAGCCACAGCTGAAACCACTGATTTATGGTATTGCTATTTTGGCAATTGAATTTCACCCCAGAACAAAATATATTCTTTGCAGGACACTATGAATCTTGGCCTGCCACAGCTGAAACCACTAATTTATGGTTTTGCTATTTTGGCAATTAAATTTAACCCCAGAACAAAATATATCCTTTGCAGGACACTATGAAACTTGGCCAGCCACAACTGAAACCACTGATTTATGGTTTTGCTATTTTGGCAATTAAATTTAACCCCAGAACAAAATATATCCTTTGCAGGACACTATGAAACTTGGCCAGCCACAGCTGAAACCACTGATTTATGGTATTGCTATTTTGGCAATTGAATTTCACCCCAGAACAAAATATATCCTTTGCAGAACACTATGAAACTTGACCAGCCACAGCTGAAACCACTGATTTATGGTATTGCTATTTTGGCAATTGAATTTCACTCCAGAACAAAATATATCCTTTGCAGTACATTATGAAACTTGGCCAGCCACAGCTAAAACCACTGATTTATGGTATTGCTATTTTGGCAATTGAATTTTACCCGAGAACAAAATATATCCTTTGCAGGACACTATGAAACTTGGCCAGCCACAACTGAAACCAATGATTTATGGTATTGCTATTTTGGCAATTGACCCCAGAAAAAATATATTCTTTGCAAGACACTATGAAACTTGGCCAGCCACAGCTGAAACCACTGATTTATGGTATTGCTATTTTGGCAATTAAATTTCACTCCAGAACAAAATATATTCTTTGCAGGACACTATGAAACTTGGCCTGCCACAGCTGAAACCACTGATTTATGGTATTGCTATTTTGGCAATTGAATTTCACCCCAGAACAAAATATACCCTGTTACAGCACAGATTTAAACTAGGCCTGCAACTGCTGGAACACCAGATTCAGGCTATTGCTATTTTGGCAATTGAATTTCACCCCAGAACAAATTATATCCCTTGCCGGACACTATTATACTTTGCCAGCCACTGCTGGGACACCAGATTTAGGGGATTTCTATTTTGGCAATTGAACTTCACCCCAGAACAAAATATATCCTTTGCCGGACACTATTAAGCTTGGCCAGCCACAGCTGAAACCACTGATTTAGGGGATTGCTATTTTGGCAATTGAATTTCACCCCATAAAAAAATATACCTTTGTTACGGACAGATTTAAACTAGGACTACAACCGCTGGAACACCAGATTTAGAGAATTGCTATTTTGGCAATTGAATTTCACCCCAGAACAAAATATATCCTTTGCAGGATACTATGAAACCTGGCCAGTCACAGCTGAAACCACTGATTTATGGTATTGCTATTTTGGCAATTGAATTTCACCCCAGAACAAAATATATCCTTTGCAGAACACTATGAAACTTGACCAGCCACAGCTGAAACCACTGATTTATGGTATTGCTATTTTGGCAATTGAATTTCACTCCAGAACAAAATATATCCTTTGCAGTACATTATGAAACTTGGCCAGCCACAGCTGAAACCACTGATTTATGGTATTGCTATTTTGGCAATTGAATTTTACCCGAGAACAAAATATATCCTTTGCAGGACACTATGAAACTTGGCCAGCCACAGCTGAAACCACTGATTTATGGTATTGCTATTTTGGCAATTGAATTTCACCCCAGAACAAAATATATCCTTTGCAGGACACTAGTGAATCTTGGCCAGCCACAGCTGAAACCACTAATTTATGGTTTTGCTATTTTGGCAATTAAATTTAACCCCAGAACAAAATATATCCTTTGCAGGACACTATGAAACTTGGCCAGCCACAGCTGAAACCACTGATTTATGGTATTGCTATTTTGGCAATTGAATTTCACCTCAGAACAAAATATATCCTTTGCAGGACACTATGAAACCTGGCCAGCCACAGCTGAAACCACTGATTTATGGTATTGCTATTTTGGCAATTGAATTTCACCCCAGAACAAAATATATCCTTTGCAGCACACTATGAAACTTGACCAGCCACAGCTGAAACCACTGATTTATGGTATTGCTATTTTGGCAATTGAATTTCACTCCAGAAAAAAATATATCCTTTGCAGTACATTATGAAACTTGGCCAGCCACAGCTAAAACCACTGATTTATGGTACTGCTATTTTGGCAATTGAATTTTACCCGAGAACAAAATATATCCTTTGCAGGACACTATGAAACTTGGCCAGCCACAACTGAAACCACTGATTTATGGTATTGCTATTTTGGCAATTGAATTTCACCCCAGAACAAAATATATTCTTTGCAGGACACTATGAATCTTGGCCTGCCACAGCTGAAACCACTAATTTATGGTTTTGCTATTTTGGCAATTAAATTTAACCCCAGAACAAAATATATCCTTTGCAGGACACTATGAAACTTGGCCAGCCACAACTGAAACCACTGATTTATGGTTTTGCTATTTTGGCAATTAAATTTAACCCCAGAACAAAATATATCCTTTGCAGGACACTATGAAACTTGGCCAGCCACAGCTGAAACCACTGATTTATGGTATTGCTATTTTGGCAATTGAATTTCACCCCAGAACAAAATATATCCTTTGCAGAACACTATGAAACTTGACCAGCCACAGCTGAAACCACTGATTTATGGTATTGCTATTTTGGCAATTGAATTTCACTCCAGAACAAAATATATCCTTTGCAGTACATTATGAAACTTGGCCAGCCACAGCTAAAACCACTGATTTATGGTATTGCTATTTTGGCAATTGAATTTTACCCGAGAACAAAATATATCCTTTGCAGGACACTATGAAACTTGGCCAGCCACAACTGAAACCAATGATTTATGGTATTGCTATTTTGGCAATTGACCCCAGAAAAAATATATTCTTTGCAAGACACTATGAAACTTGGCCAGCCACAGCTGAAACCACTGATTTATGGTATTGCTATTTTGGCAATTAAATTTCACTCCAGAACAAAATATATTCTTTGCAGGACACTATGAAACTTGGCCTGCCACAGCTGAAACCACTGATTTATGGTATTGCTATTTTGGCAATTGAATTTCACCCGAGAACAAAATATACCCTGTTACAGACAGATTTAAACTAGGCCTGCAACTGCTGGAACACCAGATTCAGGCTATTGCTATTTTGGCAATTGAATTTCACCCCAGAACAAATTATATCCCTTGCCGGACACTATTATACTTTGCCAGCCACTGCTGGGACACCAGATTTAGGGGATTTCTATTTTGGCAATTGAACTTCACCCCAGAACAAAATATATCCTTTGCCGGACACTATTAAGCTTGGCCAGCCACAGCTGAAACCACTGATTTAGGGGATTGCTATTTTGGCAATTGAATTTCACCCCATAAAAAAATATACCTTGTTACGGACAGATTTAAACTAGGACTACAACCGCTGGAACACCAGATTTAGAGAATTGCTATTTTGGCAATTGAATTTCACCCCAGAACAAAATATATCCTTTGCAGGATACTATGAAACTTGGCCAGTCACAGCTGAAACCACTGATTTATGGTATTGCTATTTTGGCAATTGAATTTCACCCCAGAACAAAATATATTCTTTGCAGGACACTATGAATCTTGGCCTGCCACAGCTGAAACCACTAATTTATGGTTTTGCTATTTTGGCAATTAAATTTAACCCCAGAACAAAATATATCCTTTGCAGGACACTATGAAACTTGGCCAGCCACAACTGAAACCACTGATTTATGGTTTTGCTATTTTGGCAATTAAATTTAACCCCAGAACAAAATATATCCTTTGCAGGACACTATGAAACTTGGCCAGCCACAGCTGAAACCACTGATTTATGGTATTGCTATTTTGGCAATTGAATTTCACCCCAGAACAAAATATATCCTTTGCAGAACACTATGAAACTTGACCAGCCACAGCTGAAACCACTGATTTATGGTATTGCTATTTTGGCAATTGAATTTCACTCCAGAAAAAATATATCCTTTGCAGTACATTATGAAACTTGGCCAGCCACAGCTAAAACCACTGATTTATGGTATTGCTATTTTGGCAATTGAATTTTACCCGAGAACAAAATATATCCTTTGCAGGACACTATGAAACTTGGCCAGCCACAACTGAAACCAATGATTTATGGTATTGCTATTTTGGCAATTGACCCCAGAAAAAATATATTCTTTGCAAGACACTATGAAACTTGGCCAGCCACAGCTGAAACCACTGATTTATGGTATTGCTATTTTGGCAATTAAATTTCACTCCAGAACAAAATATATTCTTTGCAGGACACTATGAAACTTGGCCTGCCACAGCTGAAACCACTGATTTATGGTATTGCTATTTTGGCAATTGAATTTCACCCCAGAACAAAATATACCCTGTTACACACAGATTTAAACTAGGCCTGCAACTGCTGGAACACCAGATTCAGGCTATTGCTATTTTTGCAATTGAATTTCACCCCAGAACAAATTATATCCCTTGCCGGACACTATTATACTTTGCCAGCCACTGCTGGGACACCAGATTTAGGGGATTTCTATTTTGGCAATTGAACTTCACCCCAGAACAAAATATATCCTTTGCCGGACACTATGAAACTTGGCCAGCCACAGCTGAAACCACTGATTTATGGTATTGCTATTTTGGCAATTGAATTTCACCCCAGAACAGAAATATATCCTTTGCAGCACACTATGAAACTTGACCAGCCACAGCTGAAACCACTGATTTATGGTATTGCTATTTTGGCAATTGAATTTCACCTCAGAACAAAATATATCCGTTGCAGGACACTATGAAACCTGGCCAGCCACAGCTGAAACCACTGATTTATGGTACTGCTATTTTGGCAATTGAATTTTACCCAAGAACAAAATATATCCTTTGCAGGACACTATGAAACTTGGCCAGCCACAACTGAAACCACTGATTTATGGTATTGCTATTTTGGCAATTGAATTTCACCCCAGAACAAAATATATTCTTTGCAGGACACTATGAATCTTGGCCTGCCACAGCTGAAACCACTAATTTATGGTTTTGCTATTTTGGCAATTAAATTTAACCCCAGAACAAAATATATCCTTTGCAGGACACTATGAAACTTGGCCAGCCACAGCTGAAACCACTGATTTATGGTATTGCTATTTTGGCAATTGAATTTCACCTCAGAACAAAATATATCCGTTGCAGGACACTATGAAACCTGGCCAGCCACAGCTGAAACCACTGATTTATTGTATTGCTATTTTGGCAATTGAATTTCACCCCAGAACAAAATATATCCTTTGCAGAACACTATGAAACTTGACCAGCCACAGCTGAAACCACTGATTTATGGTATTGCTATTTTGGCAATTGAATTTCACTCCAGAACAAAATATATCCTTTGCATTACATTATGAAACTTGGCCAGTCACAGCTAAAACCACTGTTTTATGGTACTGCTATTTTGGCAATTGAATTTTACCCGAGAACAAAATATATCCTTTGCAGGACACTATGAAACTTGGCCAGCCACAACTGAAACCACTGATTTATGGTTTTGCTATTTTGGCAATTAAATTTAACCCCAGAACAAAATATATCCTTTGCAGGACACTATGAAACTTGGCCAGCCACAGCTGAAACCACTGATTTATGGTATTGCTATTTTGGCAATTGAATTTCACCTCAGAACAAAATATATCCTTTGCAGGACACTATGAAACTTGGCCAGCCACAGCTGAAACCACTGATTTATGGTATTGCTATTTTGGCAATTGAATTTCACTCCAGAAAAAAATATATCCTTTGCAGTACATTATGAAACTTGGCCAGCCACAGCTAAAACCACTGATTTATGGTATTGCTATTTTGGCAATTGAATTTTACCCCAGAACAAAATATATCCTTTGCAGGACACTATGAAACTTGGCCAGCCACAGCTGAAACCACTGATTTATGGTATTGCTATTTTGGCAATTGAATTTCACCCCAGAACAAAATATATTCTTTGCAGGACACTAAGAATCTTGGCCTGCCACAGCTGAAACCACTAATTTATGGTTTTGCTATTTTGGCAATTGAATTTCACCTCAGAACAAAATATATCCTTTGCAGGACACTATGAAACCTGGCCAGCCACAGCTGAAACCACTGATTTATGGTATTGCTATTTTGGCAATTGAATTTCACCCCAGAACGAAATATATCCTTTGCAGCACACTATGAAACTTGACCAGCCACAGCTGAAACCACTGATTTATGGTATTGCTATTTTGGCAATTGAATTTCACTCCAGAAAAAAATATATCCTTTGCAGTACATTATGAAACTTGGCCAGCCACAGCTAAAACCACTGATTTATGGTACTGCTATTTTGGCAATTGAATTTTACCCGAGAACAAAATATATCCTTTGCAGGACACTATGAAACTTGGCCAGCCACAACTGAAACCACTGATTTATGGTATTGCTATTTTGGCAATTGAATTTCACCCCAGAACAAAATATATTCTTTGCAGGACACTATGAATCTTGGCCTGCCACAGCTGAAACCACTTATTTATGGTTTTGCTATTTTGGCAATTAAATTTAACCCCAGAACAAAATATATCCTTTGCAGGACACTATGAAACTTGGCCAGCCACAGCTGAAACCACTGATTTATGGTATTGCTATTTTGGCAATTGAATTTCACCTCAGAACAAAATATATCCGTTGCAGGACACTATGTAACCTGGCCAGCCACAGCTGAAACCACTGATTTATGGTATTGCTATTTTGGCAATTGAATTTCACCTCAGAACAAAATATATCCTTTGCAGAACACTATGAAACTTGACCAGCCACAGCTGAAACCACTGATTTATGGTATTGCTATTTTGGCAATTGAATTTCACTCCAGAACAAAATATATCCTTTGCAGTACATTATGAAACTTGGCCAGCCACAGCTAAAACCACTGTTTTATGGTACTGCTATTTTGGCAATTGAATTTTACCCGAGAACAAAATATATCCTTTGCAGGACACTATGAAACTTGGCCAGCCACAACTGAAACCACTGATTTATGGTTTTGCTATTTTGGCAATTAAATTTAACCCCAGAACAAAATATATCCTTTGCAGGACACTATGAAACTTGGCCAGCCACAGCTGAAACCACTGATTTATGGTATTGCTATTTTGGCAATTGAATTTCACCCCAGAACAAAATATATCCTTTGCAGAACACTATGAAACTTGATCAGCCACAGCTGAAACCACTGATTTATGGTATTGCTATTTTGGCAATTGAATTTCACTCCAGAAAAAAATATATCCTTTGCAGTACATTATGAAACTTGGCCAGCCACAGCTGAAACCACTGATTTATGGTATTGCTATTTTGGCAATTGAATTTCACTCCAGAACAAAATATATTCTTTGCAGGACAATATGAAACTTGGCCTGCCACAGCTGAAACCACTGATTTATGGTATCGCTATTTTGACAATTGAATTTCACCCCAGAACAAAATATTCCCTGTTACAGACAGATTTAAACTAGGCCTGCAACTGCTGGAACACCAGATTCAGGCTATTGCTATTTTGGCAATTGAATTTCACCCCAGAACAAATTATATCCTTTGCCGGACACTATTATACTTTGCCAGCCACTGCTAGGACACCAGATTTAGGGGATTTCTATTTTGGCAATTGAACTTCACCCCAGAACAAAATATATCCTTTGCCGGACACTATTAAGCTTGGCCAGCCACAGCTGAAACCACTGATTTAGGTGATTGCTATTTTGGCAATTGAATTTCACCCCATAAAAAAATATACCTTGTTACGGACAGATTTAAACTAGGACTACAACCGCTGGAACACCAGATTTAGAGAATTGCTATTTTGGCAATTGAATTTCACCCCAGAACAAAATATATCCTTTGCAGGATACTATGAAACTTGGCCAGCCACAGCTGAAACCACTGATTTATGGTATTGCTATTTTGGCAATTGAATTTCACCCCAGAACAAAATATATCCTTTGCAGGACACTAGTAACCTTGGCCAGCCACAGCTGAAACCACTGATTTATGGTATTGCTATTTTGGCAATTGAATTTCACCTCAGAACAAAATATATCCTTTGCAGGACACTATGAAACCTGGCCAGCCACAGCTGAAACCACTGATTTATGGTATTGCTATTTTGGCAATTGAATTTCACCCCAGAACGAAATATATCCTTTGCAGCACACTATGAAACTTGACCAGCCACAGCTGAAACCACTGATTTATGGTATTGCTATTTTGGCAATTGAATTTCACTCCAGAAAAAAATATATCCTTTGCAGTACATTATGAAACTTGGCCAGCCACAGCTAAAACCACTGATTTATGGTACTGCTATTTTGGCAATTGAATTTTACCCGAGAACAAAATATATCCTTTGCAGGACACTATGAAACTTGGCCAGCCACAACTGAAACCACTGATTTATGGTATTGCTATTTTGGCAATTGAATTTCACCCCAGAACAAAATATATTCTTTGCAGGACACTATGAATCTTGGCCTGCCACAGCTGAAACCACTAATTTATGGTTTTGCTATTTTGGCAATTAAATTTAACCCCAGAACAAAATATATCCTTTGCAGGACACTATGAAACTTGGCCAGCCACAGCTGAAACCACTGATTTATGGTATTGCTATTTTGGCAATTGAATTTCACCTCAGAACAAAATATATCCATTGCAGGACACTATGAAACCTGGCCAGCCACAGCTGAAACCACTGATTTATGGTATTGCTATTTTGGCAATTGAATTTCACCCCAGAACAAAATATATCCTTTGCCGGACACTATTAAGCTTGGCCAGCCACAGCTGAAACCACTGATTTAGGTGATTGCTATTTTGGCAATTGAATTTCACCCCATAAAAAAATATACCTTGTTACGGACAGATTTAAACTAGGACTACAACCGCTGGAACACCAGATTTAGAGAATTGCTATTTTGGCAATTGAATTTCACCCAGAACAAAATATATCCTTTGCAGGATACTATGAAACTTGGCCAGCCACAGCTGAAACCACTGATTTATGGTATTGCTATTTTGGCAATTGAATTTCACCCCAGAACAAAATATATCCTTTGCAGGACACTATTAAGCTTGGCCAGCCACAGCTGAAACCACTGATTTAGGTGATTGCTATTTTGGCAATTGAATTTCACCCCATAAAAAAATATACCTTGTTACGGACAGATTTAAACTAGGACTACAACCGCTGGAACACCAGATTTAGAGAATTGCTATTTTGGCAATTGAATTTCACCCCAGAACAAAATATATCCATTGCAGGACACTATGAAACCTGGCCAGCCACAGCTGAAACCACTGATTTATGGTATTGCTATTTTGGCAATTGAATTTCACCTCAGAACAAAATATATCCGTTGCAGGACACTATGAAACCTGGCCAGCCACAGCTGAAACCACTGATTTATTGTATTGCTATTTTGGCAATTGAATTTCACCCCAGAACAAAATATATCCTTTGCAGAACACTATGAAACTTGACCAGCCACAGCTGAAACCACTGATTTATGGTATTGCTATTTTGGCAATTGAATTTCACTCCAGAACAAAATATATCCTTTGCATTACATTATGAAACTTGGCCAGTCACAGCTAAAACCACTGTTTTATGGTACTGCTATTTTGGCAATTGAATTTTACCCGAGAACAAAATATATCCTTTGCAGGACACTATGAAACTTGGCCAGCCACAACTGAAACCACTGATTTATGGTTTTGCTATTTTGGCAATTAAATTTAACCCCAGAACAAAATATATCCTTTGCAGGACACTATGAAACTTGGCCAGCCACAGCTGAAACCACTGATTTATGGTATTGCTATTTTGGCAATTGAATTTCACCTCAGAACAAAATATATCCGTTGCAGGACACTATGAAACCTGGCCAGCCACAGCTGAAACCACTGATTTATGGTATTGCTATTTTGGCAATTGAATTTCACTCCAGAAAAAATATATCCTTTGCAGTACATTATGAAACTTGGCCAGCCACAGCTAAAACCACTGATTTATGGTATTGCTATTTTGGCAATTGAATTTTACCCGAGAACAAAATATATCCTTTGCAGGACACTATGAAACTTGGCCAGCCACAACTGAAACCACTGATTTATGGTATTGCTATTTTGGCAATTGAATTTCACCCCAGAACAAAATATATTCTTTGCAGGACACTAAGAATCTTGGCCTGCCACAGCTGAAACCACTAATTTATGGTTTTGCTATTTTGGCAATTAAATTTAACCCCAGAACAAAATATATCCTTTGCAGGACACTATGAAACTTGGCCAGCCACAGCTGAAACCACTGATTTATGGTATTGCTATTTTGGCAATTGAATTTCACCTCAGAACAAAATATATCCGTTGCAGGACACTATGAAACCTGGCCAGCCACAGCTGAAACCACTGATTTA
This sequence comes from Bufotes viridis, assembly GCA_033119425.1. Classification (NCBI taxonomy): domain Eukaryota; kingdom Metazoa; phylum Chordata; class Amphibia; order Anura; family Bufonidae; genus Bufotes; species Bufotes viridis. The sequence continues at coordinate 109,655,853 of CM065594.1, forward strand.
TGGTATTGCTATTTTGGCAATTGAATTTTACCCGAGAACAAAATATATCCTTTGCAGGACACTATGAAACTTGGCCAGCCACAGCTGAAACCACTGATTAATGGTATTGCTATTTTGGCAATTGAATTTTCCCCAGAACAAAATATATCCTTTGCAGGAAACTAGTAAACTTGGCCAACCACAGCTGAAACCACAAATTTATGGTTTTGCTATTTTGGCAATTAAATTTAACCCCAGAACAAAATATATCCTTTGCAGGACACTATGAAACTTGGCCAGCCACAGCTGAAACCACTGATTAATGGTATTGCTATTTTGGCAATTGAATTTCACCTCAGAACAAAATATATCCTTTGCAGGACACTATGAAACCTGGCCAGCCACAGCTGAAACCACTGATTTATGGTATTGCTATTTTGGCAATTGAATTTCACCCCAGAACGAAATATATCCTTTGCAGCACACTATGAAACTTGACCAGCCACAGCTGAAACCACTGATTTATGGTATTGCTATTTTGGCAATTGAATTTCACTCCAGAAAAAATATATCCTTTGCAGTACATTATGAAACTTGGCCAGCCACAGCTAAAACCACTGATTTATGGTACTGCTATTTTGGCAATTGAATTTTACCCGAGAACAAAATATATCCTTTGCAGGACACTATGAAACTTGGCCAGCCACAACTGAAACCACTGATTTATGGTATTGCTATTTTGGCAATTGAATTTCACCCCAGAACAAAATATATTCTTTGCAGGACACTATGAATCTTGGCCTGCCACAGCTGAAACCACTTATTTATGGTTTTGCTATTTTGGCAATTAAATTTAACCCCAGAACAAAATATATCCTTTGCAGGACACTATGAAACTTGGCCAGCCACAGCTGAAACCACTGATTTATGGTATTGCTATTTTGGCAATTGAATTTCACCTCAGAACAAAATATATCCGTTGCAGGACACTATGTAACCTGGCCAGCCACAGCTGAAACCACTGATTTATGGTATTGCTATTTTGGCAATTGAATTTCACCTCAGAACAAAATATATCCTTTGCAGAACACTATGAAACTTGACCAGCCACAGCTGAAACCACTGATTTATGGTATTGCTATTTTGGCAATTGAATTTCACTCCAGAACAAAATATATCCTTTGCCGTACATTATGAAACTTGGCCAGCCACAGCTAAAACCACTGTTTTATGGTACTGCTATTTTGGCAATTGAATTTTACCCGAGAACAAAATATATCCTTTGCAGGACACTATGAAACTTGGCCAGCCACAACTGAAACCACTGATTTATGGTTTTGCTATTTTGGCAATTAAATTTAACCCCAGAACAAAATATATCCTTTGCAGGACACTATGAAACTTGGCCAGCCACAGCTGAAACCACTGATTTATGGTATTGCTATTTTGGCAATTGAATTTCACCCCAGAACAAAATATATCCTTTGCAGAACACTATGAAACTTGATCAGCCACAGCTGAAACCACTGATTTATGGTATTGCTATTTTGGCAATTGAATTTCACTCCAGAAAAAATATATCCTTTGCAGTACATTATGAAACTTGGCCAGCCACAGCTGAAACCACTGATTTATGGTATTGCTATTTTGGCAATTGAATTTCACTCCAGAACAAAATATATTCTTTGCAGGACAATATGAAACTTGGCCTGCCACAGCTGAAACCACTGATTTATGGTATTGCTATTTTGACAATTGAATTTCACCCCAGAACAAAATATACCCTGTTACAGACAGATTTAAACTAGGCCTGCAACTGCTGGAACACCAGATTCAGGCTATTGCTATTTTGGCAATTGAATTTCACCCCAGAACAAATTATATCCTTTGCCGGACACTATTATACTTTGCCAGCCACTGCTAGGACACCAGATTTAGGGGATTTCTATTTTGGCAATTGAACTTCACCCCAGAACAAAATATATCCTTTGCCGGACACTATTAAGCTTGGCCAGCCACAGCTGAAACCACTGATTTAGGTGATTGCTATTTTGGCAATTGAATTTCACCCCATAAAAAAATATACCTTGTTACGGACAGATTTAAACTAGGACTACAACCGCTGGAACACCAGATTTAGAGAATTGCTATTTTGGCAATTGAATTTCACCCCAGAACAAAATATATCCTTTGCAGGATACTATGAAACTTGGCCAGCCACAGCTGAAACCACTGATTTATGGTATTGCTATTTTGGCAATTGAATTTCACCCCAGAACAAAATATATCCTTTGCAGGACACTAGTAACCTTGGCCAGCCACAGCTGAAACCACTGATTTATGGTATTGCTATTTTGGCAATTGAATTTCACCTCAGAACAAAATATATCCTTTGCAGGACACTATGAAACCTGGCCAGCCACAGCTGAAACCACTGATTTATGGTATTGCTATTTTGGCAATTGAATTTCACCCCAGAACGAAATATATACTTTGCAGCACACTATGAAACTTGACCAGCCACAGCTGAAACCACTGATTTATGGTATTGCTATTTTGGCAATTGAATTTCACTCCAGAAAAAATATATCCTTTGCAGTACATTATGAAACTTGGCCAGCCACAGCTAAAACCACTGATTTATGGTACTGCTATTTTGGCAATTGAATTTTACCCGAGAACAAAATATATCCTTTGCAGGACACTATGAAACTTGGCCAGCCACAACTGAAACCACTGATTTATGGTATTGCTATTTTGGCAATTGAATTTCACCCCAGAACAAAATATATTCTTTGCAGGACACTATGAATCTTGGCCTGCCACAGCTGAAACCACTTATTTATGGTTTTGCTATTTTGGCAATTAAATTTAACCCCAGAACAAAATATATCCTTTGCAGGACACTATGAAACTTGGCCAGCCACAGCTGAAACCACTGATTTATGGTATTGCTATTTTGGCAATTGAATTTCACCTCAGAACAAAATATATCCGTTGCAGGACACTATGTAACCTGGCCAGCCACAGCTGAAACCACTGATTTATGGTATTGCTATTTTGGCAATTGAATTTCACCTCAGAACAAAATATATCCTTTGCAGAACACTATGAAACTTGACCAGCCACAGCTGAAACCACTGATTTATGGTATTGCTATTTTGGCAATTGAATTTCACTCCAGAACAAAATATATCCTTTGCAGTACATTATGAAACTTGGCCAGCCACAGCTAAAACCACTGTTTTATGGTACTGCTATTTTGGCAATTGAATTTTACCCGAGAACAAAATATATCCTTTGCAGGACACTATGAAACTTGGCCAGCCACAACTGAAACCACTGATTTATGGTTTTGCTATTTTGGCAATTAAATTTAACCCCAGAACAAAATATATCCTTTGCAGGACACTATGAAACTTGGCCAGCCACAGCTGAAACCACTGATTTATGGTATTGCTATTTTGGCAATTGAATTTCACCCCAGAACAAAATATATCCTTTGCAGAACACTATGAAACTTGATCAGCCACAGCTGAAACCACTGATTTATGGTATTGCTATTTTGGCAATTGAATTTCACTCCAGAAAAAATATATCCTTTGCAGTACATTATGAAACTTGGCCAGCCACAGCTGAAACCACTGATTTATGGTATTGCTATTTTGGCAATTGAATTTCACTCCAGAACAAAATATATTCTTTGCAGGACAATATGAAACTTGGCCTGCCACAGCTGAAACCACTGATTTATGGTATCGCTATTTTGACAATTGAATTTCACCCCAGAACAAAATATATCCCTGTTACAGACAGATTTAAACTAGGCCTGCAACTGCTGGAACACCAGATTCAGGCTATTGCTATTTTGGCAATTGAATTTCACCCCAGAACAAATTATATCCTTTGCCGGACACTATTATACTTTGCCAGCCACTGCTAGGACACCAGATTTAGGGGATTTCTATTTTGGCAATTGAACTTCACCCCAGAACAAAATATATCCTTTGCCGGACACTATTAAGCTTGGCCAGCCACAGCTGAAACCACTGATTTAGGTGATTGCTATTTTGGCAATTGAATTTCACCCCATAAAAAAATATACCTTGTTACGGACAGATTTAAACTAGGACTACAACCGCTGGAACACCAGATTTAGAGAATTGCTATTTTGGCAATTGAATTTCACCCCAGAACAAAATATATCCTTTGCAGGATACTATGAAACTTGGCCAGCCACAGCTGAAACCACTGATTTATGGTATTGCTATTTTGGCAATTGAATTTCACCCCAGAACAAAATATATCCTTTGCAGGACACTAGTAACCTTGGCCAGCCACAGCTGAAACCACTGATTTATGGTATTGCTATTTTGGCAATTGAATTTCACCTCAGAACAAAATATATCCTTTGCAGGACACTATGAAACTTGGCCAGCCACAGCTGAAACCACTGATTTATGGTATTGCTATTTTGGCAATTGAATTTCACCTCAGAACAAAATATATCCTTTGCAGGACACTATGAAACCTGGCCAGCCACAGCTGAAACCACTGATTTATGGTATTGCTATTTTGGCAATTGAATTTCACCCCAGAACGAAATATATCCTTTGCAGCACACTATGAAACTTGACCAGCCACAGCTGAAACCACTGATTTATGGTATTGCTATTTTGGCAATTGAATTTCACTCCAGAAAAAAATATATCCTTTGCAGTACATTATGAAACTTGGCCAGCCACAGCTAAAACCACTGATTTATGGTACTGCTATTTTGGCAATTGAATTTTACCCGAGAACAAAATATATCCTTTGCAGGACACTATGAAACTTGGCCAGCCACAACTGAAACCACTGATTTATGGTATTGCTATTTTGGCAATTGAATTTCACCCCAGAACAAAATATATTCTTTGCAGGACACTATGAATCTTGGCCTGCCACAGCTGAAACCACTAATTTATGGTTTTGCTATTTTGGCAATTAAATTTAACCCCAGAACAAAATATATCCTTTGCAGGACACTATGAAACTTGGCCAGCCACAGCTGAAACCACTGATTTATGGTATTGCTATTTTGGCAATTGAATTTCACCTCAGAACAAAATATATCCGTTGCAGGACACTATGAAACCTGGCCAGCCACAGCTGAAACCACTGATTTATGGTATTGCTATTTTGGCAATTGAATTTCACCCCAGAACAAAATATATCCTTTGCAGAACACTATGAAACTTGACCAGCCACAGCTGAAACCACTGATTTATGGTATTGCTATTTTGGCAATTGAATTTCACTCCAGAACAAAATATATCCTTTGCAGTACATTATGAAACTTGGCCAGCCACAGCTAAAACCACTGTTTTATGGTACTGCTATTTTGGCAATTGAATTTTACCCGAGAACAAAATATATCCTTTGCAGGACACTATGAAACTTGGCCAGCCACAACTGAAACCACTGATTTATGGTTTTGCTATTTTGGCAATTAAATTTAACCCCAGAACAAAATATATCCTTTGCAGGACACTATGAAACTTGGCCAGCCACAGCTGAAACCACTGATTTATGGTATTGCTATTTTGGCAATTGAATTTCACCCCAGAACAAAATATATCCTTTGCAGGACACTATGAAACTTGACCAGCCACAGCTGAAACCACTGATTTATGGTATTGCTATTTTGGCAATTGAATTTCACTCCAGAACAAAATATATCCTTTGCAGTACATTATGAAACTTGGCCAGCCACAGCTGAAACCACTGATTTATGGTATTGCTATTTTGGCAATTGAATTTCACTCCAGAACAAAATATATTCTTTGCAGGACACTATGAAACTTGGCCAGCCACAGCTGAAACCACTGATTTATGGTATTGCTATTTTGGCAATTGAATTTCACCCCAGAACAAAATATATCCCTGTTGCAGACAGATTATGAAACTAGGCCTGCAACTGCTGGAACACCACTGATTCATGGCTATTGCTATTTTGGCAATTGAATTTCACCCCAGAACAAATTATATCCTTTGCCGGACACTATTATACTTTGCCAGCCACTGCTAGGACACCAGATTTAGGGGATTTCTATTTTGGCAATTGAACTTCACCCCAGAACAAAATATATCCTTTGCCGGACACTATTAAGCTTGGCCAGCCACAGCTGAAACCACTGATTTAGGTGATTGCTATTTTGGCAATTGAATTTCACCCCATAAAAAAATATACCTTGTTACGGACAGATTTAAACTAGGACTACAACCGCTGGAACACCAGATTTAGAGAATTGCTATTTTGGCAATTGAATTTCACCCCAGAACAAAATATATCCTTTGCAGGATACTATGAAACTTGGCCAGCCACAGCTGAAACCACTGATTTATGGTATTGCTATTTTGGCAATTGAATTTCACCCCAGAACAAAATATATCCTTTGCAGGACACTAGTAACCTTGGCCAGCCACAGCTGAAACCACTGATTTATGGTATTGCTATTTTGGCAATTGAATTTCACCTCAGAACAAAATATATCCTTTGCAGGACACTATGAAACCTGGCCAGCCACAGCTGAAACCACTGATTTATGGTATTGCTATTTTGGCAATTGAATTTCACCCCAGAACGAAATATATCCTTTGCAGCACACTATGAAACTTGACCAGCCACAGCTGAAACCACTGATTTATGGTATTGCTATTTTGGCAATTGAATTTCACTCCAGAAAAAAATATATCCTTTGCAGTACATTATGAAACTTGGCCAGCCACAGCTAAAACCACTGATTTATGGTACTGCTATTTTGGCAATTGAATTTTACCCGAGAACAAAATATATCCTTTGCAGGACACTATGAAACTTGGCCAGCCACAACTGAAACCACTGATTTATGGTATTGCTATTTTGGCAATTGAATTTCACCCCAGAACAAAATATATTCTTTGCAGGACACTATGAATCTTGGCCTGCCACAGCTGAAACCACTTATTTATGGTTTTGCTATTTTGGCAATTAAATTTAACCCCAGAACAAAATATATCCTTTGCAGGACACTATGAAACTTGGCCAGCCACAGCTGAAACCACTGATTTATGGTATTGCTATTTTGGCAATTGAATTTCACCTCAGAACAAAATATATCCGTTGCAGGACACTATGTAACCTGGCCAGCCACAGCTGAAACCACTGATTTATGGTATTGCTATTTTGGCAATTGAATTTCACCTCAGAACAAAATATATCCTTTGCAGAACACTATGAAACTTGACCAGCCACAGCTGAAACCACTGATTTATGGTATTGCTATTTTGGCAATTGAATTTCACTCCAGAACAAAATATATCCTTTGCAGTACATTATGAAACTTGGCCAGCCACAGCTAAAACCACTGTTTTATGGTACTGCTATTTTGGCAATTGAATTTTACCCGAGAACAAAATATATCCTTTGCAGGACACTATGAAACTTGGCCAGCCACAACTGAAACCACTGATTTATGGTTTTGCTATTTTGGCAATTAAATTTAACCCCAGAACAAAATATATCCTTTGCAGGACACTATGAAACTTGGCCAGCCACAGCTGAAACCACTGATTTATGGTATTGCTATTTTGGCAATTGAATTTCACCCCAGAACAAAATATATCCTTTGCAGAACACTATGAAACTTGATCAGCCACAGCTGAAACCACTGATTTATGGTATTGCTATTTTGGCAATTGAATTTCACTCCAGAAAAAATATATCCTTTGCAGTACATTATGAAACTTGGCCAGCCACAGCTGAAACCACTGATTTATGGTATTGCTATTTTGGCAATTGAATTTCACTCCAGAACAAAATATATTCTTTGCAGGACAATATGAAACTTGGCCTGCCACAGCTGAAACCACTGATTTATGGTATTGCTATTTTGACAATTGAATTTCACCCCAGAACAAAATATTCCCTGTTACAGACAGATTTAAACTAGGCCTGCAACTGCTGGAACACCAGATTCAGGCTATTGCTATTTTGGCAATTGAATTTCACCCCAGAACAAATTATATCCTTTGCCGGACACTATTATACTTTGCCAGCCACTGCTAGGACACCAGATTTAGGGGATTTCTATTTTGGCAATTGAACTTCACCCCAGAACAAAATATATCCTTTGCCGGACACTATTAAGCTTGGCCAGCCACAGCTGAAACCACTGATTTAGGTGATTGCTATTTTGGCAATTGAATTTCACCCCATAAAAAAATATACCTTGTTACGGACAGATTTAAACTAGGACTACAACCGCTGGAACACCAGATTTAGAGAATTGCTATTTTGGCAATTGAATTTCACCCCAGAACAAAATATATCCTTTGCAGGATACTATGAAACTTGGCCAGCCACAGCTGAAACCACTGATTTATGGTATTGCTATTTTGGCAATTGAATTTCACCCCAGAACAAAATATATCCTTTGCAGGACACTAGTAACCTTGGCCAGCCACAGCTGAAACCACTGATTTATGGTATTGCTATTTTGGCAATTGAATTTCACCTCAGAACAAAATATATCCTTTGCAGGACACTATGAAACCTGGCCAGCCACAGCTGAAACCACTGATTTATGGTATTGCTATTTTGGCAATTGAATTTCACCCCAGAACGAAATATATCCTTTGCAGCACACTATGAAACTTGACCAGCCACAGCTGAAACCACTGATTTATGGTATTGCTATTTTGGCAATTGAATTTCACTCCAGAAAAAATATATCCTTTGCAGTACATTATGAAACTTGGCCAGCCACAGCTAAAACCACTGAATTTATGGTACTGCATATCCTTTGCAGTACATTATGAAACTTGGCCAGCCACAGCTAAAACCACTGATTTATGGTACTGCTATTTTGGCAATTGAATTTTACCCGAGAACAAATATATCCTTTGCAGGACACTATGAAACTTGGCCAGCCACAGCTGAAACCACTGATTTATGGTATTGCTATTTTGGCAATTGAATTTCACCCCAGAACAAAATATATTCTTTGCAGGACACTATGAATCTTGGCCTGCCACAGCTGAAACCACTAATTTATGGTTTTGCTATTTTGGCAATTAAATTTAACCTCAGAACAAAATATATCCTTTGCAGGACACTATGAAACTTGGCCAGCCACAGCTGAAACCACTGATTTATGGTATTGCTATTTTGGCAATTGAATTTCACCTCAGAACAAAATATATCCGTTGCAGGACACTATGAAACCTGGCCAGCCACAGCTGAAACCACTGATTTATGGTATTGCTATTTTGGCAATTGAATTTCACCCCAGAACGAAATATATCCTTTGCAGAACACTATGAAACTTGACCAGCCACAGCTGAAACCACTGATTTATGGTATTGCTATTTTGGCAATTGAATTTCACTCCAGAACAAAATATATCCTTTGCAGTACATTATGAAACTTGGCCAGCCACAGCTAAAACCACTGTTTTATGGTACTGCTATTTTGGCAATTGAATTTTACCCGAGAACAAAATATATCCTTTGCAGGACACTATGAAACTTGGCCAGCCACAACTGAAACCACTGATTTATGGTTTTGCTATTTTGGCAATTAAATTTAACCCCAGAACAAAATATATCCTTTGCAGGACACTATGAAACTTGGCCAGCCACAGCTGAAACCACTGATTTATGGTATTGCTATTTTGGCAATTGAATTTCACCTCAGAACAAAATATATCCGTTGCAGGACACTATGAAACTTGGCCAGCCACAGCTGAAACCACTGATTTATGGTATTGCTATTTTGGCAATTGAATTTCACCCCAGAACAAAATATATCCTTTGCAGTACACTATGAAACTTGGCCAGCCACAGCTGAAACCACTGATTTATGGTATTGCTATTTTGGCAATTGAATTTCACTCCAGAACAAAATATATCCTTTGCAGGACAATATGAAACTTGGCCAGCCACAGCTGAAACCACTGATTTATGGTATTGCTATTTTGGCAATTGAATTTCACCCCAGAACAAAATATATCCTTTGCAGGACACTATGAAACTTGGCCAGCCACAGCTGAAACCACTGATTTATGGCTATTGCTATTTTGGCAATTGAATTTCACCCCAGAACAAAATATATCCTTTGCAGGACACTATGAAACTTGGCCAGCCACAGCTGGAAACCACTGATTTATGGTATTGCTATTTTGGCAATTGAATTTCACCCCAGAACAAAATATATCCTTTGCAGGACACTATGAAACCTGGCCAGCCACAGCTGAAACCACTGATTTATGGTATTGCTATTTTGGCAATTGAATTTCACCCCAGAACAAAATATATCCTTTGCAGGACACTATGAAACTTGGCCAGCCACAGCTGAAACCACTGATTTATGGTATTGCTATTTTGGCAATTGAATTTCACCCGAGAACAAAATATATCCTTTGCAGGACACCATGAAACTTGGCCAGCCACAGCTGAAACCACTGATTTATGGTTTTGCTATTTTGGCAATTAAATTTAACCCCAGAACAAAATATATCCTTTGCAGGTCACTATGAAACTTGGCCAGCCACAGCTGAAACCACTGATTTATGGTATTGCTATTTTGGCAATTGAATTTCACCCCAGAACAAAATATATCCTTTGCAGAACACTATGAAACTTGACCAGCCACAGCTGAAACCACTGATTTATGGTATTGCTATTTTGGCAATTGAATTTCACTCCAGAACAAAATATATCCTTTGCAGTACATTATGAAACTTGGCCAGCCACAGCTAAAACCACTGTTTTATGGTACTGCTATTTTGACAATTGAATTTTACCCGAGAACAAAATATATCCTTTGCAGGACACCATGAAACTTGGCCAGCCTCAACTGAAACCACTGATTTATGGTTTTGCTATTTTGGCAATTAAATTTAACCCCAGAACAAAATATATCCTTTGCAGGTCACTATGAAACTTGGCCAGCCACAGCTGAAACCACTGATTTATGGTATTGCTATTTTGGCAATTGAATTTCACCCCAGAACAAAATATATCCTTTGCAGAACACTATGAAACTTGACCAGCCACAGCTTAAACCACTGATTTATGGTATTGCTATTTTGGCAATTGAATTTCACTCCAGAAAAAAATATATCCTTTGCAGTACATTATGAAACTTGGCCAGCCACAGCTGAAACCACTGATTTATGGTATTGCTATTTTGGCAATTAAATTTCACTCCAGAACAAAATATATTCTTTGAAGGACACTATGAAACTTGGCCTGCCACAGCTGAAACCACTGATTTATGGTATTGCTATTTTGGCAATTGAATTTCACCCCAGAACAAAATATACCCTGTTACAGACAGATTTAAACTAGGCCTGCAACTGCTGGAACACCAGATTCAGGCTATTGCTATTTTGGCAATTGAATTTCACCCCAGAACAAATTATATCCTTTGCCGGACACTATTATACTTTGCCAGCCACTGCTGGGACACCAGATTTAGGGGATTTCTATTTTGGCAATTGAACTTCACCCCAGAACAAAATATATCCTTTGCCGGACACTATTAAGCTTGGCCAGCCACAGCTGAAACCACTGATTTAGGGGATTGCTATTTTGGCAATTGAATTTCACCCCATAAAAAATATACCTTGTTACGGACAGATTTAAACTAGGACTACAACCGCTGGAACACCAGATTTAGAGAATTGCTATTTTGGCAATTGAATTTCACCCCAGAACAAAATATATCCTTTGCAGGATACTATGAAACTTGGCCAGCCACAGCTGAAACCACTGATTTATGGTATTGCTATTTTGGCAATTGAATTTCACCCCAGAACAAAATATATCCTTTGCAGGACACTAGTAACCTTGGCCAGCCACAGCTGAAACCACTGATTTATGGTATCGCTATTTTGGCAATTAAATTTCACCCCAGAACAAAATATATCCTTTGCCGGACACTATGAAACTTGGCCAGCCACAGCTAAAACCACTGATTTATGGTATTGCTATTTTTCAATTGAATTTCACCCCAGAACAAAATATATCCTCTGCAGGACACTATGAAACTTGGCCAGCCACAGCTGAAACCACTGATTTAGGGGATTGCTATTTTGGCAATTAAATTTAACCCCAGAACAAAATATATCCTTTGCCGGACACTATGAAACTTGGCCAGCCACAGCTGAAACCACTGATTTAGGGTATTGCTATTTTGGCAATTAAATTTCACCCCAGAACAAAATATATCCTCTGCAGGACACTATGAAACTTGGCCAGCCACAGCTGAAACCACTGATTTAGGGGATTGCTATTTTGGCAATTAAATTTAACCCCAGAACAAAATATATCCTTTGCCGGACACTATGAAACTTGGCCAGCCACAGCTGAAACCACTGATTTATGGTTTTGCTATTTTGGCAATTAAATTTAACCCCAGAACAAAATATATCCTTTGCCGGACACTATGAAACTTGGCCAGCCACAGCTGAAACCACTGATTAATGGTATTGCTATTTTGGCAATTGAATTTCACCCCAGAACAAAATATATTCTTTGCAGTACACTATGAAACTGGGCCAGCCACAGCTGAAACCACTGATTTATGGTATTGCTATTTTGGCAATTGAATTTCACCCCAGAAAAAATATATCCTTTGCAGGACACTATGAAACTTGGCCAGCCACAGCTGAAACCACTGATTTATGTTATTGCTATTTTGACAATTGAATATCACCCCAGAACACAATATATCCTTTGCAGAACACTATGAAACTTGGACAGCCACAGCTGAAACCACTGATTTATGGTATTGCTATTTTAGCAATTGAATTTCACCCCAGAACAAAATATTTCCTTTGCATGACACTATGAAACTTGGCCAGCCACAGCTGAAACCACTGATTTATAGTATTGCTATTTTGGCAATTGAATTTCAACCCAGAAAAAATATATCCTTTGCAGGAAACTATGAAACTTGGCCAGCCACAGCTGAAATCACTGATTTATGGTATTGCTATTTTGGCAATTGAATTTTGTCCCAGAAAAAATATATCCTTTGCAGGACACTATGAAACTTGGACAGCCACAGCTGAAACCATTGATTTATGGTATTGCTATTTTAGCAATTGAATTTCACCCCAGAACAAAATATATCCTTTGCAGGTCACTATGAAACTTGGCCAGCCACAGCTGAAACCACTGATTTATAGTATTGCTATTTTGGCAATTGAATTTCAACGCAGAAAAAAATATATCCTTTGCAGGAAACTATGAAACTTGGCCAGCCACAGCTGAAACCACTGATTTATGGTATTGCTATTTTGGCAATTGAATTTCACCCCAGAAAAAAATTCATCCTTTGCAGGACACTATGAAACTTGGCCAGCCACAGCTGAAACCACTGATTTATGGTATTGCTATTTTGGCAATTGAATTTCACCCCAGAAAAAGTATATCCTTTGCAGGACACTATGAATCTTGGCCAGCCACAGCTGAAACCACTGATTTATGTTATTGCTATTTTGGCAATTGAATATCACCCCAGAACACAATATACCCTGTTACGGACAGATTTAAACTAGGCCTGCAATTGCTGGAACACCAGATTCAGGGTATTGCTATTTTGGCAATTGAATTTCACCCCAGAGCAAAATATATCCTTTGCCGGACACTATTATACTTTGCCAGCCACTGCTGGGACACCAGATTTAGGGGATTGCTATTTTGACAATTAAATTTCACCACAGAAAATTATCTATCCTTTGCCAGACAGCAGACAGTATTAAACCTGGCTAGCCAAAGCTGGGACACCAGATTTAGGGGATTGGTATTTTGGCAATTGAATTTAACCTCTTAATAAAATATAGAAATTGCTATCCTGAGTTTCTAGGGGTGACAATAAGCACAGCCAAGCCCCTGATGTAGGATATAGCAAAAAAAAAAAACTAGTATTGATGGATTGAAGGACTTGGTGGCAGCTTGTTCTGGTGCACCACAAGTCACAAAATGACCGCCGATCACCTCAGAAAAAAGTGACAGAAAAACGATCTGCGCAGCCTAAAAACCAGTGAGCAATTAACTAGCAGAAGTTGAATTATTCACAGCTGTAGATCGATCACTTCATTAGGTGCTTTTGCTGACTTTTCCCTGCTTAATCTCGCCCTCACAGAAGCTGCGTCCTCTCCCTACACTAATCAGAGCAGTGTGACGTGCGGCGCTATGTAACTCCAGCTTAAATAGAGGCTGGGTCACATGCTGCACTTGGACAATCACAGCCATGCCATTAGTAGGCATGGCTGTGATGGCTTCTTGGGGCAAGAAGTAAAACGCTAGCTGATTGGCTGCTCTGCAGCCCTTAAGAAAGCGGGAAGAAATCGCCGAACAACGGACCCGAACTCAAACCTTTTTGAAAATGTTCAGGTCCGTGTCCCGAACACCACAAAATTCGGTATGAACCCGGACTGTGCTCGAACTGTTCGCTCAACACTACTTGTTATCTTTCAGCCACCCTTTATTTTCCCTACATGCTTTTTCTCACTCCTCTGCATTCAGTTTACTATTGGAGATCGGGGTGCATGTTTACACCTTTCATTAGCTTACTTATTTTTTCACTGCCTGTCTACATTCTTTACCACTTTTACAGAATCTTATCTCAAGGTTATCATTCTTCAACAACATCATATGAAAGACAGAAAGAACAGAATCTGTCTGGGCTTAAAGCTACAGTTTACTATGGCTGAGACTATCTCCATTACAATCCCCTCCTTTTGCGATTCTAGCAAATGGGCAGGAGGGGGGAGTTTCACTTGACTTTACTTGAAAAAACAAAAGCATAGAATTTAAAACATTTCATCTGAATAAACAATTAAACAATACTACCGGTTTAATGTTTAATATCCTTCACTTACTGACTCGAATTAGTACCCCTTGTGGTGCTTATTTGATTTCTGTGTATTGTTTCACGATTGTAGCCGTATCAGGAAAAATACCAGTAACTAAGATAGCCACTGGGCAGGGAAATTCCCTCAGTTAAAATGGCCGCCGAGTTGGCCGGAAGTTACAGGAGTTAAGATGGCTGCCAGACTGGACTCTGGATTAGTTAAGATGGCCACCAGAGCGGAAGTTGAGACATAGGGAGTGCCATCTTATGTGATAACCGGATACAAGGAGGTGGGCCTAGGGAGTGGTTTTGGCACTGACGTACCTAACAGGTCCACCCCTCTGGACTGGAGGGGCCTGCTTATATTGTGGGGGATGTGTCTGCGGCATGTAAGCGTAATCACTTGCCTGTTCATAATTGTTTTTTATAATATCCAGAATAGTTACTTCATAGAACTGACGTTGCCCACCGTAAACTTGGCTATGTGACTTTCCTTTACTATTAAGCTTTCTAGTTGGCAACACACAAGGTCAGGTTCCTGGTCCTCACAGACACAAAGAATCATCTCCCATACATTGCCTTGTTATTATCTCTTAGTATTGCAGACAGTGTTCTCGCTATCACACATTCCAATTTTGTGACGTCACTCCCCCGCAACTGCAGGCAAGGCAGCCCCCTTTTTCTCTCTATGTTCTATATCTCAGCTAAGCAAAGATTTCCTATGGGTTCTGCCACAGTAATTCTTGCATTTACGTTTAAACCAAACACCATACACTTCGTGAAGTTAGAGGACAGATCCACCAGACAACAGAGACATGGTACCTTCCATAGTGCGAGTCACACAGACAGACAAGACACAATGCTTCCTCAGTGCTGCACTGCATCATCACTCAATTTTCCACAATGCTTCACATGCTTGCTAGCCTCTTCCCGGGCAAGGAAGCTGATGGGCTGTACTGTATATTCACCCTCGAGCAGAGAGTGCGAGTGTCCCATGGATTTTTTCACTTACTTCACACACAACCAAGACAGAAGAAGGCACCTTCTCCTTCACACTACCAAGCAGGTTCACCCCCGTGCAGGACTTTAACTGTTTCTTCCCTGGCTACCACGTCTGGTCCGCCAGTCCAGGACTAACCCCCAGCCACTCCAGGGAGATAATTTATAGTCCTCCCAGGACTCCCCAGGACCACACCCTCCATCACTAAGACAGATAAATAAGTGTCCCTTAATTTGAGTCCCACCCGGAGCTTCCCGGGGTCACACCCTCCGTCACCAAGACAGATAAATAAGTAACCCCTAAATCAAGCCCCATCCCGAAGTACCCCGGGGCTACTTCCTCTGTCTGGACAGGACAGATAATTTAGTAGCCCCTAATGCGGCTCCGTCCCCCTGCCAGGGGAATCTCTTGCTCTGCTTAACCATTCACTGTGAAGGTGCCTGACTAAAATCCCACAGACAAACACACAGTAGAGCAAATCAAAATACTTCCAGGAACTCAGGATTTTACATCAACCGAAGTTGCTACTATGTACGTGTAACATCAACAGCAGAACAGATTACCACAGCACAGTGAAGTACAGCAATAGGCAGGTGAGATGACCAGAATTTTCTCACCTTGTCTCTGAGGCTGCAGTCCTCATCCTCAAGCGTGGTCCACCATGCTTTGGGAACCCCAAACTTCAGCTAGCGACACTATTTCTCCTGAGCCCCACGTATCGGATGCCAACTGTGAAAGATTCTCTCAATCAGGGCTTAGTATGTTTGCTCTACTGCTCCAAATTAATAGTAACCCAAGGGTTTTACATGCAAGGAAGAAAATAATAGTGACACACACTGGGGTCAAAGTAAAATCTTATTTATTACAGGAAGTACAGCAGTTTAAAAAGACATCAGCGGGACATTCCCCTGAGGCATGTGGCATTGTTAAAGCAAAATAAAGAGATTCAAATGATTCAGCCGAATCACTTTTACAAATTAGATCAAGTTAAACAAAGGAAAAATAACGTGACTTTTAAAATATACCTTTAATGTCAAAGTATTGGGTATCGGTACAGCAAGTACCTAGAGTCAACAAAATGTGACGTAATCCCGTTAGGGAAGATACAATTGATGAGGCAACAGAGAAAAGTTAACGTAGGAAACACAAGGAGGATGGTTAGGGGTCCACAGGGGATGCTAACCCTGTAATGCCCTAGTCTATCCTCAGCCCAGGGTCACCCCCTGATGGTGGAGGTTCCCTGTCCCCGTGCCTAGTCCTAAAGCATCCCTGTTAAAAAAAACCCTACCAGAGAGGGATATAACATATAAATTGGATAAGCAAAAAATGTTTTTGTTATAAAGATACAAAAATATGAAATAAGTACGGTACACTATAGATAATTAGATACCGATACTTAAGTGAACAAAAGACCCCTACGCGTTTCACCTAAGAATAAGGATCATCAGGGGGTAAATAGAATAATACGGTAATATATATATGTATACTTAGCTCCCCGTTTTGATACTGGGAAACATCAATCTTGGCTGGATTAGTGATGTCCTGAAAAAAATCAAGATTAACTATCACCAAATTGTACCAAGGATAATGGTACCTGTAGTAGAAAGATGTAAAAAGTGTGCCTACTTACATACAGCCGAGAGTATAGGTCATATGATGTGCCAAGGGAGCTGGGAGATTGTCAGGCTAGATTATACCTATATGTACTGCGAATTTCGCGCGTCCGAACAGGTGTCCGGATGCCGAATATGTCACTTCCGGTGCGGTGGAACGCATCGGTGGAACGCATCGTTTGCGCACATCCTGTCCCTAGTACTTCCGGTGCTGTGGAACGCATATTGGAGCGCATGGAGTAATACATGCGAACTGGAAGTAAGCATCTAGCGCGATTAAAGCGCCTGCCATTATACAAAAATATACTGTCCGATTATATGGGCAAGATGGCGCCTAGTTTATCATTAGGTAGAACACTGCATAAAATGTACAGTGACGAGAAGCCTGAATTCTTGAGGGTTAAAAAAAAGGGGAGGATAAGTTATTAATGATCATGTATTGTTGGTGTACTTATGTATCACTATACCCATATTGATTCAAACGGGGTATAATAATTTATTTAATTATAAGATGGGGCGATTGATGAGCGTCGCCTTTTAAATATGATGCTTTTCGCATCGATGAGGCCAGTCACGGGTAATCATTACAATGACTGAGGAAAAAGCCTTATTCTGACCATAAGATTTTCTTGGAAAGACAATAATTTTTATTTATGTGTCACTAAGGTTTTTTCATTAAATGAAACAAGTAAAAGTGAGTCTTTCGTTTAAACCAGTTGGTGACTGGGAGCGGAAGCGGTAGATCCACTCCGTCTCCTTCTGGAGGATTTTCCTATCCCAGTCGCCTTTTCTTAGAGAGGGAGGGACTACTTCAAGGGCCGCGAAGGAGATGGATTTTAACTCTCCATTGTGGTGCTCATTAATATGGTTGGCAACAGGGGTGTCGTTCAATTTGACAATGTCATTGATGTGCTCACATATTCTCCTTCTGAGCTCTCTTTTGGTCTTGCCAATATAGTCCTTAGGACAAGTGCACTGGCAAATATAGATGACACCCATGGACCTACAGTTGATGAAGTCTGTGATGATGTAAGATCTTTGATTAACTGAACATACCACATTTTTGGTTTTTCTAATGTAATTGCAGGCTTTGCACAAACTACATCTATACATCCCTATTGGCTTTCTATCCAGCCAGGTGCCCTCTTTTTGGGGCCCACGTAGTGGCTATGAACTAAACGATCACGTAGACTCCTGCCCTTACGATAGGTGATCTGAGGGTATTCATTGATAGCACCTGTAAGTTCAGGGTCCATGGTCAAGATAGGCCAGTAGGTGCGGAGGGTGGATAAAACTTCCTTGTTGGCGGTGTCAAATGTTGATATAAGACGTATTAGTTTGTTTTCTTTACCGTCTTTTAATTTCTGGACCAATAGATTTTTCCTATTGCTTGACTCCGCATATTGGAAGGCATCTTTCAAAAGACGTGGTGGGTAGCCCCTCTGTGTTAATCTATTCTTGAGTTTCTTTGATTCCCTATGAAAATTCACTAGGGAGGAACAGTTCCTACGAGTACGTAGGTACTGACCCCTAGGAATTCCTCTCTTAACTGCTGGTGGATGATGACTACTCCAATGCAGTATATTGTTGGTGGCTGTTGGTTCCCGAAAGACTGACGTAACCAACATGTTGTAAACCTTAACCACTTCAACATCCAGAAAGGTGATTCGTTCTGACTGAATTGAAGTGTGTTAATGAACTTACTGAAACTGTCTCTATCACCATCCCATATCAAGAAGATATCATCAATATAACGGATATAGAAAGTGATATTATCCTTCCACCAGCACTGTTGATCGGGGAAGACAAATTTGTCTTCCCACCAGCCCAGGAGAAGATGAGCATATGTGGGGGCACACGGGCTACCCATTGCTGTCCCCTGAGCTGGTGGTAGTACGATCCATTATACAGAAAAAAGTTGTGCGTTAAAGTAAATTCAAGTAGAAGTAAGATAAACTTATTGTGGATATGGAATTGTGTACCTCTTGAGTTGAGAAAATAAGATGTTGCTGCCAACCCTTTTTCATGGGGATCGAGGTATAGAGGATTCGACGTCTATACTTGCAAGAAAGTTTGATGAATCAATGGTGGTAAAGACCAGACAAAGTCTCTCAAGACCTTGTCTAGATAGATCCCACAGTGGTGTGTTAGCGAATCAACCCCTGACATAATGGGCCGACCCTTCAAGGGATGTAAGCCCTTGTGCACCTTGGGTAGGCAGTAAAGGTGGCGACTTGTGGATGTCTAGGGAGTAAAAACTCTAGCTCGGATTTATTGATGACTCCCTGTTCAAAACCCCAGGTGAGGATGGTTTTCAATTCAGCCAAGAAGTAAATGGTATGATGCTGTAACTCTTTTTGTCATATAATAGGTCATAGCACATTTTTGATATTTGCTGTGATCTAATACAACCAGGTTTCCACCTTTGTCAGAAGGTTTCATTATGACATCATTATTTTTCTCTAGATTTTGAAGTTCTAATAATTCAACATCACTCAGATTTTGAGAAACATGTTGATTTATTTTTAGATGTTCGAGGTCAGCTACAACCAAGCGTAAGAAGATATCGATATGTTCCGAGTTGAGGGGTGGAGGTAATCTCGTACTTATTGGGTGTAACTGAGTGAATGGGCCTTTACCCGGTGTTCTAGCTCCTTCTTCCCATAAATCCATGAGGTTTTGTAGATCGAGGAAGTCCTCAGTTTTAATCCCTAAATCAATGCATGTTTTTTATTAGTGTTTTGAAAAAACGTGTGCCATTTTAGTCTCCTACAAAATAAATTAAGGTCCTTAACCCAAGTGAAGATATTAAATTTTGTGGTGGGTACAAAAGACAGGCCTCCCAGGACTCCCCAGGACCACACCCTCCATCACTAAGACAGATAAATAAGTGGCCCTTAATTTGAGTCTGGACAGGACAGATAATTTAGTAGCCCCTAATGCGGCTCTGCCCCCTGCCAGGGGAATCTCTTGCTCTGCTTAACCATTAACTGTGAAGGTGCCTGACAAAATCCCACAGACAAACACACAGTAGAGCAAATCAAAATACTTCCAGGAACTCAGGATTTTACATCAACCGAAGTTGCTACTATGTACGTGTAACATCAACAGCAGAACAGATTACCACAGCACAGTGAAGTACAGCAATAGGCAGGTGAGATGACCAGAATTTTCTCACCTTGTTTCTGAGGCTGCAGTCCTCATCCTCAAGCGTGGTCCACCATGCTTTGGGAACCCCAAACTTCAGCTAGCGACACTATTTCTCCTGAGCCCCACGTATCGGATGCCAACTGTGAAAGATTCCCAATCAGGGCTTAGTATGTTTGCTCTACTGCTCCAAATTAATAGTAACCCAAGGGTTTTACATGCAAGGAAGAAAATAATAGTGACACACACTGGGGTCAAAGTAAAATCTTATTTATTACAGGAAGTACAGAAGTTTAAAAAGACATCAGCGGGAAATTCCCCCTGAGGCATGTGGCATTGTTACATTGGCTAGAATATGAAAAAATGAAAAGAGATAACACTTGGTATCTGCACATTGTGCATTGTTTTACTAACGCTGGTATGTGAACTATATAAATATCTAGCTGTAAGCGCAATATTGTAATGGAGTCTTCACTAACAGCAGAAAAGCATATATGACGTAGCAAGGAGGCGTGTTCTCTTCGGTAGGATGAAACCTTCATGCTTTGGAGAAGATAAGGTGTTGTCTGAGAGCTGGAGTATATGGGAGCTTTCTTAGCTGATTCAAAGAATGATGGCCACATCTCTATCACTGAGAGCATATGAAAAGGTGACCTTTGACATCTGTTCACATGGTGCGGTACTGCAGGGTTGCCTTTGCTGCTGTGGTGGTGGGTCCTGCCACCTGCAGGTGCAGTGCTGCAGCGTTGGTGGTTGCCGTGTGTTGTCGTGCCAAAATTAGAGTAGGTTCCCACTAATAGTGGTAACCTTGGCGTGGTGAGTGGGCCTATGCATTTTGATCAAACATATACTAATGCCTCATGTACACAATATGGATTAGCGCTTAGTATGCTATACATTACGCTAAGAAGCAATACTAGATCAGTGCATAGCAAGGGATATTCAATCCATGCTTTTTTTTTGTGGAAGGGGTTAATTAACAGGACTGTGAACACTATCAATTCTGTGCAGGATCACTGCAGATATCAGGATTAGGCTGCCATGTATCATCTTAAGGCCAGGCTGACACCATGTCTCTGTCTGTGCCCTTGTCCAAAGGCTGAACTGCTGCTCCAATCTCCAACAAAACCAGTCATGCCTCCTTCAACATCTTAGGCTATGCTCACATGACAAGCTAAAAATATGGAGCTGATTTAAAAAAAAATCAGCTTCTGAAATCCAGCAGTGTTTGCAGCAATGTAAAAGTCGCCAAAATACATAAATAATAGCAATTGGGAGTATATCAAAATACACTCCCAATTGATAAAATGAGCTTCTAAATGATTCAAAGAAGTGACCTTCCGCTTCTTAAAGGATTTTTAAATACAACAGTATAAAAAAACATATGCTCCTATTGAAAACAATAGGTTTCAAGTGCTTTTGAAGTTTATTAAGGCACGTAAAGGGGCATTTTAAAGGTTGAAAGGTACATATTTTGCCATGTGAATATAGCCCAAATAGGCCTGTGACTTTTCCCTGTTGGTCCACTGTAATCAACCTCCCGTTAACCGAATTAACAAATACCAAACGCGCCATAAAGCTGTCTTGACATGCTATAGTAGGGTGCCTATTGTCTTATCCAGGGGTAGGCAACCTCCAGAACTCCAGCTGTTGTAAAACTACAACTCCAGCATGCATACTTGCTCAGATCTTTAAAGAAAATATAAATGAATGGAGCATGCTGGAAATTGTAGTTTCACAACAGCTGGAGTTCTGAAGGTTGCTGACCCCTGGTCTACGCAGAGTGAAAAACAGACATACACTACATACACATCAAATTATTCCTATGGCTAGGAGTAAGGCTACCACAAGTAGACCACTCTCCGCACCTGTAACTTAGAGTGTTATGTAGATCCTGGTCTTGGTGGCCGCCGTCACATCATTCCTTTAGTTTTATGTGTCACCATATTGATCTATACTGTTTGTATGTTGTAGGTGCCATTTCTCGTATGCTTATATTAAAAAAATGTTGTTTTACAAGTTTCCAGGTAAAAGTGGAATAAAAAAATTAAGTGTGTCTTCTCACAAGCAAATGTACTAAACATTATTAATGCAAGTATCTGTATGCTTGTGGATATCCAGCAGATCTCAGAAATTTTAGAAGTGTTCTTCCTGCCCAGAGCGTAGGACTCACATCCTACCTTGCCCCACCCAAGAAATCATTCTCCAGGACAGGGGTGTCCCTGGAAAAAAAAGTGCTGCACAAAATATCACCCCAATAAAATGTAATACTTCAATGTAACATAGTATATAAGGCCAAAAAAGACATTTGTCCATCCAGTTCGGCCTATCATCCTGCAAGTTGATCAAGAGGAAGGAAAAAACAAACAAACTGTGAGGTAGAAGCCAATTTTCTCCACTTATTCCTTCCCGACTCCAATCAGGCAATCAGAATAACTCCCTGGATTAACAACTGATCTCTAGTAGCTATAGCCTGTAATATTATTACACTCCAGAAATACATCCAGGCCCCTCTTGAACTCTTTTAGTGAACTCACCATCTCCTCAGGCTGAGAGTTCGATAGTCTCACTGCTCTTACCGTAAAGAATCCTCTTCTATGTTTGTGTACAAACCTTCTTTCCTCCAGACGCAGAGGATGTCCCCTTGTCACAGTCCTGGGGATAAATAGATGATGGGATAGATCACTGTACTGACCACTGATATATTTATACATAGTAATTAGATCTCCCATCAGTCATCTTTTTCTAAAGTGAATAGCCCTAATTTTGATAATCTTTCAGGGTACTGTAGTTGCACCTTTCCAGTTTTTACTTTAGTTGCCCTTCTCTGAACCCTCTCCCGCTCTGCTTTGTCTGCCATGTTCATTGGCACCACATTTGCTATGCGCCAATCCTGTGGAACATTCACTTTCAGCATAGAGTCTGCAAATATCAGAAATAAGGGTCTGGCTGTGACATTACTTAATTCCCTTAGTATATGGGGGTGTATGCCATCCGGTCCTGGCGATTTGTCTATTTTAATCTTTTTAAGTCTCTGTTGTACTTCTTCCTGGGTCAGACAGGACACCTTTAATGGGAATTTATTTTTACATTCAGCATTTCATCCTCAGTGAATACATTGGAGAAAAAAATATTTAACAGCTTTACTTTCTCCTCATCGCTTTCTGCAACTCTCCCCTCATTACTTTTTAAAGAGCCGACACCTTCAGATTGATACTTTTTAACATTTATATAATTGAAGAATATTTTAGGGTTAGTTTTACTCTCTTTGACAATTAATCTCTTCGTCTCTAGTTTGGCCGCTTTTATTTGTTTTTACATATACTATTTATTTCCTTATAGTTTTTCAGTGCTTCCTCGCTACCCTCCTGTTTTAGTGATTTCTATGCTTTATTTTTGTAATTTATTGCTTTCTTTACAGTTCTATTTATCCACATTGGTTTCTTTTTGTTCCTTAACCTTTTATTCCCATACGGTATGTACCTCTCACAATGAGATTTTAGGATGCTTTTAAAGATATCCCATTTTGCGGCTGTATTTTTATTTTTGAGGACTTTGTCCCAGTTAGTTAAGCCCATGGCCTCTCTTAGTTGGCTAAATTTAGCTTTTTTACAGTTTGGTATTTTTGTTCCTCCCCGTAGAAACGCTCTGTTGAATGATAATTGGAAGGTTATTACTTTATGGTCACTATTTCCCAGGTGTCCCCCAACCTGCACATCTGTTATTCTGTCTGGTCTATTGGTTAATACTAATATCAGTATTGCTGTCCCTCTAGTCGGGTCCTGAACCAGTTGGGAAAGGTAAATTGTCTTTGGTTATTGCCAAGAACCTGTTTCCTTTATGCTCTATATATGCAGTTGGAGAACATTTATAATAACAACTGCATATATAGAGCCATCATGTTGTTGATGTATATCACCTGCCAACAAGTGAATAGTCTGCTTGTGATTAAACCCTGTGTCTCCGCCTTTTCTAGGGCGGTCCCAGGGCAACCATTTAAGTATGGGTCACAATCAAACTATTTTTGTTACGACTAAGGACAAGACTGTCCGAAACGCGTAAACTACCAGCCATTGTGTGAACACGATTGTATACTGAACCCCGAATAAAGGAAGCTTTTACTGCACAATCAGGTGCCGGAACCATTCCTTTTTTTTTCCTGATTGCGGCAAGCACTTCTCTTCAGATTCCGAGCACCGGGGATATGGCTGTCCTGGACGGGTGAGCTGGACTTTTGCACATGTTATATTAGTATACATACAATTGAAAGGTTTATGTATATTTTTAACCCTACATCTTTCCATCTGAACTGTTCTAGTTCCTCCTTCCATTCCTCCCCCAGTCCCACTACCTTGCCCCCGGTATCTATCTGCACCATCTTCCCCTCCTATAATGTAATTACCCTTCCCCAGTCCCTAGTTTAAACACTCCCCCAACCTTCTAGCCATCTCTCTCCCCAACACAGCAGCCCCTTCTCCATTGAGGTGCAGCCTGTCCCTATGATAGAGCCTGTAGCCGACAGAGAAGTTCTCCAGGGACCCAAACCCCTCCTTCCTACACCAGTTCTTGAGCCACTTGTTATCCTCGCTAACCCCGCTGCCTTTCTTGTGTGGCTCGTGGTACAGGCACTATTTTGGAAAATACTACCTAGAAGCTGTCTTTTTGTGGTGGCCAGCGCCATACTGGAGAATACAGCTCTACATACCTCTCATTCCTCCTTTTCTCCATTCAGCCCAGATTGCCGTGAGAACATCTTGAGGACAGCAATACAGCTAAATTCAGCAGGATGCCTGGGCTGGCACATAGGTACCTGGCCTTATTTAATGCTGCGATCATTCGGCTCAGGAGGAGGGCTTAGGCAGCCCCCTAGGCATCGGCCCACCGGGAATCTTGCCTGTAGGGTATATATCCAGTGTGCTCCTGGGCCAGGATACACTGATGTTCCCTCTACATGAGTTTTACAAACTGATGCAGAGAAATTGCATTTGCATCCTTTGCTTCTTATCCACTGTTTTACTCTAGATGGATTTTTTGGAGTGTGAGGAGGTTTTTGATTAATTGCAGAACCACAGGCTGCTGGGTGGTTGGGAAGATTACAGAATAAACAGTTCATATAGGCATATGTATTATTTATTTCTCAGGTATATTATTGACTGCAGATTTATAGGTATTAGGTCATAATGTAGAATTGTCAAAAAGTGACACATAAGTAGAAATGGCTAAAAGTAGCAATTGCACTAAGAAACAGACTTCTTTTTCAATTTCTGTGAGCTGTGCAAACTTTGGTTTTGTGTTTCCTCTTATTTCACACCTCGTTGATGTTCTTTTTGCAGCTTCCACCCACAGTAAGAATGTTTAACTGATATAACAGTAAGAAATCAATAGTGACATCAAACAGTAAATAGCACACACCCTATACAGTTACATTTTAAACTCTGCGGTATGCTTGGCAAGCTATGACAAATCCACCCTGTGCCTACAAAGCAATTATGGCAGTAGTATATCCAGCCAATTTAAATTCTGGAAAATAAATATTGCACTCAAAAACTGTGCACAAATGTCAGTTCTATGACTATGTATCGGTAACGTAAAACTACACCAAATTATATACCCCATACTGTCAATTCCCATTATTACTAGGTACAAGCATGGGTTTACTTCTCACTACACTTAGATATAATACTTCCCATTACCTCTGTACTCATTTTTCAAACCTTCTCATTGCCAAAATTCTGAACCCTACAGGTGGCCATGCACATAGCAGCAAAGTCATGTGAATCCGCTACCTTTAGTGGAAATGGATGACTATCTTGTATGTATGGGCGTGTGCAAAAAGATGATGTTGAAGAGAAAAAAGGACATACTCCGTCCTTAGTTTTCACTGGAGATAAGCTGCTACCAGAGGTATCTGGCAGTTATACATGCAGTGAGCATGCATGTGTATGGTGGGTCAGGAGAAATAGTTAATGAAGGTGTTTGGGCACCTTAAGTGCATGTCTTCATTATATCATGACTCTGCTACTGACAAATTCTCTCCTTCTATTAGTCCCTCCATTGTCTGCCAGTTACCCAGAGAATACAATTCAAATCCTTACACAACAAACACCATCCGTGTTTCCTTCTTCTCCTTGGTAACGTTAAGGAGGTTCTCTGAGATTTTAACATTAATGATCTGTTCTTAGGATAAGCCACTAATATTTGTTCTGGGATTCCCATTTCTATAAATGTTTGCAGTGTCAGACCATATCACAAACATAAATAGTACCAATATACAGTACTGACCCTTTAGCCAGGGGCGTTGCTAGGGCCTCAAAAGATCTGGCGCCCAAGCCCCAATGAATATGGCACAGTTCTCTAAGTCGACTCCCCCTTCCCCACACTGTCCTGTACTTGGTATACAGCAGCACATACCTGTCACAGGTGACATCTCCTCTGGTATAGATCTTCTTTCAGCCACGTCTCGTCTCTGCAGAGTGTGACACACAGAGTCTTAGCTTCCTCACTTTTCTATCATCATTCCCCAACCTGGAGTTACAATAGTGTTATCCTGCTGCTCGTTGTGCTCGTTTGCATGACCCCCAAATACTATCCTGAACAAAACTGCATGACCTCCCTTCTAGAATGCCCTCATTAGTAATACTGTCCCTTACAGTGCCCCCAACAGCGAAAATGCTACCCAAGAATGCTTTCATTAGTAGAAGAGCCCTCCAGAATTAATAATACTCTCACAGAGTCCCCAGTAGAAATAAGGCCCCCTATTGTTCCCTCAGTGGTAATAAAGCTCTCTACAGACCCCTCAGTAGTTATAAGGCCTCCCATAGTGCTCTTTTTTATTTTTCAAGATTACAAAACTGTATACAGTACAAACATTGTTATGTCTTAATACAGAAAAATAAATCTGTTCAAGATGTACATTGCGTATTGTCATTTTGTATGTAATATAGCATATAAAACATACATGAAATACCCTCCCTACTCCAAACTCCCCCCCACACACCCTTTGTACTCACTCAGGCCTGCATAATACACTATTCCACTCCTAGAATCTAAAGTGGCTATTGGATAACCATTCACGCCATAGACACCCTCTTTTCAGGAAACTAGCTTTCTCATAGATCGACATATCATTGACTTTGCCCATAAATTCTTCCAAGGTCAGGGGGCTAGTCCGTATCCAGTGTAACGCAATCAGTTTCCTGGCTACATACAGCAGTCTACCTACTGCGATCTTACTATGCTCATCAGTCCCTATTTCAGAAACATAACCCAGAATACATATTTTGGGGTCCCTGTCTACCCTAACTGCCATGTTTTGGTGTATGGTCTCTATTACACCCGACCAGAACCTATCCAGACATTGACACTTCCGTATCATATGGAACAAGTCAGCTGGATCCGTAGAACACCTTGGGCAGCACGCATCCATTCTGACCCCAATACGTTTTAGAAATATTGGTGTTTTGTATACTCTATGAATGATGAAGAGTTGGGACAGCTTTCCCTGTTCACTCAATGAAGTCAACGATATTGCCTCTAAAATATCCTCCCATTGTCCCTGCTCTATCACTCCCATATCTTTCTGCTACTTTTTCAATGGAGTTAACGGATAAGAGATCAGAAACTTGTCCAGTAACAATGTATAGAGCATAGATATCAAACCTCTCTTTTCGTTCCCAAGAAGTATTACGTTTTGGGCCATTTCTAATTTTACAATACCAGTTTTTTTTTCATTATGGTGTCATACGCATGGAGTAACTGTATGTATTGATAAAACCTCGTTTAAAGAATTTGAAATTTCTCTGGTATATTCGTAAATGATTTAAACACCTCATCTTGTACCAAGTCACCTATCCCATGAATTCCATTATTTTCCCATCCCTGAAAACCTGACAGGTAGAGAAATTCCAGAAGCTGAGAGTTGTTCCAAATTGGGGCCAACTCGTTGACACCCGTCACCCCTCTCAGCTGCTTGACCTTCCTCCAGACTCTTTCTATAAGGCCTATCAGAGGGATATTATCTACAAACATATGTTTCCCCTCCCCTTTCAGTATCCACATTAAGTCCTTACTTCCCATTTTCTGCTGTAAAATTTGGCTAGTCATGTCTGTCAGTGTATAATCTTTCCATTCCTTAAAATACTGACACTGTGCTGCTAGGTAGAAAATCCATGGATTTGGTACTGCCAATCCCCCCTTATCTTTAGAATATTTTAATGTTTCAAGTTTGATCCTTGGCCATATAAGTTCCCTAAAGATAGAGTTAATTTTATGGAATCTGTCTAAAGGTAGCCAGATTGAGTTGTTGTGGAGCACGTGTAGAAGTTGTGGCATCATTAACATCTTAAGGAGATTAACTCTGCCCACTATAGACAAAAAAAGCTTACTCCATGCTTTCGCTTTTTTCTAAACTGCGCAAGCAGGGGGGATAAGTTCAATTCTTCAAAATCCTTAGTCTTGGAAGAAATCTGGATTCCTAGATACTTAATATTATTTACACATGGGATATTATGGGTTATGCCTACCTGAGATTTCGCCTGGTCATCTACAGGCATCAATGCTGATTTTTGCCAATTAATCGTTAGTCCTGACAGACAACCAAACTTGTTCAACAGAGATATAGCTGCCGAGAGTGATGATTTCGTATCCCCCAGAAATAAGAGTGTCATCAGCGTATAACGTAATTTTGTTATTTATCTGGCCATATTGGAAGCCTTGAATGTCAGGGAACTTATGCACTGCCGCCGCCAAGGGCTCAATTGCTATGGCAAAAAGAAGGGGGGACAGTGGGCACCCCTGTCTAGTTCCCCTTGCCAGTTGGATGTAGTTGAACACGCTCCCATTCGCCCTAATTACGCGTCCTTAGATTAGAGTAGAGGACCTGCTTCCACTTAATAAACCGCTGACCTAAGCCCCTGCATCCCAGAGGTACCCCGACTCCACACTGTCAAAGGCCTTAGCGGCGTCAAGTGACAGAACGGCCTTATCTTCACAACTGTCTGCTGGGATTTGTAAGCTGGTATATACTCTGCGGATCTTAATAGCTGTAGATTTTTGGGGCATAAAGCCCGTTTGGTCCGGATAAATTATGCTCAATATAACCTTGGACAATCTTTTTGCCAGAACTTTTGCTAGCAACTTAACATCTGACGTTAGTAGGAATGTGGGCCTGGAGGAGTTGGGTAAACGTGGATCCTTCCCTAGTTTTGGTATCATCACTATAAGTGCCTCCTGCATAGATGCTGGAAGACAGCACACCTCCCATGAATAATAAAAGACCTTCAATACTTCAAGTAACAGTATATCCTGAAATCATTTATATGTCTCCACCGGAATGCCACCTGTACCTGGGGCTTTATCATTAGCCGTGTCCTTCAAGGCCTCCACCAATTCATCCATGGTAATGGGCGCCTCCAGTTGGTCTCTTTTTATCTACCGAAAGTGTGGGCAATTCCACCCTCTTAGAAAATTATAATACCTCCTCCTCAGAATTCGCATACTTGGAGGTATACTGTGGCAGGCGCAGCACTATGAAGTGCCTTATGCGCTGTGGCATTAGAAGAATTTTGACATCTCTAACTTTTTAGTCCAATCAGACATTTTGTTACTCTGCTTTAATTCTTCTAGTGCCATTCCATGGAAACAGTAGTCTTGAAGAGCACGCCAAATGTTTAAGATCTTTATTAACTTGAACTTTTCTTCATATATAACACTGCCGCCTCCCTAGCAGATAGTCCATGTACAAAACATATGTTGAATAAAGTATCACAAAATGGTGGTTAAACTGTTCAATCTTGTCATTCAACATAAAATGGTGGATATATTTCTCTCTTCAGTTTCTGAACTCTCACTTTAAGTTATCTAATCACTTTATGATCTCTCTGAGAGGTATATCTGAGTTTTAACCAATAGTTCTACTTGCTCTACTTGGTTTACAGTTTGCTCTATACGTAGTTTGATATGATTTGCGCAGTTTGAATGCTTTTATGCAATTTGGTTGCAATTTGGTGGAACTGTAAGTAAGTAAACATACATAACTAGTTCAGTTCTGATCACAATACTAACCATAGGAACTTTAAATACCTATTTTGGCCTCTTTGCTTCCATAAAACTCAGCTCTTAGTGGAGTGAATGTCTGTTCAGTTCCTCTCCTGGTCTATACTGAGGAGATTTCAAGATGACCTTGTTGATTCTGCTGAATTCTTTCTTCTAGAGTGTGTACAAACTTTATGTCTTTATGCACTCTTTTCTTTAGAACTTATGTCTGCAAAGTCGGATTCAAGGATCTTGATTACTTTAGCTGGACTCACAGTTGGCAACTCTTGGACAAATATTCAATGACACAATCCTTTCACCTGTCTTGAGTTTGCAATCCGCTGTTTTCCTCCAACAACACACCATCCTAGATTAGTTTCAACAGCGTAAGGTTTACCCTTTCCTCTTGTGATTACCTTTTATGGTACCAAGGCTTCGGGAAAATTGTAGTCTATCAACAGTCCAACACCAAACTCCTTCAGAGGGGACATTTCATGAGATATGACAGATAGGTGCTCCCATTCATTGGCTGTTTCACAGGTAGGTATGCGTTCTCGATCTAGAGTCCTCTAACTCTCAGTCCTTTGATTCTTTGACTGTTCCCTAATGTGTCTCTTCCCGTCATCATGGTGAGTTTGAGCTTCATTGCTTCTGTAGCCATTTGGGATTTCTTGCAGATTTCCTGATCAATGAAGGTGACATCACTCTGGGCATCCAGTAGCGCATAGGCGTATACCACTTGTTCCTCATTTTAGGATTTGAAATGCACACTGATACAACCATTGATGTACTGTTGCTTTCTCCTTCCCTCATTCTGCAAGAGAATGCCGATACTTTATTTTCTTCCTCAGCATCTTTAGGTATTGTGGATTTAACTTTCTTTGGACGTTCTTCATGTAGTGGTGTAGGATGGCGTCCTTTGCAAACGCTGCATGTGGCCTTTTTCTTACACTTCTTAGAAACATAGCCTTTTCTTAGACATCCAAAACACAGTTGGTTATAAAGTATCATTATTTTTGTTTTCATCTGGGGACTTCTTCAATTATTGGCAATTGTGTATGGAGTAGTTCTTTTCACAGAACATACACTTACAGGTAGTCTGAAGATTTGTTGATTCTGTCTCTCTACTGATACCAGTAGTGACTTTGGACTTGTTCTCGTAGGTATCTAGACCTTTAGCTGCTGTGTTGGTTGCAAAGCTAGTTGCTCTCTTGCGCGTCTTATCTCTCTTGCAGGTCTTTCTTCTAAGGATTTTAATATGTAGGATGATGTTACTGGATTACATGCTATCCGTGCTTCCTTTTTGACGAACTCAGAGAACTCTTTAAAACTTGGGAAGTCCTTACCTCGATCTAACTGTTTAGTCACATAGTGATTCCATCTAGAAGACGCTTCTTCAGGTAGCTTATCTAGCATCCTGTGGTTTTCTAGATAGTCGTTCAGTACTTCTAGTCCTTGTACATGTGGAATGACATTGCTGCATGCTTGCAGTAGGTCACCATACTTTTGGAGTCTGAAGTGTTCATTAGGACCTAATTTTAGACAATTTATTCAATTTCTCTCTAAAAGCCCTTTGTACTAAGAAAAGACCATATCTTGCATTTCATTTTTCCCAAGCTTGCTTGTAGGCATCTTCGTATTTTCTATAGAAGTTACCTTCAAGAACTTTTTTTGCTTCCCCACCAACATATCTCTGAAAGTAGAATAACTTGTCACCTGGACTGAAGCAATGATGCTCAATAATCATTTCAAAACTAATCTTCCACTCTATGAATTTCAGTATGTTCCCTGAAAATACAGTAGGTCCCGGAATCGGAAGTCTAGCTACTAGCTAGGATTGTTCTCTTTTGTCTTGCTGGGACAATGGTTGTAACGCTCTTCTGAGCATTGCCGTGACATCTAGGAATAGAATCATCCGGTTCTATTTTCTCACTTAGTTCTGAATTTTTCCTAAAACTAGGCTAGGCCTCTCTTTGTTTTTCTGAGCAGGGATGGAAGGATAATGACTTTTTTCTTTACTACATGCTGGAGATTTCCTTCCATTCTCCTGGGTGTATGGAGGAAATTAGGAGTCTGTTTCTTCACCTAGTACAGATTTCAACCTATTGCTACTCTGATTCATATCCTCTTCATGTATTTTGAGTCCGGCTACTATATTCTTAACTTCTTTCTGCCTTTCCAAACTTTTCATCTGTTGGCGATGTGCCTCCATTTCAGCTTCCATTTGACAGCGCTGTGCTTCCATTCAGTCAGTTGGCGCTGCACCTTGATGGCAGCCTCCATCTCAATTTCTGCTCTCTTGACAGCAAGTTGTTCAGCTAATTCCTATCTTTTGGCTGAAGTACTTGAGGACTCTGATACAGTGGATATAAAAAGTCTACACACCCCTGTTAAAATGTCAGGTTTCTGTGCTGTAAAAAAATGAGACAAAGATAAATCATTTCAGAACTTTTTCTACCTTTAATGTGACCTATCAACTGTGCCACTCAATTGAAAAACAAACTGAAATCTTTTAGGTAGAGGGAAGAAACACTCTTTCACAGTATCTAATGACGGGTTTTGCGTCCACTTGAAATTAATCAAATTCTCAGCCTGTAAGGACGTATTAAAACAACATAATATATTTTTATTAAATCACTGATTAAAATTATTTTCCTTTTAGGGCAAAGTATAAAGCCACGTAATCAGGCTATTAGACCACGTTACTGCAGAGAGGGATTGTTATTTAACCATCTGCAGTTATTTGGCCTACAAATATGGGTCCTGCATAGATAGCCAATGTATGTATGTGTCTCTCTGCAGGGCCCTTGCATGCGTCTATATAGTCACTAAAACGTGTCTGAGGGGTGCTTACACAAACCCCCCTTACAGTGTTAGCCAAATATCTGAGGCTGCCACCGAGTATCAGTTATGGTCCGTGTATGCTCATGCAGAGACTGCTGCCCTGCTAAAGTGTGCTGGATTAGATATAGCGTTTGCACCAGCAGCACCTCTGAATTATTGCGGATCCTGGTGGGTCACTCCGAGCTAGACCGTTATTATCACAGTCTATCAGCTCGCAATGACCTGTATATGTCGGTGCTAGCCTCAGACCCTCACGACGCAAACTTCCCCCTCTATTATTGCCGCTTTCCACGTGGTGTATTGTGTACCACGCTTCATCAGGAGCTGAATCATTATATTAGTAAGCTCTGCCTGGTAGAAGGCGCCCCGCACTGTTGTGTGCTAGAGCTCCGGCGCTGTAATGGCCGTGTCTGGCCGCGCGCACGCCCGATGTTTAAAACTTAAGCCCCGCCCTCCAGGGGAGTGTGTACTGGTGCCGATCACGTCAGGTTAGAGGCGCGGCAACTGCGCACGCCCCCTGACTCGAGCCGCACCTCCAATGTACGATAGCAGAGGGGTAAATATGACATATCAATAATGGGAGAATTATCGCTCAGTATGGAGACTCATTGTATGTGTAGTGCAGCTCATAGGGTTTCTGTCATGCCTGTCCCACAGATGTAGCACAAGCCACATATGGCGCACCCACATATATCGAGAACAGGTTGCAGACTAAGGAGGTTCTTCTATTATTAAACCCAGGGATTAAGAGGTCACGTCGTTCATATTTCCAGCTAACACCTAGGAGACAATCAGGACTCCGTTGTCTCCTGGCAAGCTATTTTAAATAAAGCTTGCAAATGATACCGCCTCATTCAGTCCCTGTGGTTGTGTTGTCTACAATTTAAAAATCCAGTATGCCTCTTTGCGGAGCAAAGGTATATCAACATCTCCGCCTCGTGGGGATTTTTTAATCATCAATATACCCTGGACTTTCAGTCCACTTGAGTCTCCATTGTGACATTGATCGATGTGCCGTGCAACAAACATACTTTGCCCTAAAAGGAAAATAATTTTAATCAGTGATTTAATAAAAATTTATTATGTTGTTTTAATACGTCCTTACAGGCTGAGAATTTGTAGAGGGAAGAAAACAAAAAAAACTAAAATAATGTGGTTGCATAATTGTGCTCACCCTCTTATAACTAGGGATGTAGCCATGTTCAGAATTAAGCAATCACATTTAAAATCATGTTAAATAGCAGTCAGCATACATCTGCCATCATTTACAGTGCCTTGGATTAACCCCAAATAAAGTTCAGCTACTCTAGTTGGTCTTTCCTGAAATTTTTTTAGTTGCATCCCACAGCAAAGGCCATGGTTCACAGAGCGCTTCCAAAGCATCAGGGGGATCTCTTTGTTAAAAGGTATCAGTCAGGAGAAGGGTACAAAAGAATTTCCAAGGCATTAGATATACCATTGAACACAGTGAAGAGAGCCATCATCAAGTGGAGAAAATATGACACAACAGTGACATTATCAAGGACTGGACGTCCCTCCAGAATTGATGAAAAGACGAGAAGAAAACTGATCTGGGAGGCTACCAAGAGGCCTATAGCAACATTAAAGGATCTGCAGGAATATCTGGCAAGTACTGGCTGTGTGGTACATGTGACAACAATCTCCCGTATTCTTCATATGTCTGAGCTATGGGGTAGAGTGGCAAGATGAAAGCCTTTTCTTAAGAAAAACATCCAAGCCAGGCTACATTTAGCAAAAACACATCTGAAGTCTCCCAAAAGCATGTGGGAAAAGGTGTTATGGTCTGATGAAACCATGATGAAGATATGTTTGGCACAAAAACAACACTGCACATTACTAAAAGAACCCCATCCCCACAGTGAAGCATGGTGGTGGCAGCATCTTTCTTTGGGGCTGTTTTTCTTCAGCTGGAACTGAGGCCATTGTTAAGATAGAGGGAATTATGAAGAGTTCCAAATACCAGTCAATATTGGCACAAAACCTTCAGGCTTCTGCTAGAAATCTGAACATGAAGAGGAACTTCATCTTTCAGCATGACAACGATCCAAAGGATACATCCAAATAAACAAAGGAATGGCTTCAGCAGAAAAAGATTAAAGTTTTGGAATGGCCCAGCCAGAGCCCAGACCTGAATCCGATTGAAAATCTGTGGGGTGATCTGAAGAGGGCTGTGCACAGGAGATGCCCTCTCAATCTGACAGATTTGGAGTGTTCTTGCCAAGTCAAAATGTGCCATGCTGATAGACTCATACCCAAAAGACTGAGTGCTGTAATAAAATCCAAAGGTGCTTCAACAAAGTATTAGTTTAAGAGTGTGCACACTTATGCAACCATATTATTTTATTTTTATATATTTTTTCTTCCCTTTACCTAAAAGATTTCAGTTTGCTTTTCAATTGAGTTGTACAGTTTATAGGTCACATTAAAGGTGGAAAAAGTTCTGAAATGATTTATCTTTGTCTCATTTTTTTTACAGCACAGAAACCTGACATTTTAACAGGGGTGTGTAGACTTTTTATATCCACTGTATGTGGGTGGCACTTCTGCTAGAGAAGGAAGTCCCACTTGAGATTGTGGTTCTACCTAAGGACCTAGCATAGTCTCTCATAAAAAGCTTGTTCATTCTCTTTCTTGCTTTAACTTCATCATAGTTGCTGTATATGATAGTTCTCTCATGAGCTTTACTAAATCTTTAGTGACTGCAGTACGTGTCCATGTTCCTTACAATATCCTGGGAAGGTGTCGTACACGACCGCAGGTTGACATATGCTGCCATAAGCTCTAATTCAGATTCTTCTACCGTTTTTACCATATCACTCAAGTTCCTTTTTATACTTTCTTGCTTTAGCTTTCTACGAATGTCTTTAATATATTATTTCCACTTATCATTCATTCTGGCGAACTTTTTTCCTTTTAGTGCTGCTTCTTGCTCCAAATTTTCCAGCAACTTTGGGGTTAGTTTCCTGGCATGTGATGAACGTCTTAGTTCACTTTTTTGGGCTATATTTGTTTGAGGCAAGACTAGTGCTGCATTAGACTCTTCTGACTCAGACAGGTTCTCTTGCTCTTCACCTTCTACCCTATCTATCTTTGTATCCTCTAACAGTGGCATGGTAATGATAGGTTCAGACATTTTATTTTAAATGCTATAACAATCAATACGAATATTAAAAGACCTTTCACTTTAAATGGAATATTAATAAATGCAGAAATAAATGACTCACTTTTAATGTAACATCGATAAATGCAGGCAATAAATGACTTTCACTTTAAATACTTAAGAATCTGTGTACTACAAACTGTCCTTTGTTTTACTTTGAAGTCTTTTACTCCTGAACACAAAAATGTCTCTTTATGCCAAAACCTATGAGCAATGATAAGTAATAAAATCAAAACTCTGACCTTATTCTGAAGACCTGGAACAAATGTCAGTCTTAAAGGAGACGTGTCTTTTCTTGATGTAATGCGATGCTCTGTGCTGACTTGCCATGCTTTGTGCTGACTTGCGATGCGCTGGCTTGGATACGCTGCTTGCGATGTTCTGTGCAGAATTGCAATGCTTTTTGCTGACTTGCGATGCACTGGCTTTAATATGCTGCTGCAGCCTTTGGGCCTAGTTGCGGGAAACTATCTGGCTGCATTACATGGCCTCTTCGTGGGTAGCGGTGCAGGCACTCTAGCTCTGGACTTTGGCCTCCCACCATGCGTCTCTTTCTCTCTCTGAGGATCACAGGAGGGTTGGCGCTCTTTCTCTGACTATTTTGCCTTTGCCGTTCTGACACTTTAAGGGTCGGCTGCAGTTTGACCAATAAACACGTTCTATGGCCTCTATGGTAGCTCCCCTGAGGTGTCTTTGCTTGCTCACTCAGGGAATAGCTGCACGGCGGTATATGCTGGCTCTCTGCTGCTCTAATGCGCTCTTTACTGTGCAAGTTGAGGAGCACTATTGCTTTGCTCTCTGAGGGTAATAGTTGCACTATGACAGGCGCATCACTATGAAGTGCCTTATGCGCTGTGGCATTAGAAGAATTTAGATATCTCTAACTTTTTAGTCCAACCAGACTGTCTGTTACTCTGCTTTAATTCTTCTAGCGCCATTCTATAGAAACAGTAGGCTTAAAGAGCACACCAAATCTCAAGATAACTTCCTTATTAACTTCAACTTTTATTCATATATAACACTGCCGCCTCCACAGCAGATAGACAATGTAGAAGACATGTGTTGAATAAAGTATCACAAAATGGTGGTTAAACTGTTCAATCTTCTCATTCAACATAAAATGGTGGATATATTTCTCTCTTCAGTATCTGTACTCTCACTTTAAGTTATTTAAGCCCTTTATGATCTCTCTAAGAGGTATATCTGAAGTTTAGCCAATAGTTATACTTGCTCTACTTGGTTTGGAGTTTGCTCTATACGTAGTTTGATATGATTTGAATGATTTTATGCAATTTGGTGGAACTGTAAGTAAACCTACATAACTAGTTCAGTCCTGATCACAATACTAACCATAGGAACACCACATAACTGTTCTAGATACCAATTTGGCCTCTTTGCTTCCATAAAACTCTGCTCTTACTGGAGTGAATGTCTGTTCAGCTCCTCTCCTGGTCTATGCTGAGGAGATTCAGCTAGGGCAGGCATGCTCAACCTGCGGCCCTCCAGCTGTTGTAAAACTACAACTCCCATGATGACCTTCTGTAGAATGATAGATGTAGGCTGCCAGGGAATGATGGGGGTTGTAGTTTTGCAACAGCTGGAGGGCCGCAGGTTGAGCATGCCTGAGCTAGGGGATTTCCCACATAGGCTCAGTGTGAGGCTGGCTGTGGTTAGTCAAGACTCCTGGGCAGTAACAACAGTTTAACTCTATGCTTTCTGTTGTTAATTCTGCTGTGTCATTGAGCCTACCTTACATTCATATAATGAATCTTAAAGGCATATTATCTTTTCTGCTTCTGTGAACACAATATATAACTGTTACATGACATCCAAAAATAAGAAGTCACAGTAAATGACTCTCTTTCTGTCTTTAACATATAAACATATGAATTGTATTAAGGTTATTGGCAGGTCTAGCTGTATACACATATAAGCAATATTAGCAACCTAGGACAGGTCTTAGCTGGTCAGCTACATATACAGCGAGGAGTAGATTCTCTGCAATATCCCCAGTATGTCCTCCTCCCTCCTCTGGGGATCTAGCAGTTCTACTATACATGTTGATCCTTGTTGGGCTCTGGAAACAACCGATACTGTCTGTCCTATGCTTTCACCTTCTGCAAATGTGCGTTGTTTATAAAAGGCACGTTTTCTATCTGTTGCCTTCAAGAGGTGACATCTCAACTGTTCTTACACTTCTTTTAATACCCTACTGGTGTCCTGTGAGGGTGCTACCCCAAATGCTCTCTCTGCCTCCTCAACTCCCTTGTGGGCCCTATCATCCGCTGCTTTAGATCTAGTTTTATGTGCTCTAATGGATTTAATTATTAACCCCCTCAAATACGCTTTCATAGCATCCCAGACCGTATGAGGGGATGTAGTACCTGTATTAAAATTAAAGTATTCTTTAAGGGATTCTTTTATATATGTCAGGTCTTCCAGAATTTTCAACCAATCCACATTACATTTCCATAATTTCAGCCCCACTCTAGCCCTCCCAAGGTCCAACTCCACCTTTAGTACAGAATGATCCGACAGTGATCTGGGAAGGTAATCGGAGGAATGAACATATGGAAGCATTCCATCGTTCACGAATGCTAAATCTATCCAGGATAGGGAACAATATTTAGACGAGCTACAAGAATATTTACATTCTGTCAAGTGTCTCAGTCTCCATATATCCATTAATCCCACCTCTGTCATGATGTTACACAATGCTGAACTTCCTGGGGATCTTCCATTTCCCTATACCCCACATCTATCCAACCGGTCATTCGGTATGCAGTTGTAGTCTACTACCAGCATCCACAGGGTCCCGCGATATTCTACAACAAACTCAAGGATCACTCTCAGCA
Organism: Bufotes viridis; assembly: GCA_033119425.1. Taxonomy (NCBI): domain Eukaryota; kingdom Metazoa; phylum Chordata; class Amphibia; order Anura; family Bufonidae; genus Bufotes; species Bufotes viridis. The sequence continues at coordinate 109,695,391 of CM065594.1, forward strand.
GGGTAGACACAAATTGCGGGGGAATATATAATGCTACCAGTAACATTTGTATGCCCTCAACATTGCAGAGTACACATCCGAATCTTCCTTCTTCATCTAAATGTACTTTAATGCAATCAAATCTGATATTTTTATGTACCAGCGTGCTTACTCCTTTGGAATGTGAGGACAGCACCGCATGGGCTCCATAGCCAACCCAAGACTTTTTCAGCCAATGCACTGTATCTTTCGTTAAATGTGTCTTGTTGACAGCAAATACCTGGCTGAAAGCGTGATAGATAATTGAAGATGCTATGACGTTTTCGTGTATCAGCCATGCCCCTCACATTCCAACTAAGTATCCTAGTCATATGTGTCATACTTTAGATATGAACCATATAATTGATCTACACCAATTTTATGTTTTAAACTAGCTTGTGAAGCCACTGGGAGAACCTTAACATATTTTCCCAGCATTAAGGGTAGGTGCTGCACTAACATATAGTGTAAAGTCCCGCCTATAGTCAGTGGCGTACACACAATCCATGGGGCCCCGCTGCGAAACTGATCCATGGGGCCCCCTCCCCGTCGCCCCCCCCCCCCCCCCTCATTTCTGAGAGCGCTGCTTATGGCCATTTCAGCCCCAGTTTACTACTAAAATTAAACGTTTTGGCTAAATAAAGTAGGTTACATTTTTGTAATATACTTTATCACTTGCCATTTCCGTGCGGCTAATCCGCTGCGTGAAAGAGTGCCAAGCCCCGCTCCAGACAGCAGAGAACAGAGCACTAACAGGATTGATACTGCTCTGTGCCTCTCTGTGATCTTTTAACTACAAAATCACGGTGACAACTTTCAGTGGCGTTGCGAGGGGGGTGCGGTCCGCACCGGGTGACACCAGTCTGATGGGGTGTCACCAGGGGCGGACTGACTATTGGCAGACGCGCGACGGAGATGAGCGCTTGCATTGCGCTCATCTCCGTGCGGAGCAGCAGCAGAGGAGGGAGAGGCGTGTCCTCTCTCTCCCTGTTCCTCTGTTAGGCTGCCAGCACTAGGCCGGCAGCCTATCAGAGGCCGGCTCCGGCGGCGCGATGACATCATCGCGCCGCCGAGCAGTACAGCTTCGAGACACAGGCCGGAAGAGGCCTGCATCGCATCGCTGGAGGTAAGTACAAGTGTTATTTTTTTTGTTTGTTTTTTTGGGGCTACTGGCACTAAAGGGGCTACTGGCACCTAAAGGGGCTACTGGCACTAAAGGGGCTACTGGCACTATTGGGGGCTACTGGCACATAAAGGGGCTACTGGCACTAAAGGGGCTACTGGCACTAAAGGGTGCTACTGGCACTAAAGGGGCTACTGGCACTAAAGGGGCTACTGACACATAAAGGGTGCTACTGGCACTAAAGGGGCTACTGGCACTAAAGGGACTACTGACACATAAAGGGGCTACTGGCACTAAAGGGGCTACTGGCACATAAAGGGGCTACTGGCACTAAAGGGGCTACTGGCACATAAAGGGACGGCTACTGGCACTAAAGGGGCTACTGGCAATAAAGGGGCTACTGGCACATAAAGGGGGCTACTGGCACTAAAGGGTGCTACTGGCACTAAAGGGTGCTACTGGTACATAAAGGGGGCTACTGGCACTAAAGGGTGCTACTGGCACTAAAGGGTGCTACTGGCACATAAAGGGTGCTAATGGCACTGAAGGGGGCTACTGGCACTAAAGGGGGCTACTGGCACATAAAGGGTGCTACTGGCACTAACGGAGGCTACTGGCACTAAAGGGGGCTACTGGCACATAAAGGGGGCTACTGGCACTAAAGGGGGCTACTGGCACATAAAGGGGACGGCTACTGGCACTAAAGGGGGCTACTGGCACTAAAGGGTGCTACTGGCACTAAAGGGGGCTACTGGCACTAAAGGGTGCTACTGGCACATAAAGGGTGCTGCTGGCACATAAAGGGTGCTACTAGCACTAAAAGGGGCAACTGGCACATAAAGGGGGCTACTGGCACTAACGGGGGCTACTGGCACATGAAGGGGGCTACTGGCACATAAAGGGGACGGCTACTGGCACATAAAGGGGACGGCTACTGGCACATAAAGGGGACGGCTACTGGCACATGAGGGGGGCCTAATGGCACATGAGGGGGGCCTAATGGCACATGAGGGGGCCTAATGGCTCATAAGGGGAGATGGCTACTGGCACATAAGGGGAGACGGCTACTGGCACACAATAAGGGGGGGGCTACTGGCACATGGGGGGAGGCACAAGAGAGGCACTTATTACTAGCACATGTGGTGACATGGAGAGGCACGTGTTACTGGCACATTATTATGGGGCACTATGTGCACCTCAATCCTGGGGGTGAGAAAAGAGAAATGATGGGGGACAATCACAAAATGTCTGTTTGTGCCATGGAGCCTGGAGGGGAAGAAAAGAAATGTGCCACCCATGGGGGGGGGGGGATGACATGATGAGGGGACAATGATGAAGAGAGGGACAATGTTGGAATCTGTGCCATGGGGGGTGACATCATGTACCCCCGGCATAGTCAGACTTCAACATTGTCCCTCATCATGTACTCCTCTAAAACCTATGTGTGTGTTATAGTCTTATAGGGCGAAACGTACAGTCTTCAAGCGATTGAAGCATAGCGAAGATACCAGGAGCACACAGAGGAGAAGCCAGCTGCTGCACACAGGACTAGGACCAGGTGAGCTGCGGGCGGGGGGTCGCCAAGATGTAGCTTCGCTTGAGCTTGCACCGGCCCAGGTCACGTCACTCACACAGGCACAGCACAGCTCCAGGATCATGAGGTAAGGCGGATGACAGATGTGTATGTTCAGAAGGATGGTGCCATGTTATAGCATCCATTAACATAACAGCAGCAATTCCTCTTTAGTTATATGTGAAGACATTTCGTACACACCGGACTGTAAGTGAATTAATAACTAAGGCCCCTTTCACACTACCGTTGTGAGGATCCGGCGTGCACTTCCGTCGCCGGAAATGCCCACCGGATCCGTCACAACGCAACACACCTGAAAACATCTGAAGACTGATCAGTCTTCAAAATGCTTTCAGTGTTACCATGGCAGCCAGGACGCTACTAAAGTCCCGGCTGCCATGGAAAAGTAGTGGGGAACCAGGGGAGAAGCTACTTACCTTCCGCGTGGCTCCTGGGGCGCTCCACAATGACGTCACAGCGCCCCTACGTCGCATGATCACATTATCCATGTGATGTAGGGCGCTGTGACGTCATTGTGGAGCACCCTGGGAGCCGCACGGATGGTAAGTAGCTTCTCCCTGGCTCCCACTACTTTTCCATGGCAGCCGGGACTTTAGTAGCGTCCTAGCTGCCATGGTTACCATTCAGAAAGGCAAACGTCAGATCCGGCGATGCGCCGAAACAACATTTAGCTTAAAGTCGGATCCGGATTAATGCTTTTCAATGGGCATTAATTCCAGATCCGTCCTTGCGGCATGCCCTCAATTTTTTTGGCCCAAGGAAAATCCGCAGCATGCTGTGGATTTTTCAACGGCAAAAAAACGTTTGAATACTGAACTGAAGACATCCTGATGCATCCTGAACGCATTTCTCTCCATTCAAGATGCACTGGGACAATCCTGATCAGTATCTTTCCGTCTTAGAGCCCCGAGGACGGAACTCTAGCACGGAAAGGAAAAACACAAGTGTGAAAGAGGCCTAAGCACTAGTGAGTATCTGTTATTTTTGGTTATATGACTAAAACATTATTGCTTCGGGGGTCTGGGGTCGACACCATTTTCTACCGCACCGGGTGACACCAGCCCTAGCAACGCCACTGACAACTTTATCTCACTGTGATTTTGTAGTAAAAAGATCACAGAGAGGCAAAGAGCATTATCAATCATGTTAGTGCTCTGTTCTCTGCTGTCTGGAGCGGGGCTTGGCACTCATTCACACAGCAGATTACCCGTACAGGATGTTAAAGAGCCCTAACCCCAATGCACGGCTACACTCACCCAGTCCTAACTAATAAAATCTGGTCCTACCTCATCCAGAGTGTCGCTGGTGTCGGCGTGATGTCCGCTGGATCCAGAACAAGGTCCCTGTGGTGCGAAAAAAAGAATAATTACATAAGGAAGGGATGGCGACTGACCCTGTGAAATCACCAGCAGGGGGCTATGTGCTGGCCTTTCAGACTGAGCCATGCCAATATATAGCAGGGTAATCTAGTGCTACCACACAGTACTAATGCCCACCTTGAGGTCCCTCACAGTACTAATGCCCACCTTTGTTCCTGTAACAGTAGGTATACTCTGATATGTGCCCCCTCACAGTAGTTATGCCCAGTTATGTGTCCCCTCACAGTAGTAATGCCAAATATGTGCCCCCTCACAGTAGTAATGACCAGAATATGTGTCCCCTCACAGTAATATGCCCAGATATGTTCCCCCTCACAGTAGTAATGCCAAATATGTTCCCCTCTCACTGTAGTAATGCCAGATTATGTGTCTCCTCACAGTAATATGCCCAGATATGTGCCCCCTCACAGTAGTAATGCCCAGAATATGTGTCTCCTCACAGTAATATGCCCAGATATGTGCCCCCTCACAGTAGTAATGCCCAGAATATGTGCCCCCTCACAGTAGTAATGCCAAATATGTGCCCCCTCACAGTAGTAATGTCAGATTATGTGTCCCCTCACAGTAATATGCCCAGATATGTGCCCCCTCACAGTAGTAATGCCAAATATGTGCCCCCTCACAGTAGTAATGACCAGAATATGTGCCCCTTCACAGTATTTATGCCCAGTTATGTGCCCCCTCAAAATAGATATGCCAAGATATGTGCCCCCTCAGAGTGGTTATGCCAGATTATGTGCCCCTTCAAAATATTTATGCCCAGATATGTGCCCCCTCACAGTAGTTATGCCACATTATGTGTCCCTCAAATTAGATATGCCCACGTATGTGCCCCCTCACAGTAGTTATGCCACATTATGTGTCCCTCAAATTAGATATGCCCACATATGTGCCCCTTCACAGTATTTATGCCCAGTTATGTGCCCCCTCAAAGTAGATATGCCCAGATATGTGCCCCCTCAGAGTAGTTATGCCACATTATGTGTCCCTCAAATTAGATATGCCAACATATGTGCCCCCTCAAAGTAGTTATGCTTTCATATGTGCCCCCTCAATCCTCATAGTTATGCCTTCATATGTGCCCCCCCCTCCACAGTAACGCCTGATTAGGTGCCCCCTCAAATTAGTTATGCCCCCCCCTCTTGCCCTTTGCCCCTAGTCTGCAGCCTTAGAAAAAAAAAAAAACATACTTACCTTCTTCCCTGATGACAGGCTCCCTCACTCATCTCGGTGCTGGCTGTGCTGAAGGCAGATTCCCGGGTCTTCAGATCTCCTCCCACAGGCGCCAGCAGCGCGATCTGGAGCCTGCAGGGGGAGCTCCTGAGCTGTGAAGATCAGTGAAGCAGGGATGAAAGAGGTTTCCCTGCTTCACTACGGAAAAGAAATGCCGGCCGGATGTGAGTGAGTGAGTGCGCACTCCCCCCCCCTACCCCACATTATACATGTAATGGAGCGCTCTGTACTTTGTGCTGGGACCCATCAGAGCGCTCCATTACATGAGTACAACATGAGTACAACATGATTTAGGGTAGCCTGCTGGCCTGGGGGGTGGGTCCACAGGCGGCCGGGCCCCCTGGTGTGCCGGGCCCGGTCGCAACTGCGACCCCTGCGACCCCTGTATGTACGCCACTGCCTATAGTCTTTCCAGAGTGAATACTTCCCCTAAGTGGTCTTGTGGGCACCTGATTAGCTCTTTCTACAGCATATAATGAAGACAGTCCTTTGTCCTGAAATAGCTGGTGCAATCATTTTTCAATATATTCTGTGGCATTTGTCCCCCCACTATTCTGATGTTATTACGGCATGATCTATTTTCCAGGTCGTCTGTCTTAGCAAACAATGCCGCCACATCTCGTGCAGTCGTTTTGGCTGCTATCTTAAGAGGCCTAGCTTCATCTTCCATCTCTGACACTCTTTTTTTCAAGCATGGAGGTTCTTTCATTGGTTTTATGCATATCATGCCTGATCAGGGATATATCTTCTCTCAGGCTACCTACTTGGAGATTGAGGGCTTTAAAGTTACTATTGCAACTAGCTACTGCTTTCATGATATCTTTCAGGGTAGGTTCTAGGGTAGGATGTTTGTGAGGGTTTGCTTTACCCCTGGGCTTTTATTTGGGATATAGGGACTTGGCAGTCCTTGTTGTTCACCCTCTCTTCATCTGTGGAGTGCTCCTCTTGCTCAAATGAGGAATTATCTCCAGCACCATCGGTCTGTGACCAGTCTTTTGCCCCTTTTACTACCCTGGCATATTTGCTAAGGCGCGCTGCCGCGCTTCGACTCGCCGCCTCCTGTCTTCCTTCCTCCTCCTCTATTCCCGCACCATCTTGGCTGCCATCCGACCTGTCTGTGCGCGCGCCGCTTTTCCCCTTCTTCGGCATGTTGTTCTCCTCCACTAAGTGTTCCAGATGGATCCGCCGTCTTCTGGGACTCTTTCTAGTGTTTTTTTTTTACCACCAGCAGGCTACAGTCTCCAGGATACTTCAGGATACAAGCAGGAGCGGTCTGACGCGCATCCTACTCCATGCTGTGGTAGGCCATGCCCCCCTCCCATGGTGCTCTTAGTAGAAATAAGGCTGATCCATAAGTCCCTCCTATAGAGCCCCTAGTACTAATAAGAACGCCTAATGTCCCCTGGATTTATAATACCCCTACAGTTCCCCCAGTATTTATACTTCCCCTACTGTTATAATGCTCACCTTAAAGTGCCCCCAGTATTTATAATGCCCCTGCAGTGCCCCCTGTAGTTACATTCCTCCCTCCACCATACAGTCCCATGTAAATAACATCACACCATCTCTCCTGCCCCCTCGAAAATACAGCCCCATGTAAATAACATCACTCCCCTCCCTTCAGCCCCTCCAATATATAGTCCCATGTAAATAACACTATTTCCCTCCCTAAGCGATAGAGTCCCATGTAAATAACATCACACCATTAATGATGAGCGAGCATGCTCTGCCGAGTATCTGTTCGGCTCGAGCATCGCTATGTTCGAGTCTCCGTCCCACACGTTTCACGGGTTTTAAGCAGCCAATAAAGGTGCAGGTAAGTTCTGTAACCAATACTGTAGAACATGTGCAAACAGTGTCTGTATTACAAATTCCAATAATGTGGGCCATATCTAGTGTCCATATTCTGTGGGTTTCTGTGACATATACTGTACTACAGCAGAAAGCAGTGTCTGTAGCGCAAGTTTAAATAATTTGTGCCACATGTACTGTGTGTGCGTTTGATACATATCACTGACATATACTGTACTTTATCCGTAGATGGTGTATGCTAGTCTGTGACATTATCAGGGCTACATCTCCTGTGTAAGGGTACTTTCACACTTGCGTTTGAGTTCCGGCATAGAGTTCCGTCAAAAGGGCTCTATGCCGGAAAAGAACTGATCTGAATGCATTCTGAATGGATAGAAATCTGTTCAGTTTGCATCAGTATGCCTTCCGTTCAGTCACTGTCAGGCGTTTTCGGCGGACATAATACTGCAGCATGCTGCGGTATTATGTCCGTCGAAAATGCCTGATCAGTCGCCGGAATGCCGGATCCGGCATTAATGCCCATTGACTTGCATTAGTGCCGGATCCGACATTACGAAACAACTGAAGGACGATCGGGAGAACTGTGAAAAAGACTGCAAGACGGATCCGTCCATCCGCATAACAAGCGGAAAGACAGATTCGTTCTTGCAATGCATTTGTAGACGGATCCGCACCCGGATGGCCGTAACTTGTTGGCAGCTTTGGAGCAGCTTTGGCCCTGGTCGCGATGAAACTGAATAAAAGAATGTAGCTGAGGGCCTTCAGGTGCAATAACCCTCAAAAACATTATTTGGACGGCCTTCCGGTCAGCTGACCCTCTAAAACATCATTTACGAGTGCCTTCAAGGCATCTGACCCTCTACAATATCATTTGCAAGTGCCTTCAGGGCAGCTGACCCTGTAAAACATTATTTGTGAGGGCCTACAGGTGAGCTGACCCTCTAAAACATTATATGTGAAGGCCTGCAGGTGAGCTGACCCTGTAAAACATTATATGTGAGGGCCTGCAGGTGAAATGAAACTAAAAAACATGAATTGCGAGGGCCTGCAGGTGAGCTGACCCTCTAAAACATTATATGTGAGGGCCTGCAGGTGAGCTGACCCTGTTAAACATTATATGTAAGGGGCTGCAGGTGAGCTGACCCTGTTAAACATTATATGTGAGGGGCTGCAGGTGAGCTGACCCTTTAAAACATTATGAGCGAGGGCAGCCTAAAAAGCATGTTGATATGATGGAGGAGGAGGAGTAGAGAAGTCAGGGCAATCCAGGCCTTGTTCATTTTTATAAGCGTCGACCTATCAGCATATTCAGTTGACAGACGGATAAGCTTATCGGTTATTAAGCCCCCAGCAACACCAAATACTTTCTCTGACAAAATGCTGGTGGCAGGGCACCTCTGAGGAGTAGAGTGGCAGTTTGTGCCATGTGTTCAGCTTGGACACCCAATAGTTGTAAGGCACAGAGGGATCACTGATAACGCTGACACGGTCTGCTATGTACTCCTTCACCATCTTCCAAAAATGTTCCCGCCTTGTGACACTAGGCTGCGCATCAGGGTGAGGGTGCTGGTGGGGTTTCATGAAACTGTTCCTGGCCATGGAGAGTGTTGTCCTGCCTCTGTTGGAACTGCTGTGTGTTTCCCTCATCTCCTCTCCTGGGTTGCACAAGGAACTACGTACTTTGCCGCCAGCGTTGTCAGCTGTAAATTTATCCGCAATGACATTCTGTTCTATTATTATTATGGTTTGTGGTTGTATTATTGTTGGTATTATTATTGTTATTATGGTTTATAGTTGTAAAATATGTTATTTCTACTATTTGTTTATTGATGTATTAATTAACAGGCTATGCTATTGATTTACCTCCACTCTCGTGTGTTATGTTTTTAGTTATATTAATGTATAAGTTTGGGATGTTTGTTGTGCATGGGACATATATGCTGTATGATTGCCATGTGCGTGAGCTTGCCAAGCTCCAAAGCTGCAAACAAGTTACGGCCATTATCAGACACAACAACAAACCATGCCTGTTTGTAGGTTGAGTGGCGAGAGTCACAGCTCAGTCTGGTCCCTTATACCCTGTGTGGGGAGTCGCTCTGGTAGACAGCGGTGCGGGTGCAGTATAGAGGCAACAGGGAGTCCAGAAGGTGCAGAAAACAGTGTTTTATTCACACTTGCATCAAAATAACAGCAGAAAGTCAATTGGTGTTAAGTCACACCCATCAGCAAATGAAGGGGAAAACACAGGTTCCATTCACCTGGCAGGTTTGATGTGCGGGTTCGCACCTGGCTGTCAGCCCAGCCGCAGGACAATCCTCCTTCAGGGTTCCAGGACGGCTGCACGCCTCCTTGCTGGGCACGTCCTTCCAGCCCAGAAAGCTCCACAACACTAGCAGCAGCTTCCAAGACAATCACTCCCCCAGCTGCTAGTGCTGGCTGAGTTTTAAACCCAGCCCAAAACCAGGACTGGGTCGTGGGGAGCAGCCACCCACCCTACACTTTAGCTGCTCCCGGTAAGAGCCGGCCCGGATCGGCTTTGCAGCCATGCTATCTAGCAAATGTGTCAGTAGCACTACCTGCTACTGACACCAACAAACGGCTTTTACCTCACCGAGGCTATGAACCTCGGTGACACGTACCTGCCATCTAGGACGGCACCCTGCACCTTACCACATACCCCCTTTGTTCAACCCTGAGGGGTGGACACACGACAAACAGTGTACCCGGGAGAGCGCGTCTGCGTTTTTAACAACCGGCCCGCTCTGTGTTCCACCGTGAATTTAAAATTCTGTAGGGACAGAAACCACCTGGTGACCCGGGCATTCCTCTCTTTGGCTTGGGACATCCACTTGAGTGGGGAGTGGTCGGTCAGCAGGCGAAAGCTTCTGCCCAACAGGTAATAACGGAGGGCCTCGAGTGCCCACTTGATGGCCAGGCACTCTCTCGACTATGCTGTACCTAGTCTCGGCTGGGGTGAGCTTGCGGCTGAGGAAGACAACGGGATGCTCCTCCCGTTGACTTCCTGCGATAGTACCGCACCAAGGCCAACCTCAGAGGCGTCGGTCTGGACTATAAATTCTTTCCTGAAATCGGGTGTCACCAAAACCGGGGACCCACACAGGGCCGATTTCAAGGCGGAGAAAGCCTTTTCCGCCTGCTCATTCCAGCGGACCATCCCTGTCTTACGCCCCTTTAACAACTCTGTCAATGGCGAGCGATAGTAGCAAATGGGGCACAAACCTCATGTAATACCCCACAATCCCCAGGAACGACTTTACCTGCCTGGTGGTGACCGGTCGGGGCCAATTCCGTATTGCCTCTACCTTATTTACCTGAGGTTTGATGACTCCCGCCCAATGACATATCCCAGGTATTTGGTCTCTTCCAACCCAATCGCACACTTCTTTGGATTGGTGGTTAGACCGGCTTTCCTCAGGGCATCCACTACCGCCTGCACTTTGGGTAAATGGCTTTCCCAGTCGGTGCTGTGGACGATCACATCATCTAAGTAGGCCGAGGCGTACCGGCGATGTGGTCGCAGCACTATGTCCATTAACCTTTGGAAGGTGGCGGGAGCGCCATGCAGGCCAAAGGGTAACACCTTGTAGTGATACAGGCCCTGCGGGTAACAAAGCGGTTTTTCCTTAGCCGACTCCGTTAAGGGTACCTGCCAGTACCCTTTAGTGAGGTCCAGCACAGAAAAATAACGGGCTTGTCCTAAATTCTCCACAAGCTCGTCTACCCGGGGCATGGGATACGCGTCAAACTTGGACACTTCATTTAACTTGCGAAAGTCGTTGCAGAACCGCAGCGTCCCATCCGGCTTGGGTATTAGGACTATGGGACTGGCCCACTCACTTTTCGACTCCTCAATGACATCGAGCTTCAACATTAATTTCACTTCCTCCGCGATGGCTCGTCGCCGAGCCTCGGGTACCCGGTATGGTTTTAACCGGATCTTGGCCTGAGGCTCAGTGACGATGTCATGTCGGATGAGAGGCGTGCGGCCAGGGAGGTCCGAGAACACATCCGTGTTCCGACTGAGGAACTCCTGACTTCCTGAACTTGTTTGGAAGACAGGCTGTCTGCAATTCTTACCGTGGTTACGGCTTCACAGGCCTCGAACGGTGGGGCTGGACCCTTTTCACCTAGAAGCCCTGGCCGGGGCTGTGGTCGTCGGCCGTGTCCCTATCTTTCCACGGCTTTAGTAAATTCACGTGGTACACCTGCTCCGGCTTGCGCCGCCCTGGCTGGTGTACTTTGTAATTTACTTCCCCTACTTTCTCGATCACATCATAGGGGCCCTGCCACCTAGCTAGGAACTTGCTGTCAAGGGTGGGTACCAGAACCAACACCCGATCTCCCGGCTTGAAGCCCCGTACCCGAGCCTGACGATTGTACACCCTACTCTGGGCTTGTTGCGCTGCCTCCATATGCTCCCGGACCAGCGGCAACACCTTTTCCATCCGTTCCTGCATCTGGGTGACATACTCAATGACACTTTTGTGGGGGACAGGCTGTTGTTCCCACGTTTCCTTGGCGATATCCAACAGGCCCCGAGGGTGTCTGCCATAAAGCAGTTCGAAGGGCGAGAACCCAGTAGAGGCCTGGGGTACCTCTCGCACTGCGAACATGAGATAGGGCAGAAGCAGGTCCCAAAATTTTCCCCGGAGACATTGAGGTCTGCCAACTCAGGTCCCGGTGGCAAGTCCTCCGTGTCTCCCACCATTACACTCAGTGGGGTTGTCTCCCCCTCTATCACAGAAGTGGTGGTCACGCCTACCGCAGGCCCTTCGGACTCGGGCTCCCAGGGCTCTGGCCTCCCACAGGAACCAGGCCACTCTGCTAGGGTTACCCCTGTCTCAGGGCTATTAGTCACTTTCACCTCAGGCCATAGTGACGGAAAACCAGGGAAGTCTCTCCCAATTATTAGTTCATACGGTAGCTTGGCGGAGATCGCCACTTCACAAGTCCATGTGCCGGCCGCCGTGGACAGAGACATTACAGCCGTGGGATAGTCCTTTAAGTCTCCGTGTATGCACACCACCCCAACTTTCCGGCCCGTATACTGGGAGGGCTGTACCAGGGCAGCACTTACCAGGGTACTAGGCTCCCTGAGTCCAGCAGCGCCACTGCAAGATTATCACCGACTTGCACCTGGCACAGATGACGATTGTCTATGGTCTCGGGGTGCCGGTCGCACACAGTCTCCGGGCATACATGGAAGCCCGGTACCCATAATTGGTCTCCATGGGTTCTCCCCACTGTGGACAGTCGGCCCTCACATGGCCAGGCTCGTGACACCGCCAGCAGACTATCGGGGCCGGGTCTACAGGGGTACACCCGAGCAGGTTTCTCGGGTACCAGTCGTCGGGACTGGATGGGAGACCTCCGAGGGTTTGACCGGCCCCCTCCCAACAACACCCCCTTTCAAGGTTTTGTGGCCTCATAGCGCTCGACCAGGTCGACCATGTCCAAGGCATTAGTGGGTGACACCTGGCCGATCCAGTGCTGCAGGGAGTGCGGCAAGGCCCTCCAGAAGATGTCAGCCAGCAGACGGTCCAGCATAGCAGCCGGACTTAGAACCTCAGGCTGCAGCCACTTTTGCAACCTGTGCAGCAACTCATAATACTGCGGCCTGGCGGGTTCAGCCGTATTAAAGTTCCACTGGTGGACCCGCTGAGCCCGGACTAACACGTTCACCCCAGTCTTGCCAGGATCTCACCTTTCACGGTCGGGTAGTCAGCTGCTTGGTCATCTGGGAGGTCAAAAATACTTGCTGGGGTCCAGACGCCAGGAACGGAGCGGCGACCTCTGCCCACTGTTCTCGGGGTAATTTCTCCCTCACGGCCACCTTCTCGAACACCGCCAGATAGGTCTCCACATCATCCGAGGGGTCATCTTAGGGATCGCTGCACGGACAGCTTTCCGGGCATCGTGGGCGTGGCGGGACGCTCCTGCAGCTTGCAATGCCATCACGTGCTGCAGCAGTAGCTGGTTGGTCTCCCGCTGCTGCACGTTAGCCTCTATGAGGGCTTTCACAGCCGCCTCCATTTTGTCAGGGACCACAGGCTGCAACTTTGCCGGCCGAATATAGGACATCCAGTCGTGCCCAGCAAAAAACAAACTTCGGCGTTCACGCCAGCCTCACTGCGCATGCCCGCATCCGACACCAAATGTGGGGAGTCGCTCTGGTAGACAGCGGTGCGGGTGCAGTATAGAGGCAACAGGGAGTCCAGAAGGTGCAGAAAACAGTGTTTTATTCACACTTGCATCAAAATAACAGCAGAAAGTCAATTGGTGTTAAGTCACACCCATCAGCAAATGAAGGGGAAAACAAAAAGTCCAAACACAGGTTCCATTCACCTGGCAGGTTTGATGTGCGGGTTCGCACCTGGCTGTCAGCCCAGCCGCAGGACAATCCTCCTTCAGGGTTCCAGGACGGCTGCACGCCTCCTTGCTGGGCACGTCCTTCCAGCCCAGAAAGCTCCACAACACTAGCAGCAGCTTCCAAGACAATCACTCCCCCAGCTGCTAGTGCTGGCTGAGTTTTTAAACCCAGCCCAAAACCAGGACTGGGTCGTGGGGAGCAGCCACCCACCCTACACTTTAGCTGCTCCCGGTAAGAGCCGGCCCGGATCGGCTTTGCAGCCATGCTATCTAGCAAATGTGTCAGTAGCACTACCTGCTACTGACACCAACAAACGGCTTTTACCTCACCGAGGCTATGAACCTCGGTGACACGTACCTGCCATCTAGGACGGCACCCTGCACCTTACCACACCTGCCACAGCTCTGCGGTGGTATGCTGTTTGTCACCTAAGCAAATTAGTTTCTGCACGGCCTGTTGCCGCTTCCCCAGTTGTGCTACACTGCTTCCAGCTACTGACTGATGGCTGACTGGTGCTACAAGATGAGAATTCAGAGGTGGAAGTGGAGTAGGAGTAGGAGAAGGGGGGTTTGCTGCAACTAATGTAGGTGGTAGTGAAAATCCTGATGGAATGGGGGCCCGCAATCCTTGGCATTGGTAGCACCTGTGCCATCCCAGGGTACGACTAGCTACCGGCCTCCACAAGGTTCACCAAGTGTACCGTCAAGGAAATGTAGCATCCCTGGCTAAAAGCACTTGTCCTTGTGTCATTAAGTGGACCTTCCCAATAACTGCTTTAGTCAGGGCACGGGTGATGTTACGGGACACAATTGCTGGTGTAATGCGGGGATGGCACACCGAGAAAAATAGTGGCAGCTGGGGACTGAGTAACTAGGGGCGTCCGCCGCCATGAGGCTGAGGAAAGCATCAGTGTCCACAGGCCTTAATGGCAACATTACCAGGGCCAGCAATTTTTAAATGTGTGCATTTAGTGCTATGGCCTGTGGGTGGGTGGCTGGGTATTTGCGCTTACGTTCAAAGGCCTGGGTTAAGGACATCTGTACACGGGCCTATTTGGTGTGGTCCACCTTCTCCCTTTTGCCATCCCACAGCCTCTTCCAGCCTGTTGCGATGCTGTGGATCACTCCCCCTCTGTACTGCTGTCCTCGCTTGGCTTGCCACCTTCCCAGGTTGGGTCAGTGATGTCATCGTCCACCACCCCCTCTTCCACTTCCTCACTCGGGTCATCCTCCTGACTTGTGTTGTTGACCGAAATTATTGACAACTGTGTCTCATCCGCATCATCCACCTCATAAAACACTAATTACCATTCCCCACCATCATCTTCTTCTGACTGTGGATGCTGAAGAGTGTGGGAATCAGTGCACAACATCTCCTCATGTCCCTCTTCAGGGAGGGTCAGCTCACCTGCAGGTCCTCACGCCAGACGCCATATATCCAATGCCTGATGAAGGGCTCATTACTCAGCCCGAAACTCAGCCCGAAACGTTAAACGGCTGTAATTCAATAAAATTCACTAAGTATCTTTAAATTCATGGGAGTCCTTTCTGAATCACATTATACGCTGGAAGTTTGTGTGGTGGAGCACTGAATGCAATTCATCTGACGTGCACCCAACTAGCCAGAGTGGGAGAGAGTGCTGTGATCCCTGTTGTGAAAATTACCTCACCTACAATATTTTAGAGGGTCAGCTCACCTGCAGGCCCTCACCTACAATATTTGATAGGGGTCAGCTCACCTGCAGGCCCTCACCTACAATATTTGAGAGGGTCAGCTCACCTGCACGCCCTCACGTACAATGTTTTAGAGGGTCAGCTCACCTGCACGCCCTCACCGACAATATTTTACAGGGTCAGCTCACCTGCAGGCCCTCAACTACAATATTTTACAGGGTCAGCGGTGGTGGTGTGGTGTTTCTGTCACTTTATGACCTTTTCCAATGGACCACACACCCTCCCCTCTTCAGAGCAGGGGGTGCCTGGTTGTCTCCCACTGACTTCCATTATACTCGGGTGCTCGGCCAAGCACACGAATATAACAATGTGTTTGGGCCGAACACACGAATACTTTGGTGCTCGACCATCACTACACATCATCTCTCCAGCCCCCCCCAATATACAGTCCCATGTAAATAACATCCCTCTCTATCTAAAGCCCCCTCCAAAATAAAGTCCCATGTATATAACATCACTTCCTCCCCAGCTGCCTTCAACATAAAGTCCCATGTAAATGATATCACCTCTCCTCAGCTACCCCAACATGCAATCCCATGTAAGCATCACCGCCTCAACATTCAGTCCCATGTAGATAACATCACTCCCTCCCCCAGCCGCCTTCAACATACAGTCCCATGTACATAACATCACTCCCTCCCACAGCCACCATCAGCATACAGTCCCAGTTAAAAAAACCACAACTCCCAGCATTCCTCTGCCTCTCCCTTCACTTACCTCTCCTCATGTAGCAGACACCACCACAGCATCTTCCCTTAGGACTTCTCCTCTTCACTGCCGTCCTCTCCTGCACTGGTCACATGATGGTGACATCATCGCAGGTATTTCTCAACCACTGCCTGTTTTACTGGTCACTTGACCTGTGATGTCATCACAGGTCCTTCGGCTCTTCAAGTACATTTGATTCAATGGTATTGCCCTCCTGAGGACTGCAATACAGTTGTATCTAGCAGGCAGGCAGTACATTCGGGGCCTGGGACAAAACATCAGGGGCCCAAGCCCTGAATGTTTTAACTTAGCAACTCCCCTTCCTGCCTTCAGCCATCTTTATTGTAATGTGAGCTGGGGAAACAGCTCTCCTTGTCTGGGAAGTTGAATGGGCAGTGGGAGGCGGTCCTATACATGGTGAGGAGGAGGGTAGACCCTGTCATCCAGGTCTATGAGGTAGAGCCAATAGGGACTGGGGTGCCCTCAGGAAACTTGCACCATAACATGTTGAGGCATTGTAATTTTGATGAGCCAGTGTGCGTGGAGGAGATGCATTCTCCTGGGCAGAGTACAGAGGAAATCCCCATAGAAGAGGAGGAATGGTGGTTGTCTCTGGCCCAGTACAGAGGCTCCGGCCGTGGCAAGTTTGCCACTCAGGGAAAGTGTTGAGCAGTCAGCAGCTCCTCCCCCATTAGATGTGCCTGAAATCCCCAATGCTTCTGAGCCTATCACTCTGCGAAGGTCAACCAGGCCCAATGCTGGTGTGACCCCACAGCGCTATGCCCAAGATGAGTTTGTATAGGGAGGGTTGCCGAGGACCACAACCTCTAGTGGAGTGGCACATGACATGGGGAAACAGCTCTCTTTAAACACTGTATAGGTTAAATTAAATGATCTGCTGTTTGGCCACAAGATGTCGCTGTTTCCAAAACACAGCTATAGACTGCATATATTTCCGAGGTGGAGTTACATAGAGCCTAGAGAGGAAGAGAAATGGAGCAGCCATCTTAGAGGGAGCTGAGACTGAGGAACTGTGTCAGCAGAGGATCCAACGGCATCCAGATGTGAGAGCATCCCTCAGTGACCAGAGTGGCAGCTAAGTGAAGCTGATTGTGCCCACGACCCTGATCCTGACCAAAAGAACGAAGATTGCTTCCAGGAACGCTGATGATAGCTGAGGAGCAAAGCTACATACACTGCGGTACAGCATGCTTGTTTGAGAGGAATTTGTTCTGCTCAGAGTCATCAGCGGATGCATTGCACACCCTGGTCGATAAGATTGTGCACGCACCTCATTACAGTGTTGGCGCCTAGAGACTGAGACCAGGACTGTAGTTAGTGTCTCTGTTTGTGTCAGGCCACAAGTGTTGCTATTGTTCATTGCAAGGACTCCATAACTTAAAGGGCCTTTTCACATTGGAGAGCTGATAAACTTCCCACAAACTCAAGCCAGGCTAACGTTTTGCTCAGGAGGAATACTTAGGGACGTGCTACAACACCAGTTATGGGAGGGAGAACACTGTAGAGCTTTGTAAGATTGTGCTGTTGTGCTGCATCGCAGGCTAGCCCCTACCACACACCCATACAGTTATTCTTGTTTTTTTAGGGTAATAACAGGTAAGGTGTGGCAGTTTAGTTATGCCCGCCAGTAGGTAAATTACTACGCTTTCCTCCTGCATCCATCAGAGGGTTCCAACTGTGCTGCACAAGGGTCTCAGCCTTTCGGGCGGAGTGTATGTAAATTTATTGTATGTTCCCAGTATTAGTGAAAGAGGACTAATACATGCCCCAGAGAAGAAGAGGATGACAGATGAGACCAGCTATCAAATGCAAATGTTATATAATCATGCCTATATCCCATAACGATAATCATATAAGAAAGAGGGACGTCCCATAATGAATTGAGGTTGGAATCATTAAACTAATCCTAATATTAGCCCCCACTGGGTTCACCTGTAGACATGATCAGCCGAAGAGAGCTGTAGTATACCTAGATAAATGCCTCAACAAGTGTTTCGCTCTTGTAGCTTCGTCAGGATGTCAAATATACACTGACAACGCGTCATTATATACTGGACTTTGGAGCCAAAAAAGATTAAACATAGGTGGTACATACCTGGCTGGAGCGTAATCACTGGGTAATGTGTGCCGCGTCATCACAGCAGTGTCGACGTCAGAGGGAGGAGTGGACCACAAACCACTTCTCCGTCAGCGATCCAGTCCGCCCTCAAAGGCCTGACACGGCGCCACCACGTGACGTACCATATTCATATTATCCTAAAGTGAAAAAGTGAAGATACCACACAACATATAAAGATATGTTCCAAAAAAATATAGAAAACAAATATAATAAATGAAATACGCTCATGAATCAAAGTGCAAGTGCCTAGTGCAATGCAATTGATGATGTCACAGCATCACGTGGCCCAATCACCTGCTCCATCACTATGGTGATGGAGCAGGTGATTGGGCCATGTGACCATGTGACATCATCACAGGTCCTTTTCCTACTAGCAAGCTAACGGAGAGGAGGCCGGGCTTCGCGATTAAATGGAACAGGTAAGTTAATATTAGTTTATTATTTTTAACCCATTCTGCACCTGTTTAAACATTAGGAAGATGGCCAAGGGTATTATTTTACATTATAACTATGTTATAATGTGAAATAATACCAGCGGGACAATTTCTGACCCAAACATGCACTTCTGTGAAGTGCAGGTTCGGGTCTGGGTACCAAAAGTGCCGATTTTTCTAGGCCTGCAGGGGGTTTGGGAGGTAGCGTACGGTTATGGACACTCACGGAGGCACAGGTGACATAAAGTTCACATCACTTTTATTAGGGTCCGTATTCAGGAGGTTTACATCAATACATGCTTTTTAGTGGAACCCAGGATTTTCAGTATTGCAGTAACAAATCACAAAAAACAAAAGCCTTCCCGTCTGGGACTAACTAATAACACAAAGAGTTTGCCTCACCTAGGCTACAGTTGTAGGCTGACGTTCACACAGCATGTAGTTTGCTCACTGGTCCTCAGTGTTCATAGCACCCTGTGCTGTCCTTGCAGGCCTCTCTGCAAGTGAGCCACAGAACTATGTATATAGCAAACGAACAAGCTTAACTGGATTCAGGTGTTTCAGAGCATACCAACAAACTGGCCTGGAAGGAAGGGAACGGTTGCTCCCTCTACCAACCTTAACAACCGTTCCGCATAATCCAGGCCCCACGTATTTCCAGAAAGAATGCCATTACCGCCGATCACAGACATTAGATCTGGGCCTCTGCTGTGTAAAACAAGGTGGTTTATACAGTAATGGTATGGTGGTGTTATCCAGTCATGATAAGGTGGTGTTATCCTTTCACAGTACAGTGGTTTTAACTAGTGATGAGCGAGCACCAAGTGTTCGGGTACTCGGTCCGAACACATAGCGATATTGGTGTGCTCGGCCAAGCACCCGAGTATAATGGAAGTCAATGGGAGACAACCAGGGAGCCCCTGCTCGGATGAGGGGAGGGTGCCTTGTCCATTGGAAAAGGTCAGAAAGTGACAGAAACACCACCGAAATGGATCTGGAACAGCATGAGGACCATGTCTGGGTGCATCTTGGACTCCAATGTCCTGCTTGGAACCATATTGTCAAAATCACGCCCCCTCGAAAAAAAAAATTTTTAGAGGTAAAATTGTTAGGAAACATTCTTTCCTGGATATTCAATTGTATATACAGTGCAAATTCTGGCAAAAATTACAAGGAAGAAGCACTCAGATACAGCCTGTATATCACATAAAGGAAGGCCTCATTCACATAGTGCTACAATTGTTCAGGTGCACTGCTGCACTCATGAAGCCTAGGCACTAAGTGAAAGGGCTGGTAAACATTACAAGGAACCAGCACTCCAATACACCCTTTATTACACATAAAGGAGGGCACCATACACGCCCTTAAAAAATTATTATTAATGGCCTACTGATTGACCCTCAAAAACATTTGGAGCAAGAGCGTGCTGGTTACCCTCTAAAACATTATAGTTGAGGGCCTGAAGGTGAGCGGACCCAATAAAAAATTGTAGTGAGGGCCTGAAGGTGAGCAAACTCCATAAAACATTGCAGTGATGGCCTACAGGTGAGTAGACCGTATAAAACATTAGAGGTGAGGGCCTGAAGCCGAGCGAACCCCATAAAACATTGCAGTGATGGCCTACAGGTGAGCAGACGGTATAAATCATTGGAGGTGATGGCCTGACGCCTAGCGAACCCCATAAATCATTGCAGTGATGGGCTACAGGTAAGCAGATGGTATAAAGCATTGGAGGAGGTGATGGCCTGAAGCCTAGTGAACCCCATAAAATATTGCGGTGATGGGCTACAGGTGAGAAGACCTTATAAAGCATTGGAGGTGAGGGCCTTAAGCCTAGCGAACCCCATAAATCATTGCAGTGATGGGCTACAGGTGAGCAGACGGTATAAAGCATTGGAAGTGAGGGCCTGAAGCCTAGCGAACCCCATAAATCATTGCAGTGATGGGCTACATGTGAGCAGACGGTATAAAGCATTGGAGGTGAGGGCCTGAAGCCTAAAGAACCCCATAAATCATTGCAGTGATGGGCTACAGGTGAGCAGACAGTATAAAGCATTGGAGGTGAGGGCCTGAAGCCTAGTGAACCCCATAAAATTTTGCAGTGATGGACTACAGGTAAGCAGACCTTAGAAAGCATTGGAGGTGAGGGCCTGCAGCTTAGCGAACCCTACAAAACATTGTAGTGCAGGCATATATATTCTTTATGGAAGAGGAGTCGGATGAGAAAACAAGATTCAAACATATACCCTTTTTTGCAGTGAAAAGGGTAAAAAAATCTCAATCTTGTGGATTGAGTACATTATAAAGCATACATTTAAATTGCGTTTTTGTTCCTCATTAGCTCAGCTTTCCTCTGGTGGAGTGGAGAAGTCAGGGGCAATCCAGGTCTTGTTCATTTTTATTTGAGTCAACCTGTCAGCATTGTCAGTGGACAAGCGGATCGGTTATAATGCTACCAGCAGCACTAAATACACGCTCAGACAATACGCTAGCGGCAGGGCAGGCCAGCACATCCAAGGCGTAGAGCGCAAGTTCGTGCCACGTGTCCAGCTTGGACACCCAGTAGTTGTAAGGCACAGGGATCATTTAGGACGCTGACACAGTCATTTGAACCACTTATTAGGGTGCTTGGATGCCATGTGGCGGATCATGCTGGTGGTGGTGAGGTTGCTAGTAGTCACGCCCCGGCTCATTTTGGTACGGCACAGGTTGCAAACTACCACTCTTTTGTCGTCTGCGCTTTCCTCAAAATAGTGCCATACTGCGGAACACCTACCCCTTGGAAAAGTAGATTTATGCATGGGGGTGCTTGGTGTAACAGTTGCGGGCCTGTTTGGTGTGGGCCGACGTCTCCCTTTTGCCAACCCATTGCCTCTTCCAGACTGTTGCGGTGCTACGGATCCCTCCCCCTCTGTACTTCTGTCCTCACTCGGCTTTTCACCTAACCATGTTGGGTCAGTGACCTCATCGTCCACCACCACCTCTTCCACTTCCTCACTCTGCTCATCCTCCCGACTTGACCTAACCACCACCTCAATGATTGGCAACTGTGTCTTATCATCATCCACTTCATGAATGAATTATTGCGTTTCACCACCGTCATCTTCTTGAGACTGTGAAGGCTCAAGAGGTTGGGAATCAGGGCACAATATCTCAGGTACCGCTTCAAGCGTGCTTGGCGAGAGAGCCAAACCAAGTACTTGCTATGAAAAGAGGTCATGTGAGTATCCGAGTGTGGGATCACTTGTTTGGCCAGACGTGACATGGTTGGAGGAAGAAGGATCAGAGTGAGGATTCGGTTGACCAGACTCTTAGCTACAGAGACTGGACTTTGTGGAAGAGAGGGTGGTGCTTAACCAACTGGAAGCATTATTTTCTGCAATCCAACCGACCACCTGTTTTACTGTCCGCTAAAGACACAGTTTTCTGATGTAGGACAGTACTGGACACAGAAAAATACAGATTTTCGGCACTACACTAGCCCAGAGATAATGTAATTTTTACAGTACACACTGTATTGGCTTGCTGTATTGTACTGTAGACAGAGAAATACAAATTTTAGGCACTACAGTAGGCCACAGATAATGAAATTTTTACAGCCCAGAGATAATGAAATCTGTACAGTACACACTGTATTGGCTTGCTGTAATGTACTGTAGACAGATAAATACAATTTTTCGGCACTACACTAGCCCAGAGAAAATGTAATTTTTACAGTACACACTGTAAAGGCTTGCTATAATGTACTGAATACAGAAGAATAATGATTTTCAGGAGTACACTAGGTCACAGATAATAACATTTTTACAGTAAACACTGTATTAGCTTGCTGTAATGAACAGGAGACAGAGAAATACAATATTTCGGCACTACAGTAGCCCAGAGATTATGTAATTTTTGCAGTACACACCGTATTTGGATGTAGTTCTATATTGGATACAAATTTGTCCCAAATAAAATGTATTCTCTGCTGGAATACTGTATATACGGTTGCAGTCTAAACGCACACACAGATGTGCCCCAAACTAGTTAACTATGGCCAAAATATAAATCACTCTCTGCTGGAGTAATTAATATAACGATATAGCAATAACAAATGACAAAACAGGTGCACACTGCGGTCTTACTAAGCCCTCAAACTGATGTTAGAATTGAGAAGTTAGTCAATATGTCCTACAGTGGAGGACATGTCTTAAGCCCGAGCACCACGCCAAGGTCTCTCAAGTAGCTCGGGACCTAACACTCACCTACCTGTGCCATATGGGCAATACCAGGGGCCAGTGGGCAAAATTACAGGAATGTATTAGGCTGACTCGCAGCAGACTCCTCAGTTACCTCCAGCGTGT
Source organism: Bufotes viridis (assembly GCA_033119425.1). NCBI lineage: Eukaryota > Metazoa > Chordata > Amphibia > Anura > Bufonidae > Bufotes > Bufotes viridis. Next base: position 109,718,302 of record CM065594.1, read on the forward strand.
AACAATGCCTGCAATGGGAGGAGGGAGAAGGCTGTGAGCCCCACCCAAGACTGGCTCATATGGCCCAGGCCTCACAGGTGCACCTAAATATAGCCTGTGGATGGAAAACAGGCTACATTTACATGGGAGTTTATACACCTCCAAACAATTATATATACACAAACCAACTGAAAGGTGGCATGAAGCAGGATGTGCTGAACCCAAAAATGCAGTTGTGCATATATATACAGGGGAGCAGATCCTGCACTTGTGGCCCGTTGCTAATGGCGATCCCCAGCAAAAATGCATACGGTGGAGGATGCCCACAGCGGACCACAAGTACCACAATAGACATCCTACACAATATGGCAATAGTGTGGATGTGATAAATAATATAACAATATAGCAATAACAAATGACAAAACAGGTGCACACTGCGGTCTTACTAAGTCCTCAAACTGATGTTAAAATTGAGAGGTTAGTCAACATGTCCTACAGTGGAGGACATGTCTTAAGCCCGAGCACCACGCCAAGATCTCTCAAGTAGCTCGGGACCTAACACTCACCTACCTGTGCCATATGGGCAATACCAGGGGCCAGTGGGCAAAATTACAAGAATGTATTAGGCCGACTCACAGCAGACTCCTCAGTTACCTCCAGCATGTAACCATGCCTGCAATGGGAGGAGGCAGAAGGCTGTGAGCCCCACCCAAGACTGGCTGATATGGCCCAGGCCTCACAGGTGCACCTAAATATAGCCTGTGGATGGAAAACAGGCTACATTTACATGGGAGTTACCCACTGGCCCCTGGTATTGCCCATATGGCACAGGTAGGTGAGTGTTAGGTCCCGATCTACTTGAGAGACCTTGGCGTGGTGCTCGGGCTTAAGACATGTCCTCCACTGTAGGACATGTTGACTAACCTCTCAATTTTAACATCAGTTTGAGGGCTTAGTAAGACCGCAGTGTGCACCTGTTTTGTCATTTGTTATTGCTATATTGGTATATTATTTATCACATCCACACAATTGCCATTTTGTGTAGGATGTCCATTGCGGTACTTGTGGTCCGCTGCGGGCATCCTCCACCATATGCATTTTTGATGGGGATCGCCATTAGCAATGGGCCACAAGTGCAGGATCTGCTCCCCTGTATATATATGCACAACTGCATTTTTGGGTTCAGCACATCCTGCTTCATGCCACCTTTCAGTTGGTTTGTGTAATTAATATAACGGTTGCGGATTGAACGCACACACAGATATGGCACAAGTTAGGTTAATTTCCCCAGAACAAATAATTTCTCTGATGGTATAGTGTATATCTCGGTAGCAGGAACACTGTAGTGAATAAGCCCCTGTTTATATTGTCTGCCCAACACACTGCTTTATTATTGTGTAGTGGATATCAGTACCAAGGAACACTAGTGAATAAGCCCCTTTTGATAGTATCTGCCCAACACACTGCTTTATGATGGTGCAGTGTATATCAGTACCAAGGAACACTGTAGTGAATAAGCCCCGTTTGATAATATCTGCCCAACACACTGCTTTATTATGGTGCAGTCTATATCTCATTACCAAGGAACACTGTAGTGAATAAGCCCCTTTTAATAATGTCTGCCCAACACACTGCTGTATGATGGTGCAGTGTATATCTCAGTACCAAGGAACACTGTAGTGAATAAGCCCCTTTTTATAATGTCTGCCCATCACACTGCTTTATGATGGTGCAGTGTATATCTCAGTACCAAGGAACACTGTAGTGAATAAGCCCCTTTTAATATTGTCTGCCCAACACACTGCTTTATAGTGGTGCAGTGTATATCTCAGAACCAGGCACATTGTAGTGAATAAGCCCCTTTTAATAATGTCTGCCCAACACACTGCTTTATAGTGGTGCAGTGTATATCTCAGTACCAGGCACATTGTAGTGAATAAGCCCCTTTTAATAATGTCTGCCCAACACACTGCTTTATAGTGTTGCAGTGTATATCTCAGAACCAGGCACATTGTAGTGAATAAGCCCCTTTTAATAATTTCTGCCCAACACACTGCTGTATAGTGGTGCAGTGTATATCTCAGTACCAGGCATATTGTGGTGAATAGGCCCCTTTTTATAATATCTGCCCAACACACTGCTTTATGATGATGCAGTGTATATCTCAGTACCAGGCACACTGTAGTGAATAAGCCCTTTTAATAATGTCTACCCAACACACTGCTTTATAGTGGTGCAGTATATATATATCAGTACCAGGCACATTGTAGTGAATAAGCCCTTTAGATAATATCTGCCTAACACACTGCCTAATGATGGCGTATTGTAGATGTCACTAATTGGAAATCTTTCTGTCTTTTAGAAGTTATCAAAGCGATTGTCAAGCCCTGCATTATCTGTCCCTTCCTGGTGACGCCTGTCCCTGATAGTGCTGAATTAACCCCCTTCTTAAAAAAAAAAAAAGAAGGTGCTGCACTGCTATCAAACACACATTCTAGTCCTTAAAAGGACTGTTAGGTCTTTCAATAAGGTTTTTGGAGTGAAATCAGTAAGTTTAGAGCAAAACGCTATCTGTCCCTGCCTACTGTCTGCTCTCCCTGATGCTGAATAAGCTGAGCGCTGGACCTCAGCTCCTATATGAAATGGTATCACGTGTTCCGGCCAGCCAATCATTGTAAGGCTTACAGCTAACATTGCTATGGCCTTAAACTGAGGGGAATTACTTACCTGGACCTTGATTGGCTGCTTAGAAGGCGCCAAACGTGCGGGGAGGAGACTCGAGCAATGCGACAAATACACGTGGTGCTCGGCCGAGTAAAGTGAGCGCCGAGCATAGCCATGCTCGAGCCGAACCAATACTCGGCCGAGCATGCTCGCTCATCACTACTTTTAACCAGTCATAGTATGGTGATGTTAACCACTCATGATATGGCAGTATTATCCTGTCATGGTATGGTAGTGTTATCCTGTGACGGTATTGTGCTGTTAGTTAGTGACAATATGGTGCTATGGTGCTGTTATCCTCTCAGGTATAGCAGTATTATTTAGTCACTGTATGGTGGTATTATCTATTAATGGCATGCTGGTTTTATCTACTCATATGGTAGTGTTGTCCAGTCACTGTTTAATGGTTTTATTCAGTCTTCGTATGGTGGTGTTATCCAGTCACTGTTTAACCCCTTCCAAACATGTGACATAATAGTACGTCACACGTCGGGTCCTTTAAAGATGGTGCCCACTCTCCTGCAGTTTCACACACTCGGGGGATAATGATGATAATCGCAACTGGCGAACATGCCGATAACAGACATTTACCTATACATTTGTGGTATTGTTGTAATCATACTGACCTGGAGGAAGAAGAGCACAGAGAGAGGTCAGTTTAACAGCATAGGGAATGATGTAAAAACGAAACCTATAAAACTGTGGCAGAATTGCGTTTTTTTTTTCCATCCCACCTCAATCGATTGTTTTTTACAGCTTACCAGTACATCCTATGCAGTATTAAATGGAGCCATTAGAAACTACAACCAGGGCCGAGACAAGGTATTTTGGTGCCCTAGGCAGAGCAGGTAAATTATGCCCCCCCCCCCCCCCCCAAATTAATTCACTTTGACACAGCTTTCTACTTAAACTCATCTTATAAAAAGCCGTCATAGTTATATCAAAAGTAATTCAAGTGACTTACAGGTGACCTCTCCATGGATTTCAATTTGTTCACTTTTCTTTTCTTCATTTGGTACAGACCATCATGAACAGACATATTTGGCCAAGGGTGTGCAGTCCCCTTTGCTATATAAGAAGAATATAGGATTAATAAATGACACTTGATAGATGGGGGGTGTTACAGATTTTACATTAGGGCCCAGGAGATTAGATTAGAGCTCTGACTTAATTCATTGCTTCTGCAGTCCATCCCTACCCTCTATAGCAAAGAACCCCCCCCCCATCCAGCTGCCCCTTTAACATGCCCATCCTGTCACTTCCATCGATACTGTGCCTACTGCAGTCCTGGATGCCCCCACTAATGTACCGACAGTGCTGCCTTATGCCCCCAATTAATGCAGTGCCAAAATAAAGGACATTGCTACAGAACTAGAAAATGATGGGATCCAAAACAAACTTTAGGCATCAAACCCCAGACCAGTCCTCAAAATGAATACAGATCTCCTGACAGGCCCTAAAATTAGCCCCAGACCTTAGATTAGCCCCAAATTCATACAAACCCCAGATAAGACCCCAAATTTATACAGACCACAAATGCATACGGACCCCAGGATCATATACCCCCTATCATCTCTTTCCCTAAACCCCTTCAGGACACTGCCATTTTTCACCTTAAAGGGATTCTGTCATCTGGATTTTAGCAACAGAGCTTTTCACATCAACACTAATCAGTCTGCAGTAATCGATCTCCTTGATTTAGTTTAAAATATACTAGTCTTACCCCCATAGGTCTTGTCATTTATGTACAAAATCGCTTTTATTCATATGCAAATTGCCTCTCTAAGGTGCCCAAGGGGCTGTCCCTCTGGCTGTTAGAGCCCAGCCGCGTCCCACTCTAAATTATTCACTCTTCTCATCACTGACGTAATTTTTATGGTGAGCCATAATCTCGCGCATGCTCCCTGGATCCACTCGTCAGGGCCCGCACGGTGTTCTGGCAGCAGCCTCCGCAAATGAAGAGTGCATGCACCAGTTGTCTGCGCACTTCGCTCGACCCTGAAAGGAAGAGCCACTGAGGAGGCAATTTCGCAAACCTACATAAAAAAGTTACAAGTTACACAGTTCTTCAAGTACAGAGGAGCCATCAATATATTGGTTGAATAAAGAAAGGCCATAATAGGGGACACTATTCCAAAATAAATCATCCAGGCCTTTGAAACAGGTTTGGGGGCATCTGCAACAATACAAATTTGTGCTGCATATAGGCTACAGTAAAATCAAGTCATAGATCAAAGTGACAACAGGGGTAGTGCGATCTCTCACACAGACATGCATCAAGGTGTGTGTGTGTGGGGGGGGGGCAATGTCACATGGGCTATGGCATTGGCACAGAGACATGCATTAAGGTGTTTGGGCAATGTCACATCGGCTATGGCGGTGGCACAGAGACATGCATCAAGGTGTTTGGGCAATATTACATGGACTGTGGCGGTGGCACAGAGACATGCATCAAGGTGTTTGGGCACTGTCACATGGGCTATGGTGGTGGCACAGAGACATGCATCAAGGTGTTTGGGCACTGTCACATGGGCTATGGGGGTGGCACAGAGACATGCATCAAGGTGTTTGGGCAATATTACATGGACTGTGGCGGTAGCACAGAGAGATGCATCAAGGTGTTTACGCAATGTCACATAGGCTATGGCAGTGGCACAGAGACATGTATCAAGGTGTTTCGGCAATATTACATAAACTATGACGGACTCTGGGGAGGTGGTGGTGGTGGTGGCACAGAGACATGGATCAAGGTGTGGGGGTATTGTCAACTACTCAGGGGGTGGCACAAAGACATAAGTCACATTACTTCTACAGTCAGGGACGTGCAAACATAGGGCTCAAAGGGGGCTTGAGCCCCTGCCCCTTTTTACCTCTGCCCCTTTAATTCCCTTTTTTCTTTTCTTAATTTTTTTTTCTGGGTCGGCGGCGCTAGGCAGAACAAGCACCCGCCCAGCCTGTGTGTGCACTGTGCCGGGCCGGGACCGTGCGGTGCATCCATGCAGCGCTGTTCAGCGCTGCAGTCAAGTGCCTCAGTAGTCACGTGGGGGCGACGCGTGGGAGTCCGGAGCAGAAGTTCAGAGACTGTAACTGCCTGCAACCTGCTCATCACCGGTGAGTCAGCTTGTGTGGGGCTGTCCACTGTCACTGCCATGGAGGGGGTTGCCCGGTCGGGGAGAAATGTAAAAAGGGGGGGGGGAGGGAATTCAAAATGTGCTGCAATGCTGCCAGTGCTAGGCCCAGAAATGTGTGGGGAAAATTACTATGTGGGGCAAATTACTATGTGGGGGCAGTCAGTGTGGGGCAAATTACTATGTAGGGGCAAATTACTTTGTGGCGGCAATGTGGGGGAAATTACTGTTTGGGCAGGGTGGGGAGTGGGTACAAATCACTGTGTGGGGCAGAGTGGAGAAAAATTACTGTGTGGGGGAAATTACTTTGTGGTGGCAGTGTGGGGACAAATTACTGTGTGGGGGAAATTACTTTGCAGTGGCAGTGTGGGGACAAATTACTGTGTGGGGGCAGTGTGGGGACAAATTACTGTGGGGGGCAGTGTGGAGAAAAATTACTGTGTGGGGCAGTGTGGGGACAAATTACTGTGTGTGGGAAATTACTTTGTGGTGGCAGTGTGGGGACAAATTACCGTGTGGGGGCAGTGTGGGGACACATTACTGTGTGGGGAAAATTACTTTGTGGGGGCAGTGTGGGGACAAATTACTGTGGGGCGCAGTGTGGAGAAAAATTACTATGTGGGGCAGTGTGGGGACAAATTACTGTGGGGGGCAGTGTGGAAAATTACTATGTGGGGCAGTGTGGGGACAAATTACTGTGTGGGGAAAATTACTTTGTGGGGGCAGTGTGGGGACAAATTACTGTGTGGGGGCAGTGTGGGGACAGATTACTGTGTGGGGGAAATTACTTTGTAGTGGCAGTGTGGGGGAAATTACTGTGTGGGAGCAATTACTGTGTGGGGGCAGTGTGGGGACAAATTACTGTGTGGGGACAGTGTGGGGACAAATTACTGTGTGGGGGCAGTGTGGGGACAAATTACTGTGTGGGGGCAGTGTGGGACACTCTTGGAGACATTATAGCTGCTGTGGACACAGGGATATTTGGGGTAATTTATCAAACTAGTGTAAAGTAGAACTGGCTTAGTCGCCCATAGCAGCCAATCAGATTTCACCATTCATTTTTGACAGCTCTTTTGGAAATCCACTTCTCTTTTACACCAGTTTGATAAATGACCCCAATTATGTCTATTAGGGTCACTATTTTTTCAGCAGTAAAGTACCTGGGACGTTGGTGAACACCATGGGCGCAGTATTGGCAGTGGCAGCAGGATGACATTGTCGGGACACCAGGATGGGGAGGGTGATGGAAACATTGAGAAATCTGACTGTGTCTGTATTACAAACTCTGTAGAGGCGAGATGTGACTGAAAGAATTTGCCATGGCGGTTTGGGTCAGACGAAGGAGAAGAGGAAAGTGAAGATTTACATGACAGGAGATGTCCCTAGATGTAAGAGATATGTGGTCCATCCCGCCGGCGGCAGCGCAATTTATTCGCCAATACAATTTATTCAATAGTCTGCCCACTCACCAGTGCAGGGTTAGAGGGACAGGGTCCTTTAAGGCTAGCGCAGGGGCTGGACGTGCGTGACGCATGTCTGCTACGTCATGTGACAAGTGCCCTTTTTTTTATTTAAGCCCCTGCCCTTCAAAATGTCTGTGCACGTCCCTGTCTACAGTACATAGAGAGTGTCTTCAAAATTTGAGATAGTATAGTGGGTCAGACAACTATTCAAAAAAAACACTAAAATATCATTAGGCTAAAAAAAACTAAACAAACCCATCAGAGAGATAGCAAAAACATTAGGCGTGGCCAAAACAACTGTTTGGAACATTCTTAAAAAGAAGGAACGCACCGGTGAGCTCAGCAACACCAAAAGACCCGGAGGACCATGGAAAATAACTGTGATAGATGACCGAAGAATTCTTTCCCTGGTGAAGAAAACACTCTTCACAACAGTTGGCCAGATCAAGAACACTCTCCAGGAGGTAGGTGTATGTGTGTCAAAGTCAACAATCAAGAGAAGACTTCACTAGAGTGAATACAGAGTGTTCACCACAAGATGTAAACCATTGGTGAGCCTCAAAAACAGGAAGGCCAGATTAGAGTTTGCCAAAAGACATCTAAAAAAGCCTTCACAGTTCTGGAACAACATCTTATGGACAGATGAGACCAAGATCAACTTGTACCAGAGTGATGGGAAGAGAAGAGAATGAAGAAGGAAAGGAACTGCTCATGATCCTAAGCATACCACCTCATCAGTGAAGCATGGTGGTGGTAGTGTCATGGCGTGGGCATGTATGGCTGCCAATGGAACTGCTTCTCTTGTCTTTATTGATGATGTGACTGCTGAAAAAAGCAGCAGGATGAATTCTGAAGTGTCTCAGGCAATATTATCTGCTCATATTCAGCCAAATGCTTCAGAACTCATTGGACGGCGCTTCACAGTGCAGATGGACAATGACCCAAAGCATACTGCAAAAGCAACCAAAGAGTTTTTTAAGGGAAAGAAGTGGAATGTTATGCAATGGCCAAGTCAATCACCTGATCTGAATCCGATTGAGCATGCATTTCACTTGCTGAAGACAAAACTGAAGGGAAAATGCCCCAAGAACAAGCAGGAACTGAAGACAGTTGCAGTAGATGCCTGGCAGAGAATCACCGGGGATGAAACCCAGCGCCTGGTGATGTCTATGTGTTCCAGACTTCAGGCTGTAATTGACTGCAAAGGATTTGCAACTAAGTATAAAGTGAAAGTTTGATTTATAATTATTATTCGGTCCCATTACTTTTGGTCCCCTAACAAGTGGGAGGCACATATCCAAAGTATTGTAATTCCTACACCGTTCACCTGATTTGAATGTAAATACCCTCAAATTAAAGCTGACAGTCTGCAGTTAAAGCACATCTTGTTCATTTCATTTCAAATCCATTGTGGTTATGTAATGAGCCAAAAATGTTAGCATTGAGTCGATGCCCCAATATTTATGGACCTATCTTATACTGTTCTCCAGTTGTCATCTTCCAAACTGGCTGGTGAATATTCCTACCAGCCAGTTCAGACGTTTGAAGAGAAACTGCACACTGGACGAACAATTCATAGAGGAAGCAAATCAATTAAAAGAACATTTCTTGGCTAAACAGTACCCACCTGAGATAGTGGATAAATCATTCCGTAAAGTTGTGGAGGTGGATTGTAGGAAGTTCTTTCAACCTAAAACTAAAGAGAAACAAAATGAGGAATCGCTACGATTGATATTACCTTTCTAAAGTCATTATAAGAAAGTCGAAAAGATTATTAAAAGACATTGGCATTACCTTTTGGCAGACAAAATAATAGGACCATCATTAAATTCAGTTCCTAAAATAATTTATACGAAGGCGTCCTCCTTAGGACAAGGAATTGTACCCACATGTACTAAAACAAAAACAGGACACAACACCTTTTTGGTCAGAGTTAACCCCTTAAGGACCGGGCTCATTTTCACCTTAGGACCAGGCCATTTTTTGCAAATCTGACCAGTGTCACTTTATGTGGTGATAACTTTAAAACGCTTTTTCTTATCCAGGCCATTCTGAGATTGTTTTTTCGTCACATATTGTACTTCATGACACTGGTAAAATTAAGTCGAAAAATTTCATTTTTATTTATAAAAAAATATAAAATTTACCCAAAATTTGGAAAAATTAGCAATTTTCCAAGTTTCAATTTCTCTACTTCTATAATACATAGTAATACCGCCCAAAAAAGTTATTGATTTATATTCCCCATATGTCTACTTCATGTATCGATCATTTTGGGAATGCCATTTTATTTTTTGGGGACGTTACAAGGCTTAGAAGTTTAGAAGCAAATCTTGAAATTATTCAGAAATTTTCAAAAACCCACTTTTTAGGGACCAGTTCAGGTCTGAAGTCACTTTGTGAGGCTTACATAATAGAAACCATCCAAAAATGACACCATTCTAGAAACTACACCCCTCAGGGTATTCAAAACTGATTTTACAAACGTCATTAACCCTTTAGGTTTTCCACAAGAGTTAATGGCAAATGGAGATAAAATTTCAGAATTTCGATTTTTTGGAAAATTTTCCGTTTGAATCCATTTTTTCCAGTAACAAAGCAAGGGTTAACAGCCAAACAAAACTCAATTTTTATTGCCCCGATTCTGTAGTTTTCAGAAACACCCCATATGTGGGCGTAAACTGCTGTATGGCCAAACGGCAGGGCACAGAAGTAAGGGAACGCCATATGGTTTTTGGAAGGCGGATTTTGCTGGACTGGATTTTTGACACCATGTCCCATTTGAAGCCCCCGATGCACCCCTAGAGTAGAATCTCCAAAAAAGTGACTCCATCTAAGAAACTACACCCCTCAAGGTATTCAAAACTGATTTTACAAACTTTGTTAACCCTTTAGGTGTTCCACAAGAGTTATTGGCAAATGGGGATGGAATTTCTATTTTTTGTTACCTTGCCTCAAAAAAAGTGTAATATAGAGCAACCAAAAATCATATTTACCCTAAAATAATACAAAAAAAACTGCCACCTTATCCTGTACTTTCCAAAATGGGGTCACTTTTTTGGAGTTTCCACTGTAGGGGTGCATCAGGGGGGCTTCAAATGGGACATGGTGTCAAATAACCAGTCCAGCAAAATCTGCCTTCCAAAAACCATATGGCGTTCCCTTCCTTCTACGCCCAGCCGTTTGGCCATACAGCAGTTTACGACCACATATGCGGTGTTTCTGCAAACTAGAGAATCGGGGCAATATATATTGAGTTTTGTATGGCTGTTAACCCTTGCTTTGTTACTGGAAAAATTGATTAAAATGGAAAATGTGCAAAAAAATAGCTATTTTCGGACCGTTTTTATTTTTTGTTATTTACATCGTTGAACTGACAGGTTAGATTGTGTGCTATTTCTATAGAGCAGGTTGCTACGGACGCGGCAATACCAAATATGGCTACTTTTTGGGGGGTTTTGTTTCAGTTTTACATAATACAGCATTTTTGAAAAAAATGATTTTTTAGTGTCTTCACATTCTGAAAGCCATATATTTTTTTATTTTTTTGGGCGACTGTCTTATGTAGGGGCTCATTTTTTGCGGGATGAGATGGCGGTTTGATTGGAACTATCTTGGGGTGCATATGACATTTTGGTCGCCTGCTATTACACTTTTTGTGATGTAAGGTGACAAAAATGGCTCTTGACACCGTATTTTTTTTTTTTTTTGTGTTCACCTGAGGGGTTCGGTGATGTGTTATTTTTATAGAGCAGGTTGCGACGGACGTGCCGGTACCAAATATGTATACTTTTTATTTATTTATTTAAGTTGTACACAATTTTATCATTTTTTAAAACAAAAAAAATCATGTTTTAGTGTCTCCATAGTCTGAGAGCCCTATTTTTTTGTGGGTGTGATTGTCCTATGTGGGGTATCATTTTTTGCGGGATGAGATGACGGTTTGATTGGCACTATTTTTGGGTGCATATAACTTTTTGATCGCTTGCTATTACAGTTTTTGAGATGTGAGGTGACAAAGATGTTTTTTTTTTACATTGTTTTTATTTTATTTTTTTAACAGTTTTTACCTGAGGGGTTAGATAATCTGATATTTTTATAGAGCAGGTTTTTACGGACGCGGCGATACATAATATGTATACTTTTTATTTATTTATTTTACTTTAACACAATAATAGCATTTTAGAAAAAAAATAATTATGTTTTAGTGTCTCCATAGTCTGAGAGCCATATTTTTTTATTTTTTTGGGCGATTTTCCTATATAAGGACTCATTTTTTGCGGGATGAGATGGCGGTTTTATTGGTACTATTTTGGGAGGCATACGCCTTTTTGATCACTTGGTATTACACTTTTTGTGATGCAAGGTGACAAAAAATGGCTTTTTACACCATTTTTTGTGTTTTTTTACGGTATTTGCGTGAGGGGTTAGGTCACGTGATATTTTTATAGAGGAGATTTTTACGGACGCGGCGATACCTAATATGTGTAGTTTATTTTTATTTTTATTTTTATTCAGTGATATGTATTTTTCTTATTTTCACTTTTTTGACATTTTTTTGACCCAGACCCACTTGGTTCTTGTAGATCCAGTGGATCTGGTGTCTATATAATACAGAACAGTACACTATATAGTGTACTGCACTGTATTTTTTTACTTTTCACAGTCTGGTCAGACTTCTGCCTTTAGCAGAAGTCTGACCAGAGTTACTTTACCATGGCAAGCAGGACGCTTCTGAAAGCGTCCTGCTGCCATGGTAACCATCACCCGCTGCCCTTACAGAGCAGCAGGTGATGGGAAGAGAGGTGAGCCCCCCCCCCTGCACCTCCCGGGGGGACACTAAGATGGCGGGGTGCAGGGGGGGGGGTTAAAATTTAACCATATTTTAGTCTCTGATCCCCACGGTCACAGACCGCGGGGATCAGAGATCGCACATAGCGCAGCAAACCGTAGGTCTGAATTGACCTGCGGTTTGCTGCGATCACTGACATGGGGGGGTCACAGGACCCCCCTGGGCATTGTGCCAAGATGCCTGCTGATTGATTTCAGCAGGCATCTTGTTCCGATCACCGCCACGTGCGCAGCGGTGATCGGATATTCACAGGGCGTACATGTACACCCTTGGTCCTTAAGTACCAGGACGCAAGGGCGTACATGTACGCCCTTCGTCCTTAAGGGGTTAAAGGGCTTCATGTAGATGTGGTTCATACACTTACTGTAGAATTACAAAATTTCCCAAGAAAACCATGAGAGTACAATCTACAGCCAACACTTTTTATATTGATATTAAAGAGCACCTGTCCTGCAATTCGACCGATGTGATATATTTATTATAATGTAGTTGTCTAAACGCACTCTCAAAAAAAGAGTCTCTGAGCATATGAGAAATATAAAGAAGGGGTATGAACTACACTCCCTATCCTGCCATTTTAAAGAGGTCCACAAACAGGACCCCTCAGGTTTGACCTTTTGTGCTATCGAAAAAGTTAAAAAACCATAGCGTGGAGGGGATCATATTGCTGCCATGTCTAGATTGGAATCCAAACAAATCTTTGATTTTGAATCTCTTCTGCCCAAAGGTCTAAATGCAGAATTTGAGATATTTGGGCTGGGTTCCCCTATCTGATGAAGCATGGAGAGTCTGGTTGTGTATCAACACCCCCATGCTCCCTCTGGTGGGGGGGGGGGGCGGGGAAGGGTCACCAGCCCTGATTCTTCATATCTTTTAACATCTGCCTTACCTTAATTTTCATATGAAGATCTGCCCTTCTCATATGAAGATCTGCCTTCTTTATATACATAAAAAAGAAAAAGAAAATATATAGTAAAAAATACAACCATTAGGAATGAATATTTATGTAATGAAGGCTCTTGCTACGTTAGTTATACCAGAAGAAGAAATGATATACATCATTCTATCAAAATGGAAAATAGTGTATTCCTATTAAAATGAAATACAGTGTATCTTACACCTATCTGAAATATATTGCATCTCAGAAACAATTGTAAGTTGCATAATATTAGGTAAAGCATAACACAAGTGCATAAATGGTTAAATTTGGAGAATTAAAAAAATTTCACAATTTCCGAAAAAATCGCAAAGCTATCACAAATGCGGTTTTGATGCGTTTTTTCCTTCTATAATGTTGTTTTCCTTCCATAACCTTTTTACATCTGAGTTAATGTATTGTATATGAATACGAATTTAGAGCATTCTTGGATAAATGTATTTTATAAGGCATGGAATATTATTATATTTAATGGAGATGACTTTTTAAATTGAATGACTCATCGACATTGCCACTTTAAGAACTCTTAATTAACATCTTCACCAATGAGAATTCAGATACGACTATATATAGCAAGCAGTTAAAAAACAAAATATGGCCATTGAGGAAGGGATCTGTTATCCCGAAACGCGTATGGCAAGCTGGAAGAATTATCCGAACAAGCAAACAATATTTCTATGAAAATAAGATAGCGCGCTTTATTTCGAAAAAGAGTGAGCTGGATTACATCTTAAATCACATGGGACGCCACGTGTGCAGACATACCCGGAAATTTCGGACTTCAGGCGTAACACGCGATTATAGCGTGTTTGAGATTACTACTCGCCAAGGACAGCAACATCCAGCGCACATCCAACTTCGATCTGGGAGACAAAACAACACCGGCGAACAGGGCTGGGACAAGGTCAACCACCAACAGAGGCTGAGCTTCCCAAGTGCGCCCCCCCCCCCCAATTTTTTTTTTTCAAACTGTCTCCCTCCCTGAGATTTTGCGCCGCCTACTACTTACAAGTTATACAGAGGCAGGGCACTTTATTACTGGAGCAAGACAAGTGGTGTAGGTACTGTACAACAGACTGAGTCTACTCTGAGACTACAGTCCACACCAGGACAGCTGGGCACAGTGGGCAGGCTGCCTGAGCTGAGGCGGGAGAACTTGGAGAAGGCAGCAGGCGCAGGAGTCAGGAGAAGAATTCAGTCAATGGGCGGGCTCTGCCTGGCGCAGCGTGACATCAGCGTGACGCATCATGGTCGCTCACGCTCTGGCAGTTTAGGGTAGAGAAAACCAGAAAATCTTGAGACTAGATGAGGTATAATTGTAGGCACAATCACCATCCCAGACTCCACACGAATGGGCTACCAGTACGGGGAGGAATGTGAAGGGGCCACAGCCTACCAGTTAGGGCCAAACATGGCAGGGGATAGAAGGCAAAGTGCTAGAAGCACTATATCAACCCCCAGTGCAATGCCGATGCGGGGAAAAAAACAAACGGTAGCCCAAAAATCTGAGGCTAAGGCCAAAGCCCACCTGAGACTGGCGCCCGACACAGGCAGTCGCGGGACCAAGCGGAAGTCCGCTACCCCAGCTGAGAGGCAGGTTGCACTGAGGAGAGCCATACGGTATGGCCCAGATACAAGCGCTCGGGGTCCTCTGACTGAAATGTAATCTTATAGCAGGACCACCGCCTATAACGATAACGTAACCCCCCTCCTAAAGGGGGAGGACATATCGTGGTAGTCACGCTAGTTGGGCACACAGCCCACAACACAACTCACAACATGAACTCTGGTACTAACTGTGTTAGCGAACACCGTTCTCCTGCTGCTGCCGGCTCCCTCCTGGGTCCTGTGAATCACCGGCTGTGATGCATGTCTCTGTCTTTTAAGTACCGCACTCGGCACTCGCGCGGCGCACTGTCACATGATCACAACTCAAGCGGCAGCAAGCGCTCGCCTGCCGCCGGCTCGCCACTAGTCTGGCCTGCCGCCTGGGGGACTTAAAGTGTTTGACTCCGGCGGTGACCGGTCTCCGGCCCCTGCTGCGCCCTGAGGCTGGAGCGCCCAGAGGCTGGAGCCTCCCCAGCCTCTGTGTCGGCCCGGCCCTGCCGGCGAACATTCGGCCACATACATGTGGTGAAAACACGGTAACATTTATATGTTCACATAACATTTATGGTTTGCTTGCTGATCGATCTCCTTACAAGAATAATTAATGCGGTAAAATACCGCTAGGCGATTTTCTCATACAAATTTTCCTATGCGATTTTTTATATAATTCTTTTACGCCTGATCTGTGGCAATAATTGTCGATATCTATGAGGATGAATTAACCACATATTTGAAAGAACAAATCCCTTATCTAAACCGGGGAATATAAAAGTATGGATCACGATTATCTACTTTGCACCAACTAACCCAGGTTGAACAGTGACTATTTACTTAAGTGTCAACAAGTGACTATTCATTCTATACTATTTTAAAATAGGACTCATTTTTTATATGAATGGCGATGCCTTTTCTTGGTTATTGATTGGTGATCACTAATCTCTGTTTTAATCCAAGTAACTTTATTTTACTTTATATGTCAATATAGTATACTTTATTTTTTGTGCTGATGGATGTATTACATTTTGGTGTAGTTCCATAGAGCTGAGTGCCCATATTATCTATATCCATTTATCTATATCCATCACGTTAGGTACCACTGTCCATGAGACACCAATAGAAAAGCCACCTGTCAATCAATATCTACTATTTCATCCATACAATTGCCATAATTGGAAGGTACAGTCTACATTATAGTTTAATTCATGTTTACGGAATTTCTTCTAATTTAATTATATTTTCCCCTTTTCAAGGTCAAAAATGCTGTTGTGCATAATAAATAACTGTCTTGGCAAATCTGGAAAAAATGTCAAAATGAAGATATCCAATTACACCGTTTTCCAAAAGATCTCGCAAGGATAACTTTGTGGTTACAAAGTATGAATCAAACATTTGAAGATCTTCCTGGTTTGGCACAGAGAATATTCAAAGGAACCCTGCAAAACAAATATTTGCTCGAAATACATTACCACTGAATCTTATATTATCAATGTGGGTGGCCGAACTCTGAGGCCTGAAGCTGTTCCAACTATATTTCCACTGGTTAAAGGAGAAAAAACAATACAGAAAAACTTCCGAAAAAGTCGACCCTTGACATGCAAGCGTCCATTTAAAAAAAAAAAAACACAACAATGTTGGACTTTAAGGAAAATATTCCAAGTGTGGTTGAAGACATTTGTGAACAGCATACCATTACACAGTTTGTGTAATGAGTTGTCAGTACTGAATGTAGTTGTTACCATAACAGATGGCGCAGTAATCCTTCATGATCTTAGTGAACAATTTGAAACCCCAGGTAAGTACTATAAAATAACTTATGCCATAAATCCCACTGGAAAAGATTATACCAACCAGTGCAACTAAGAAGAACTTTTTGGATTCTCCACTCAAGAAAAAACCAAATCTGAATATTGGATTAGCTACTTATGAAAAATGATCTTACAATAGAAGGAATTGAGCCACTTTCTTCAATCCCTTACAACCAAGTCGTCGAAGGAAATAATTCTGAAGACTCATCGCAAAATTTTTCAGAAATTCTAACGGATAAAGATGATGAAAGCTACACTCCAAAGATGCCTAGTATGGATGCATAGTAGGGACCTCTATAAATGTGCTTCACATTTTCCCGACCTCAGGAAGCTTCCACCGTTATCTTTCGAAACAAGCGACGAACTCACCATTGTCAATTATAGAAAATTCCTGGTTTTTGAGTTGTGTTTGGACAATCTTATCGTAAAAGTTAAGTGTCAACATAAAGAAGATTGCAATTTTATGGTTCCCAGCTTCAAGAAAATAATAGAAGGTACATACTGTAAAATTAAAGGAAAATGTTATCAAGGCCACACATTTGCTTTCTTCGAGAGTCAGCCAAGAGTTGGTAGGTATTGTGCCTGTAATGTTTTAACCGCAGCAGCAATTCTTTTCAGTGGCCAAAATTTCATGAAAACTAAAGAATTTTTAAATATATTGGGCATGGTAAGTATCAGTGAAAAAACTTACTATAGATATCAAAGTCTATTCCTTTTTCTAGCTATAGATAAGGCTTGGACAGCTGAAAAAGAAGAAATGTAAGCATTCATGCAAAGCAGACCATTGTGTATTGCAGAAGATGGACAGTGTGACAGCCCCAGTCACAGCACAAAATATTGCGTTTACACCATGATGAACACGCTTAATGACAAAATCATTGACCTTGAAGTGATTCAAAGAACACAGCGTGCATCTTCCGTCGCAATGGAAAAATTGGGATTTGAAACTATAAGAATCATTGCCTCGGGTTCCAAAATAAAGAACTTTGCTTCGGGCCGTCATATGAGTATAAGAATGAAGATGGTTACAGACTACTCAACGATAAACCATCAATTAAAATCTATCAAGAAGAAGCTTCACAATGCCAGTAAACTGAAGTTCTGTAAAGAGATCATGCATTGGGTGGATAAATATCGCACTACACTTTTGGTGGTGTGCGAAGACCTCCGACAACAATCCGGATTTATTGCAAGAAAAATGGCTTTCCCTGCTACATTGTTTACGAGCACCAGTGGGATGAAAGACTTTATAGTGAGTGCAAGCACAGTCCCCTTGAAGAAAAGGATGAAGACAAAATCTTTTGGCTGTCAAAAGAAAAACCATCATATAAAAATATAATGAAGATAGTCACTTGTGATGTTCTACTAAAGGACTTGTCTCATTTATTTCACAACTGCCACAACGGTCTGTTAGAAAATTTCCATAGTCTGACACTGAAATACCGTTTAAAGCGAAGAAATACAGAAACAGTAAGAGCAAAGCGTACTAGAGTCATTCTTCCCAAAGGAAATTTCCATTGGATCATTCGCAACATATATGTGAATGTTTGTGAAATTCATGGAAGGCATTTGTGTGTATTTGCTTAAATCTGCAAAGGATCATTGCAATCTGATTGGAAGTCAAGAGCTCCCAACTTCCCACACAACATAGCAAACATGGAAAACCCGACCAAGGAAGATGTAAAGAGGCAGCAAATTAGTCGATATCGAGCGACTGCCACCCCAACGGTGTAACTATTAAGATACATATAATCCATTCCATCGCTCAGTTTTCAATATTCTAATTGTTATTTTACCATGTTATGGTTTTTTTTTTTTCTTTTAGCCAAGCCGTTTAGTTGAAGAACACTAACAGTTAATTATTGCTGATACTATTTTAACAAGACAGCATAAGGAAATAATGTGGTAAGCTTTCTGAACCGTGGAAGAAATGATTAGATCATTGCATATTAATATATATTTTTTTATTTTAACAGGATGCTGCAAGAGATCCAGAATTTTTCAAATGATGTACTGAGATTTATTTACCAGCCTGTTTATTTTGGTTCCTAAACTTAAAGTTTACTCAGTTTAATAAGTTTTAATTTTATAAACAAAATATCAAAAAATCTTATTAACAATAAATAGAAAGATATAATCTAATACTGTACTGCATTAACTGATATTTTCAAGTCTAACAACATTAGAATAGCTAATATTGGTAAATGTATTCGAAATAATACAAGATATTTAACTTAATATACCATATTTTTAGTTGCATTTATATCTTCGGTGGTTTTGCCGGGTTTACGGAAAATTTTCCAAATTCCGATGGCATATTTTCATAATTTTAATGTTTAATTTAACTATTTTTAAACAACGAAAACCTGCTAAATATCTTTTTTTTTGTACAATACAAACAATGTTAATTCTAAGTAATGGAAAAGTAACGCAGGCTAGCAGATTTGAGTAAGCCCTATATAAATGTATATTTTTTATTGGTTACCATCAATTGGTAAAAAGAACAACAATTGTAGATAGTGTTTTTTAACCTATATCTGTTTAGCCTCCAAATACTGTCCTATCTCAGAATCAGTAATGGCAATCAATTAACCAATCGCTGATGTGATGTAATGGCTATCAGTATAAGTAAAAAATGCTTTTATTAGCCTAAATCAATGATGTGCTAGTGTAGTTATTAAAGTATTTTTTTTTATGTTTTAGACGTCATAAAATGTTTACTGGCATGATTTGCTCGGCCTAATACTAAATTAAAAGGGTTGTCAATACATATTTTGTTCACCAGTAAAGGAAAAAATACTTAATCACCAGTCCGCAAGAATCAGCTGCAGGTCCGAGGAGTGTTGTCAATCACACTTTCAAGAAAATGTACATATAAGGTTCGGACCGCGTGTGTATAAGTAGGTGATATAAAACAGTTTTTTTCTCCCTTCAGAAAAGTTTCGAGGTCTGCAGATGTCCTATTAGTGGATATCCTGCAAATTGGTGGAAGAATGCAATAGTGTAAATCCGTATGATTATGCCGCCCCGTAGTGCACAGATTGTACTTACACGGCACTTTACTGACAAGAGGCGTATCAGAGGAGTCCTCCGCAGTTTGTTGGATTCCTTGTGGCGTAGGTCCATGTTCACACGCCAGTACACAGGGCTCAACGGCGGACTTAACTGCAACCAACACCCGGTGGGTCTGCTAGTGTTCCCAACTTCTTTTCATTCAAATAATTCCTGTGGATACAAGTGGCTCCCACCGTAGTGAAGCTCCGATAACTGTTTAAATTTTTTTTTAATCAGTACACACTTACAAACATGCACTTTAAAATCGCAATGTAAAATCCCAGTGTCTTTTTCTTTTGCCCGACCCAGGTTTCGCTCCTTGAGCTTCGTCAGGGGCACACTTCATTTCTCCCTCCCCCTTCTCTTTTATTCATCAGGTTAGCACCAATCAAGCACCTGACGTGTTATTCAAAATGCCTCCTATTTTATCCTCATACTTCACCCTACACTTGTATCTCTTTAATGGGAAGCCGCAGATCTCTAAGTCCAAATTCACATGGGGACAGTTATCCTGACAACTTCTGGGTCTAATTTAAAACTGCCTGCAAATCAAAATCTAAGTTCGGGCCCCCAGGTTGCAGCGTGCTCAATTCATATATCCACCTGCTCTCTTTTTTGTTGATTTTCTCTAAAAAACGACCTCCCCTCCAGTGGTTTTGCATCAATTCTACCGCCATCGTATATGTATTGGAGTGCCCATGTGGCCTCCAGTATGTAGGACGTACCATCAGACCCCTTAAGGTCCGGATACAGGAGGATATAAGGAATATCAAGAAAGGGCTTGAAAGCCATGGCGTCTCGGCACACTATAAAAAATGCCACCAAAAGAACCCAGAGGGACTGAAATTTATGGGGGTAGAATTGGTGCAAAACCACTGGAGGGGAGGTAGTTTTTTAGAGAAAATCAACAAAAAAGAGAGCAGGTGGATATATGAATTGAGCACGCTGCAACCTGGGGGCCTGAACTTAGATTTTGATTTGCAGGCAGTTTTAAATTAGACCCAGAAGTTGGCAGGATAACTGTCCCCATGTGAATTTGGACTTAGAGATCTGCGGCTTCCCATTAAAGAGATACAAGTGTAGGGTGAAGTATGAGGATAAAATAGGAGGCATTTTGAATAACACGTCAGGTGCTTGATTGGTGCTAACCTGATGAATAAAAGAGAAGGGGGAGGGAGAAATGAAGTGTGCCCCTGACGAAGCTCAAGGAGCGAAACCTGGGTCGGGCAAAGGAAAAAGACACTGGGATTTTACATTGTGATTTTAAAGTGCATGTTTGTAAGTGTGTACTGATTAAAAAAAAATTTAAACAGTTATCGGAGCTTCACTACGATGGGAGCCACTTGTATCCACAGGAATTATTTGAATGAAAAGAAGTTGAACACTAGCAGACCCACCGGGTGTTGGTTGCAGTTAAGTCCGCCGTTGAGCCCTGTGTGCCGGCGTGTGAACGTGGACCTACGCCACAAGGAATCCAACAAACTGCGGAGGACTCCTCTGATACGCCTCTTGTCAGTAAAGTGCCGTGTAAGTACAATCTGTGCACTACGGGGCGGCATAATCATACGGATTTACACTATTGCATTCTTCCACCAATTTGCAGGATATCCACTAATAGGACATCTGCAGACCTCGAAACTTTTCTAAAGGGAGAAAAAAACTGTTTTATATCACCTACTTATACACGCGCGGTCCGAACCTTATATGTACATATTTTGTTCACCCATGCAGCCACACTGCGTTTAGCATTGGCGCATAAATATATACACAAACAAAACAATAGCTGATCTTAGGGAGACCAGCCACAAAAACACCGCGGAGCCTCAGTTAAGAGTCTCAACACAGCAATCCAAAGTGCAAATCCCCCTGGAAACAGTAATATGCAAAATAAATGTGGAGCCCCAGTATTGGGTCTACAACACGGGGCATCACACACGCCTGCATTGGGATTTCACTACCGCATAGGCCTCAGGCCTACTACGCCTGAGGCCTATGGGCGGTGATAGGCGGCGGGGCAGGGAACGATGAGCTCCCGTGCCCCGCCGCAGTATGTGGGTGTCAGCGCTCCAGCATGAGCGCTTCCATCTGTATTGATGGAAGCGGTGATTGCTTCTGGCACCCCCCTGAGAGCCGGAACCTTCCCCCCGCAGGGCACGCCACTGCCTTTGATGGTTTGCATATCCTTTTCCGGTGAATCTAAAAGACCCTTACAATCCTTGTACAGGAATGCATAAGCATGGCTGCCTTCCGTCCGAAACAGCAACACAGTAACAAACAGTATATAAATATATACAATCAAACACTGCTGCAGGGTATTTAAGCGCTAAAGCCTGGCCATCAGAGCCAGAGACGTCACTGAATACACTGCTGGTTGTAATCCTCCGTCTGGCAGCCCCGTCTGAGAGCTCGGTACGTCTCTGTTATTCCAAAAAAGGGCTTTGTCCTATGCAATTCAGCGCAGGACAATGTAGAGCTGCCTGTTTTTTATGTAGTTTTGTTGGCCACAGCCTTGTCATCCAGTAAGTATATTTTTGAAGGATTAAACGAAGATTTTTCACTATGATGTAGGGTCCCTCCTTGTTTCTATTAACAATTATTACAAGTTTTTCCCTGTAAATTAGAAATGTCAGTAGTGTGATAGGAGACCCGCAACCGAGTCGCATTATCCTATCGTGATATAGTACAGTATATACTGTAGGTAAGCAAGCACTGCCACTGCAACTTTTTTTTTTCCTTTCTTGACTTTCAGTATGACTTGGTATACTGAAGGTCAAGCAGAGTCACACAGCATTAAAAATCATGAAACAGCTTTTGGCTCTAGCAGTCCATAACCTGGCATCATAAACATTGTGCAGGATTCACGCAAGTGATTTGCTCAGTTGAGAGAGCCAAAATGCAAGAAAGCAATTGAAAATGTTTTGTCTCATTCAAAGGCCATGAACTCGGCGGGGCTATCGGGATGTTGTTTGTAACCCATGTATTCATGGTCTAGGTCTGGAAAACAATTCCATGCGCATGATGGAATTGGATGCCGGTTGCCAATCCACAAGTATCCAGGCAGTGAATGACCTGTACGCTGTCTTTCTTTGAAGTCTGTGAAAAAAGAGAGAAAAGAATATTGTACGTGGAATCGCCAAAACGAAGGAGGGATGTTGACACCACTATGACCAAAATTTCATGATTTTTTTTAAAGATGCATAACTCACCTTACCCTTTATAACAGCTACTAGCAGGGTACCATCAGCACCAAGCAAAAAACACCTGACATTGTCCCTCCACCTAAACTGTGTGTCTGCTTTAACCCTTTCCCAAGGCAGTTCTGCAGCTCATGAGCTGATGAACTGCCTTTACGCTCTAACTGCACCCCCTGTCATCTCCACAATCCTTTTCCAATCTCCTTGCAAACAATGCCAGACATGATCTGACCATCTTACAAGATGTACAGACTAGCAGACTCCTGCACAGCCATGCCCTTAGAAAATATCAGATGGATACTTTTCTTGCTTGCAGACCTGTACCGTGCTCCCTCTGCCTCCGCCACATCCTGTAACAACTGTCCATATATGGCCAGTGACTTCATAGGAGCTCTAAGAGGCAAGCGTTGAACAGAGGCAAGTGACGGTTGCCTTACTACAGCCTCGGTTCAACAGATTTTTTTATTTTACGAGACACAGCAGGATGGAATACTGCAGTTTACTACACTATTCCATACTAGTTCTTTGGCTGTATACTGACCTATACCAGCCCGATAGAGGGCAAAAGGATACTATTTTGTACTTAGACTAAAGAAAATCTATTCTTATGTTTAGTGTGTGCATGAAAAACCGGTTGGGAACCCACCCAAGGACAATGTAAATCATCTATGAAATCAAATCTAAGTGTAGTTTATGCTTGCAGTAGGTCATTCTGTTATCGGATTTGTTTATAACGAAATTCAAAGACGCAATGCCAAACGGAATCTTTCAAGAGGCATTCGATTTTGTTCTGTCTATAAAAAGTATATGGGTAGCATAATGGATCATTTTGGTTTATGCCGACAGGACTCTGTTTTCCCGCTAGCATAAGGTGAAACAGATGGATACATTATGCTGGCCCATAGACTTCTATTATGTTAGATCAAAACGGAATGTCTCAAAAAGGCTTACGATTAGCATTCCATCAGGAAAGTCATTATATTCCGTTATAAACAGAAGCTATAGTGGAATACTGTAACCCTAGTGTAAACCTGCCCTAATATGTTACCTGTGCAATTCAGTGGTTATGAATGATTAGAGTTGAGCGAACTTCTATTTTTAGTTCGGCGTCCAGTTCGGGTTCGGGTTATCGTAGCATACCTTTATGGATTCCGCTACCACGGACCATAACATCATTTGGAATCCATAAGGGGCTGCTTCATTGAACCCGAACCTTGGAGAACCCTAAGGACCTGGGGTGACATCACATCATTGCCAGATTTTAGCTATCCCACCCAGCTGAGGTATCTGTGTGGGATATACACACCTTCCCGCACTGTCCACCTTACTACAACATATATATATATACATAACCTGTGCAGGCCTTTATTATGCCAGGGCGCTTCATTGACAGATCACGAAGACTGTTCCCCTGCCAAAATAGGCAGCAGGATATGCTACCACTGATGTAAACTCCATTAATATATTATTATTGTTGTTGTATCACACACCAATTGTCCATTACACTTCAAAGGTGCCAAGTTCGGCTAATATATGGGCCAATTTTATTATAGTACTTCATATATAATCCTCATATATTAGGACCTTGCCAAGCAACTGTATGGAGAGCCTGAATGGGCAATAGTTTCAATGTCACTGTAGAAAAATATGTACTCATAACTGTAAAGTAGAATTCAATAATAATTGAACAGTTAATAAAATCACTTACAGATTGTAGCTGTACTGAAGTGGATGGTTGCATGTCCTCCGAGACAGACATTTTTTATTCTATCAAAGCCTGAAAAAATAAAGATTGCATTGAGTTAGGCTATACAGAACAGATATTAAACAAAAATAATATTTATAGCACTTTTTTGGTATATTAAAATAGCTTGCACCACACTAAGTGAACAATGGCCCCCTCCATTGATTTAAGTGTACTCCTCCTTGCTCTGTTTCAGTGTGCTGCCATACATATGTTCCTTGTCTCTGTGCCACCACCACCACCTCCCTATAGCCCATGTGACATTGCCCAAACACCTTGATGCATGTCTCCGTGTCACCGCCACAGTACATGTGACATTGCCCAAACATCTTGATGCATGTCTCTTTGCCACCGCCATAGCCCATGTGAAATTGCCCAAACACCTTGATGCATGTCTCTGTGCCACCGCCATAGCCCATGTGACATTGCCCAAGCACCTTGATGCATGTCTTTGTGCCACCACCATAACCCATGTGACATTGCCCAAACACCTTGATGCATGTCTCTCTGCTACTGCCATAGCCCATGTAACATTGCCCAAACACCTTGATGCATGTCTCTGTGCCACCGCCACAGTCCATGTAATATTGCCCAAACACCTTGATGCATGTCTCTGTGCCACCGCCATAGCCCATGTGACAGGGCCTAAACACCTTGATGCATGTCTCTGTGCCACCGCCATAGCCCATGTGACAGTGCCCAAACACCTTGATGTTGTCTTTGTGCCACCGCCATAACACATGTGACATTGCCCAAACACCTTGATGCTGTCTTTGTTCCACCGCCATAACCCATGTGACATTGCCTAAACACCTTGATGAATGTCTCTGTGCCACCGCCATAGCCCATGTGACAGTGCCTAAACACCTTGATGCATGTCTCTGTGCCACCGCCATAACCCATGTGACATTGCCCAAACACCTTGATGCATGTTTCTGTGCCACTGCTATAGCCCAAGTGACATTGCCCAAACACCTTGATGCATGTCTCTGTGCCACCGCCAAAGCCCATGTGGCATTGACCCCCCCCCACACACACCTTGATGCATGTCTGTGTGAGAGATCGCGCCACCCCTGTTGTCACTTTGATCTGTGACTTGATTTTACTGAAGCCTATATGCAGCACAAATTTGTATTGTTCCAGGTGCCCCCAATATTTTATGGTCTACATGATCAACTCACCTGGATGATTTATTTTTGAATAATGTCCCCTATTATGGCCTTTCTTTATTCAACCAATATAATGATGCCTCCTCTGTACTTGAAGAACTGTGTAATTGTACCTTTTTTATGTTTAGGCTTGTTCACACAATTCACGCAATTTGCGGAACGGAACAGACGGCCCTTTATAGAAATGCGTATTCTTGTCCACAAAATGGACAAGAACAGGACATGATTTACAATTTTTCCGGGGCCACGGAACGGAGCAACGGATGCGGAAAGCACACAGAGTGCCCGTGCACTGCCGTGCTGCCACTCCGTCCCCATTGACTATAATGGGACGGAGGGCTGAGCTACGGCGCAGCGTGGCAGTGCACGGCAGAGATCTCTGGACTAAAAAGTCGGACCTGCAGTACTTTTAGTCCAGTGATATCCGGCCGTGCACTGCCGTGCTGCGCTGTAGCTCCGCCCCCGCCCTATTACAGTCAATGGGGACGGAGCGGCAGCACGGCAGTGCACGGGTACTTGCGGTATGGAGGATGCGGCAGGCTGGTTACCAGCCGGAACAGCCTGCCGGATAGCTATGCCGCTAGTGTGAAAGTACCCTTAGTCTAGCCACAGAAATAGGAAACTGTTGAAACTATGTCCAGGCTGTTACTGATGGGGTTTGCATAACTGTTTTTGTCAGCCAGTGAAGGACTAATATCTGAGGCATCTGCTTTGAGTGTGAGAGACATCGGCCTGGAAGAGCCAAAGCTGATTGAATGGTGTAAGACTCATACCTGATAGGAGTCTACACTACAGTTCTGTGGGACTTTAGTCTGTGAGGGATTAGTTCACAGCATGTAGTGAACAATTTGCCTTGAGGCCTGTAGTGTGGCCCGATTGTTCAGCCTGGTGTGGTATGGTGGACTAAATGGTCGTGTACTAGGAGGAACCGATGATGGAAGTCTTGTAGAAAGAGGACTGTGTGTACGGGTGACCCTTGTCCAGTTTAGGTTCTGAAAGTTCGATTTGACTGGCTGAACTGTGAGCTAAGAATTAACTGTGAGAAGTGGTATGGAGTTAACATTGCCCAAATTTTGGTATGAAGCTAACACCTTACTGTCTGAGGCTCAGTGACCTGTGAGTGAGAGTTATAACTTTTCAACTTGTGATCTGGAATGTCCAACTAACAGTGCAACCTCAACTGCAACCCCTAAGCTTTTGTACCTCATATGAGACCTGTAACCATCAACCAAAAGTAAATAATCTCCGCTTTTAACCAACACATTGCTAGCAGCAGTTATAATGCTCAACTCTTTGGTGTTTTCCTAGGTAGAGCGGAGGCAATACGACTGCTGCTTGAAGATCAAGGTGTTTCATGGACTGATGTGAGGTGCAGATGCAGGATTGGGCTGCAGGGATAAGAGATCTGAAGAAAAATGCGGTAAGAAAGGTCTTAAAGGGAACCTGTCACCTCAAACAGCGGTCCTAAACCGCCGGCAGGACCTTCAAGACTACAGCAGTCAGATTCTGATCAAGTGTATCTTACTAAATTCCAGTGCGGCAGTAGTAAGAAAATCAATGTTTAATCCATGGCTGGCGGGATTCTCTGCCCAGGGTTGAAATCAAGGGGGCAGCGGCCTCCTTGCTTCAAGTCGCAATGACCACACCCCCTTCCCGGCCCCTTCGCTTTGATTGACAGCACTGATGCCCGACAGCCGGCTGGCTTCTCAGAACAGCCAGCTATCAGTCACAGCGAAGGGGGCCACCCGGTTACTACTAAGGCATTCTCTGGTCGACAAAGTGCAGCTGACAAACAACCATCAACCGATGATAGTACCATACGTGAAACAGGGCTAATGCATACCTATCCAGTGGCAGATGAAAGTATCAGGGCAGGACTGGTGCACCCCTCAAAGCAGGTTTCGCGTTTGCTTCATCAGGAGGAGGGATTTTACTATATCAACAGGGTTCTTTTAACTCCTTTACTGGCCTATGGGTGTGTCGGTCCTAATCATGAGATACCAGGACGTAATCGCGGCGCATAGCCCTCCGAGTCCGCCTACGGAGTTCACTTTCGCCTGGCCCCCTCTTCAGCCTCAGTGAGGGCAGACCCGGCTATTTCCGGTACTGACGTCACCAAAAGCCTCAGCGCTGGGGGGCGGGCATAAGGGCCGCTGACAGAGACAACCGTGATGCGCTCTACTTCCAGGTTCCAGACTAATATCAAGGGGTGGAAATTAGACAGTACTATCGCATTTAACCTTAATACAAGGCTGGTACATCAACAACCACATCGCCATCCTCATATCAAGGTGGGTATCTTCTACAAAATTAAAAGACACAATTAAAATCAGGTTAAAACAACGAACCCTCAAGATCCACACCTACAGAAATACACCAAATCCCAGTGACTCATTTAGGCCTTGTGGTACCATGGTCCCAGAAATATAAAACCTTGTGCCATAAGAAGATAAAAATATGGTGGAACAAAGCAGCATTGGAAAATTATAGAGATAAGAGTATAATACCAAGAGGATTAAGAATTCAGAAATTTCCCAGTTTTGGTTTGGAGGATGAGGAGCTCAGTGAAAAATGGGAATTAATAGCACATAAATGCTCCATGGATTTTATAGAGGTGATCATTGCAGCAAATAGGAAAAAGTTGTTATCCTTAGAAAATGAGATTATGTTGATTCAACAACAGTTGAAAGAAGGTTGTGATAATACCAGCAAAAGTGTTTTTAAGGAAGAAATCAATAAGGTGTTTCAAACATGGGAGAAGGAGATAATGGATCAGAAAACAAAAAAAATTCAAAGAGATGTAAATGATTATAATGGTAAGAGGGTCTACAAATGGCAGAGAAGTTTGGAGAGTGATTAAACAAGATCCAGAACCTCATCATTTTCCTCTATTAGATCAGAGGTGTCTGAAATAAGTAGTAACCAGGGGCAGGAACCCATGTCACAAAGCACAAGAGGACAAAAAAATTGGTTAAATAGAGGTCAAGGTGGAAAAAGAAAAATTGAAGAAAAAATTGAGAACAAAAGCAAGAAGGGGAAAGATGATACCCCACAGGTAATAAATCTTTCCAAAGAACAATTGACAGAGACACAGATTGAATTTTGATCTCTTCACAGTAATCAAGGACCTGCATCTATTTGCCAGGAAACTTCTTTTAAAAAAATTGTATAAAAATAAGAAACAATGGGGACCTGATTGGATTACCTGTGAAACAGAATTACAAGCGTTGAGAATATTAGAAGAACTAGCAAATGAGGAGGAGGAGCCTGAAAAGTTGAACATATTACCTGCTGAATTAAAGAAAAAATCTACCACCTTTCCCCAACTGCAATTATGTCCGGCCATTGACATCTTCGTGAAATTGGTGAGTGAAGATTTAAATGTCTTGATGACACAGAGAAATCCCAGAGGGGGTAATCTTGATAAAAAAACAGTGGGAAGCACTACAAGCCCTTCAGAATATGAAGGGCATTGTAATAAAACAAGCGGATAAAGGAGGGAATGTGGTGATTTGGCCACAAGAGATGTATGAAAAGCAGGCATTTAAATTATTAAGAGAAAAGACATGTTATCGATGTCTGGACACTAATCCCTCTTCATTGTTTCAGGAGAATTTGGATAGAATTTTGGAAATGGCAGTGGAAAGGAATACTATCTCGGGCAAAACTAAGCAGTCGTTAATAGTGCAACATCCAAAAACCCCGACATTCTATATTATCCCTAAAGTTCACAAGAATGTGAAAGATCCATCTGGCAGACCGATTGTTGCAGGTAATGGGAGCCTGTGTGAAAATGTATGTCGTTTTATAGATCACCACTTAAAACCATTGGTCAATACATTACCTTCCTTTATACAGGATACTACAGCTGCCTTGAATAGATTGACAAATATACAGCTGGAGGAAAACATGATCCTAGTAACAGCAGATGTGGAGGCCCTATATTCAAACATAAGACATGTGGATGGGCTGAGAGCGGTTGCGGAATTTCTGAAAGGCAACAATAATGATCCCCACCTGAATGAGTTAATTATGGAACTATTGGATTTCGCTTTGAGCCACAATTTCTTCATTTTCGAAGACAGGTATTATTTGCAGATCCAGGGCGTGGCGATGGGGGCGACATGTGCCCCCTCATATGCCAACCTGTTTTTAGGGGCCTGGGAGAGAGAGATATTCTGTGGAGATCATGTACAAGGCATTGATAGAGTGCACAATTGGATGCGCTTTATCGATGATGTCCTGTTTGTATGGGAAGGCACCAAAGATGAATTAAAGTGCTTCATGGATCATCTAAATAAGAATGACCGTAACATCTTTCTGACATTTCAGGCTGGCTTGGAGGTTAATTTTCTGGATCTGAATATCAAAGTTGATGGAGAAGGGAGAGTGGGGACGGATGTCCATAGAAAAGAAACGGCGGTAAATGCCTTCTTGCACGCACAGTCTGCACACCCTAAGGCAACGATCAATGGGATTCCAGTGGGCCAATTCACAAGGGTCAAAAGGATCTGTTCAGATGCAGTAAATTATCAGCAGCAAGAGGTAAATCTCATTTCACGATTTAAAGCAAGGGGCTACAGTAATAGAAGTATCAAAAAAGGAAGAATGAGAGCCAACCAGAAGATGAGGGAACAGCTTCTATGCCCCAACGAGATTAAAGCAGTGCACAATGGATTTGAGACCAGGTTCATTACAAATCACAATAAACAGTGGGGGCAAATTAGCAATGTCCTGCAAAAACACTGGCATGTATTACAAACAGACACGGTTTTGAGAGATTGCATTACGGATAAGCCACTTGTAACAGCAAAAAGAGGCAAGAACTTAAAAGACATGTTGGTGCATAGTCACTATGTACCTGATGCTGTAGGTGAGAAGAAGGAGGTGTTGGAGGGATCGTATCCATGTGGCTCATATGTAAGGCCTGCAGAAACATGATCAGATCGAAAGGATTTAAAGGGATGAATAGTGATAGAAGCTATGAAATGAGAGAGTATATATCTTGCTCTTCAAGAGGAGTTATTTATCATGCAACTTATCCTTGTGATAAGGTCTACATTGGCTTAACAACGCGTGAATTGAAGAAAAGAGTTAGGAAGCATATCCGGGATATAGAAAAATGAAAAGAAGAGAAGGATTTGAATAAACTTAAAACAATTCCGCGGCATTTTAAAATTCATCACCAATGTAATGGGGTTCTCTTCAAATTCAAAGGAATTGACTTAATCCACATGGGGATAAGAGGAGGCGATGTCAGCAAACGTTTAGCCCAAATAGAGAGCCGGTGGATCTTTAAATTGGGGACCATGGCACCACAAGGGCTAAATGAGTCACTGGGATTTGGTGTATTTCTGTAGGTGTGGATCTTGGGGGGTTCGTTGTTTTAACCTGATTTTAATTGTGTCTTTTAATTTTGTAGAAGATACCTACTTTGATATGAGGAAGGTGATGTGGTTGTTGATGTACCAGCTTCAGCGGTCCGGGTTTCCTTGGTGTGGACGGGAACTCCGGGTTCCTGTAATAATAATCAGCCAGAAGAAACATAAAAGGGAAAAGAAAGAAAATTATTATTTGTAATGAAATGGGGACTGATGATGCATTGAGTACTTGCACTTTGGGTATTGAATGGGATTACTTTTATGGTAATATTTATGTAATTATATGGGTATAGATATTAAGCATGCACTTTAGCACTGGCACTTTAGATTTTGATTGTGGGTTTTTTATTACTGTATGCACCTTATAATGTTTTAAACAAGAATAGCTTTGATGATGTTAATAAGATAATTGTCCCTAATGATGAGTAATATATTAAATTAGGGAATTATGCATATTCACACAAGTATTGATTTAGGTCACAATTTGGATTAGTGTAATCCTTTTATGAAATTCACGGGCCATTAGGTCTTTCACTTTTTATACTAGTTATTATTTGTACAGTCCTTTAGTCAAGTAAATGTCACTGCCTTATTGTCACCATGTATTAAGGTTAAATGCGATAGTACCGTCTAATTTCCACCCCTTGATATTAGTCTGGAACCTGGAAGTAGAGCGCATCGCGGTTGTCTCTGTCAGCGGCCCTTACGCCCGCCCCCCAGCGCTGAGGCTTTTGGTGACGTCAGTACCGGAAATAGCCGGGTCTGCCCTCACTAAGGCTGAAGAGGGGGCCGGGCGGAAGTGAACTCCGTTGGCGGACTCGGCGGGCTATGCGCCGCGATTACGTCCTGGTATCACATGATTAGGACCGACACACCCATAGGCCAGTAAAGGATTTAAATAACCCTGTTTATATAGTAAAATCTCTCCTCCTGACGAAGCAAACGCGAAACGCGCGTTGAGGGGTGCGCCAGTCCTGCCCTGATACTTTCATCTGCCACTGGATAGGTATGCATTAGCCCTGTTTCACGTATGGTACTATCATCGGTTGATGGTTGTTTGTCAGCTGCACTTTGTCGACCAGAGAATGCCTTAGTAGTAACCGGGTGGTTATTGTAATTAAAGGTGTATAATGGTTGGTGGTTTTTAGTGCATTTAGTGGGCGGTAGTATGTAGCCTAACAGTGATTTGATACATGGAGCAGGGTCTGTATGGCGCATGAAATTTGTTTCTCCTTTTTATGTGGGTAATATGATGTTTTTTAAAGTTGTTTAATAAAAGAATCATGTTTTAAAGGGATATAGTGTACTGCATTGTTGTTGGTATAAGTTGATTGGGTACACCCTGGTGTTTAGATTGATCGTGCTATTGTATTAGTATGTTATAAGGTGGCAATTTTGTTGGTACAATTTTAGGATATGTATCATTTTTGGTTGGTTACTTTTTCAGCGACTGTCTTATGTAGGGGCTAATTTTTTTCTGTATGAGATGACGGTTTGATTGGCACTATTTTAGTGTGCATATGACTTTTTGATCGCTTGGTATTTCACTTTTTGTGATGTAAGGTGACAAAAAATGGCTTTTTTGACACAGTTTTTATTTTATTTTTGTTACGGAGGGGTTAGGTCATGTGATATTTTTATACAGCAGGTTGTTACGGACACGGAAATACCTATCATGTATATATTCTTTATTTATTTAATTTTTACCTAATACTTTTATTTATTTATTTCAGTTTTACACAATAAATGCATTTTTTAAGCAAAATGTTAATGTCTCCATATTCTGAGAGCCATTGTTTTTTTTATTTTTCTGGTGATTGTCTTAGGTAGCATCTCATTTTTTGCGGGATGAATTGACGGTTTGATTGGTATGATTTTAGGGTGCCCATGACTTTTTGATCGCTTGGTATTACACTTTTTGTGATGTAAGGTGACAAAAAATAGCTTTTTTGACACCGTTTTTTCTTTTTTTTTACGTTGTTCATCTGAGGGGTTAGGTCATGTGATATTTTTATACAGCAACCTGTTAAGGACACGGAAATACCTATTATGTATACTTTTTTTTATTTATTTATCTTTTACACAATAAATGCATTTTGGAAAAAAATCATGTTTTGTCTTAGGTAGCGTCTCATTTTTTGCGGGATGACATGACTGTTCGATTGGTAGGATTTTATGGTGCGTATGACTTTTTGATCGCTTGGTATTACACTTTTTTGTGATGTAAGGTGACAAAAAATAGCTTTTTTTTTACACCGTTTTTATTTTTTTAAAGTGAGGGGTTAGTTCATGTGATATTTTTATACAACAGGTTCTTATGGACATGGTGATAACTAATATACGATATATACTTTTTTATATTTAACCACTTAAGCCCCCCTAGCTTAAACACCCTTAATGACCAGGCCACTTTTTACAATTCTGCACTACACTACTTTCACCGTTTATTGCTCGGCCATACAACTTACCACCCAAATGAATTTTACCTCCTTTTCTTCTCACTAATAGAGCTTTCATTTGGTGCTATTTCATTCTTGCTGACATTTTTACTTTTTTTGCTATTAATCAAAAATTACCGAAATTTTTGCAAAAAAATGACATTTTTCACTTTCTGTTTGAAAATTTGTCAAATAAAACTACATTTCTATATAAATTTTTCTCAAAATTTATTGTTCTACATGTCTTTGATAAAAAAAAATGCAATAAGTGTATATTTATTGGTTTGGGTAAAAGTTATAGCGTTTACAAACTATGGTGCAAAAAAGTGAATTTCCGCACTTTGACTTTCTGAGCACCTGTCCTGTTTCCTGACGTACTACAATGCCCAGACAGTAGAAATACCCCATAAATGACCCCATTTCCGAAAGTAGACACCCTAAGGTATTCACTGAGGGGCATAGTGAGTTCATGGAAGTTTTTATTTTTGTCACAAGTTAGCGGAAATGTTTTTTTTTTTTTCAAAAATTTCATTTTCCGCAAACTTGTGACAAAAATAAAAACTTCCATGAACTCACTATGCCCATCAGCGAATACCTTAGGGTGTCTACTTTCCAAAATGGGGTCACTTGTGGGGTATTTTTACTGCCCTGGCATTTTAGGGGCCCCTAAAGCGTGAGAATACAAATGCGTAAAAATGCCCTGTGAAATCCTAAAGGTACTCTTTGGAATTAGGGCCCTTTTGCGCATCTTGGCTGCAAAAAAGTGGCACACATGTGGTATCGCTGTACTCAGGAGAAGTAGGGCAATGTGTTTTGGGGTGTATTTTTACATATACCCATGCTGGGTGAGAGAAATATCACTGTAAATTGACAACTTTGTATAAATTTTTTTAAAAAGTTGTCGTTTACAGCGGTATTTATCACACAAAGTATGGGTATATATAAAAATACACCCCAAAAGTCATTGCCCTACTTCTCCTGAGTACGGAGATACCACATGAGTGACACTTTTTTGCAGCCAAGATGCGCAAAGGGGCCCTAAAACCAATGAGTACCTTTAGGATTTCACTGGGCAATTTTACGCATTTGGATTCCAAACCCCTTCTCACGCTTTAGGGGCCCTAAAATGCCGGGACAATAAAAATACCCCACAAGTGACCCCATTCTGGAAAGTAGACACCCTAAGGTATTCGCTGATGTGCATAGTGAATTCATGGAAGTTTTTATTTTTGTCACAAGTTAGCGGAAATGTTTTTTTTTTTTCTTTTTCTTACAAAGTCTCATATTCCACTAACTTGTGACAAAAATAAAATTTTACATGGACTCACTATGCCCCTCACAGAACACCTTGGGGTGTCTACTTTCTAAAATGGGGTCACTTGTGGGGTATTTTACTGCCCTGGCATTTTAGGGGCCCCTAAAGCGTGAGAAGCGGTTTGGAATCCAAATGAGTAGAAATGTCCTGTGAAATCCTAAAGGTACTCATTGGATTTAGGGCCCTTTGCACATCTTGGCTGCAAAAAAGTGCCACACATGTGGTATCGCCGTACTCGGCAGAAGTAGGGCAATGTGTTTTGGGGTGTATTTTTACATATACCCATACTGGGTGTGAAAAATATCTCTGTAAATGACAACTTTTTCCATTTTTTTATACAAAGTTGTCAATTTACAGAGATATTTCTCTCACCTAGCATGGGTATATGTAAAAATACACCCCAAAACACATTGCCCTACTTCTCCTGAGTACGGCGATACCACATGTGTGCCACTTTTGCAGCCAAGACGTGCAAAGGGGCCCTAAATCCAATGAGTACCTTTAGGATTTCACAGGGCATTTTTACGCATTTGGATTCCAAACTCCTTCTCACGCTTTAGGGGCCCCTAAAATGCCGGGACAATAAAAATACCCCACAAGTGACCCCATTCTAGAAAGTAGACACCCTAAGGTATTCGCTGATGGGCATAGTGAATTCATGGAAGTTTTTATTTTTGTCACAAGTTACGGAAATGTTTTTTTTTTTTCTTTTTCTTACAAAGTCTCATATTCCACTAACTTGTGACAAAAATAAAATTTTACATGGACTCACTATGCCCCTCACAGAACACCTTGGGGTGTCTACTTTCTAAAATGAGGTCACTTGTGGGGTATTTTACTGCCCTGGCATTTTAGGGGCCCCTAAAGCGTGAGAAGCGGTTTGGAATCCAAATGAGTAGAAATGTCCTGAGAAATCCTAAAGGTACTCATTGGATTTAGGGCCCCTTTGACATCTTGGCTGCAAAAAGTGCCACACATGTGGTATCGCCGTACTCGGCAGAAGTAGGGCAATGTGTTTGGGGTGTATTTTTACATATACCCATACTGGGTGTGAAAAATATCTCTGTAAATGACAACTTTTTCCATTTTTTATACAAAGTTGTCAATTTACAGAGATATTTCTCTCACCTAGCATGGGTATATGTAAAAATACACCCTAAAACACATTGCCCTACTTCTCCTGAGTACGGCGATACCACATGTGTGCCACTTTTTGCAGCCAAGACGTGCAAAGGGGCCCTAAATCCAATGAGTACCTTTAGGATTTCACAGGGCATTTTTACGCATTTGGATTCCAAACTCCTTCTCACGCTTTAGGGGCCCCTAAAATGCCGGGACAATAAAAATACCCCACAAGTGACCCCATTCTAGAAAGTAGACACCCTAAGGTATTCGCTGATGGGCATAGTGAATTCATGGAAGTTTTATTTTTTGTCACAAGTTAGCGGAAATGTTTTTTTTTTTTTTTTTTTTTCTTACAAAGTCTCATATTCCACTAACTTGTGACAAAAATAAAATTTTACATGGACTCACTATGCCCCTCACAGAACACCTTGGGGTGTCTACTTTCTAAAATGGGGTCACTTGTGGGTATTTTACTGCCCTGGCATTTTAGGGGCCCCTAAAGCGTGAGAAGCGGTTTGGAATCCAAAT
Source organism: Bufotes viridis (assembly GCA_033119425.1). Lineage (NCBI taxonomy): Eukaryota > Metazoa > Chordata > Amphibia > Anura > Bufonidae > Bufotes > Bufotes viridis. The sequence continues at coordinate 109,754,746 of CM065594.1, forward strand.
GAGTAGAAATGTCCTGTGAAATCCTAAAGGTACTCATTGATTTAGGGCCCTTGCGCATCTTGGCTGCAAAAGTGCCACACATGTGGTATCGCCGTACTCGGCAGAAGTAGGGCAATGTGTTTTGGGGTGTATTTTTACATATACCCATACTGGGTGTGAAAAATATCGCTGTAAATGACAACTTTTTCCATTTTTTTATACAAAGTTGTCAATTTACAGAGATATTTCTCTCACCCAGCATGGGTATATGTAAAAATACACCCCAAAACACATTGCCCTACTTCTCCTGAGTATAGCGATACCACATGTGTGGCACTTTTTGCAGCCAAGATGCACAAAGGGACCCCAATTCCAATGAGTACCTTTCAGGAGGGCATTTTTACGCATTTTTCTTCTCACGCTTTAGGGCCCCTAAAATGCCAGGGCAGTATAAATACCCCACATGTGACCCCATTTTAGAAAGAAGACACCCCAAGGTATTCTGTGAGGGGCATGGTGAGTTCATACAAGATTTTTTTTTGGCACAAGTTAGCGGAATTTGATTTTTTTGTTTTTTCACACAAAGTCTCCCTTTCCGCTAACTTGTGACAAAAATTCAATCTTTCATGGACTCAATATGCCCTCAGCGAATACCTTGGGGTGTCTTCTTTCCAAAATGGGGTCACATGTGAGGTTTTTGTACTGCCCTGGCATTTGAGGGTCTCCGCAATCATTACATGTATGGCCAGCATTAGGAGTTTCTGCTATTCTCCTTATATGGAGCATACAGGTAATGAGATTTTTTTCCGTTCAGCCTCTGGGCTGAAAGAAAATGAACGGCACAGATTTCTTCATTCGCATCGATCGATGTGGATGAAAAAATCTCTGCCAAAAATATGCAAAAAATAGAGGGGCCTGGCGATTGCCAGGACATAGGGACTCCGCCCAAACATCCATACCCACTTCAGCTCCTATGTCCTGGCAAACGTGATTTCTCCATTCACATCGATCAATCTATCGGTGTGGAGGAAGACATCTTTGCCAGATTTTTGATACAAAGTGTTTGCCAAAGCATATGAACTCCAACACCTCTCCTCAGCTCACATGCCAGGGCAAACGTACCTGTCCTGCAGAGGAGAAATCTCGTCTTGCAGCGCCGCATACACCGACTTCACGTGTCTTCTGACAGCAGCGCAATGCTTCTCTCAGAATTCACATCAGTGCTGCGGCGTTTTCATCGGTTGGTCCGTTGATCTACCTGGAAAATAAAGGGTGGTTAGGGGGAAAAAAAAAAAAAGAAAAAACAGGCAACAGGCACATGACTTGAACGTTGCAAACTTTATAAAACATGAATAAAACCTGAACATGAAAAAAACTGAACTTTTAAAACCTGAACTAACTCAAGATTTTTTTTCTTGCTACCTGTTTCATTTTTTTTCTTTTTTAACCATTTCACGCTTTATTTTCCTAGCAGAAACCTCTCCTTTCCCATGGGACAATGTGTAAAGTGTAAATCACACAGAGATGGTGAGAAGTACACTATACACGTTATCCCAAGTGAAAGGAGAGGTTTCTACCGTTTCACACTTCTGCAGTAGCACAGCAGCACAGCAGCACCGTCCCCTATGTGTTAGGGTCTCTCAAAACCTAGTATCCTGAGAGACCCTTGAGCCTGATTGTAAAAACTACCTGTGTCCTGCAATCCCTAGGTCCCTAAGTGTACCTGAGTGTGGTACTTCCGGAAACACTCCCTAGGCATAGGGCAGGGTGGTCAGGACAGTCAGGACAGAAATAACGGGTGTCACGCCTTATTCCACTCCTGCTACAGACACGACATCTTTTTCAGGGTGGCGGTTGGGTTGAGGTACCAGGCACAACGCTAGGGAAGTGCCGCTCGTGTAGACGGCTAACTACACTGGTGGATGGGGCCACGGAACCTCCTGGATACAGGAGTTCCGAAATGATCTCTTCCTGAAATTTGAGGAAGGATCCTGTTCTCCCAGCCTTACTGTAGAGAACGTAACTATTATAGGCAGCCAATTGAAATAAATATACAGACACCTTCTTATACCAGCGTCTGGTGCGTCGGAAATTAAATACGGGGCCAACATCTGGTCGTTGAAGTCCACCCCTCCCATGTGGAGGTTATAGTCGTGGACCGAGAGGGGCTTTTCAACGACACTGGTTGCCCGTTCAATTTGGACTGTCGTGTCTGCGTGAATGGAGGAGAGCATGTAAACGTCACGCTTGTCTCTCCATTTCACCACGAGCAGTTCGTCGTTACACAGTGCAGCCCTCTGCCCCCTTGCAAGTCGGGTGGTAAGAAGCCGTTGGGAGTAGCCCGGCGACTAGGTCGCGGTGCCGCAGCAGCCAATCATTACATGTATGGCCAGCATTAGGAGTTTCTGCTATTCTCCTTATATGGAGCATACAGGTAATGAGATTTTTTCCGTTCAGCCTCTGGGCTGAAAGAAAAATGAACGGCACAGATTTTTCATTCGCATCGATCGATGTGGATGAAAAAATCTCTGCCAAAAATATGCAAAAAAATAGAGGGGCCTGGCGATTGCCAGGACATAGGGACTCCGCCCAAACATCCATACCCACTTCAGCTCCTATGTCCTGGCAAACGTGATTTCTCCATTCACATCGATCAATCCATCGGTGTGGAGGAAGACATCTTTGCCAGATTTTTGATACAAAGTGTTTGCCAAAGCATATGAACTCCAACACCTCTCCTCAGCTCACATGCCAGGGCAAACGTACCTGTCCTGCAGAGGAGAAATCTCGTCTTGCAGCGCCGCATACACTGACTTCACGTGTCTTCTGACAGCAGCGCAATGCTTCTCTCAGAATTCACATCAGTGCTGCGGCGTTTTCATCGGTTGGTCCGTTGATCTACCTGGAAAATAAAGGGTGGTTAGGGGAAAAAAAAAAAAGAAAAACAGGCAACAGGCACATGACTTGAACGTTGCAAACTTTATAAAACATGAATAAAACCTGAACATGAAAAAAACTGAACTTTTAAAACCTGAACTAACTCAAGATTTTTTTTTCTTGCTACCTGTTTCATTTTTTTTCTTTTTTAACCATTTCACGCTTTATTTTCCTAGCAGAAACCTCTCCTTTCCCATGGGACAATGTGTAAAGTGTAAATCACACAGAGATGGTGAGAAGTACACTATACACGTTATCCCAAGTGAAAGGAGAGGTTTCTACCGTTTCACACTTCTGCAGTAGCACAGCAGCACAGCAGCACCGTCCCTATGTGTTAGGGTCTCTCAAAACCTAGTATCCTGAGAGACCCTTGAGCCTGATTGTAAAACTACCTGTGTCCTGCAATCCCTAGGTCCCTAAGTGTACCTGAGTGTGGTACTTCCGGAAACACTCCCTAGGCATAGGGCAGGGTGGTCAGGACAGTCAGGACAGAAATAACGGGTGTCACGCCTTATTCCACTCCTGCTACAGACACGACATCTTTTTCAGGGTGGCGGTTGGGTTGAGGTACCAGGCACAACGCTAGGGAAGTGCCGCTCGTGTAGACGGCTAACTACACTGGTGGATGGGGCCACGGAACCTCCTGGATACAGGAGTTCCGAAATGATCTCTTCCTGAAATTTGAGGAAGGATCCTGTTCTCCCAGCCTTACTGTAGAGAACGTAACTATTATAGGCAGCCAATTGAAATAAATATACAGACACCTTCTTATACCAGCGTCTGGTGCGTCGGGAAATTAAATACGGGGCCAACATCTGGTCGTTGAAGTCCACCCTCCCATGTGGAGGTTATAGTCGTGGACCGAGAGGGGCTTTTCAACGACACTGGTTGCCCGTTCAATTTGGACTGTCGTGTCTGCGTGAATGGAGGAGAGCATGTAAACGCCACGCTTGTCTCTCCATTTCACCGCGAGCAGTTCGTCGTTACACAGTGCAGCCCTCTGCCCCCTTGCAAGTCGGGTGGTAAGAAGTCGTTAGGTAGCCCCGCGACTAGGTCGCCGGTGCCGCAGCAGCCAATCTGTTCTAGGAACAAATGCTTGAAGAGGGCCACACTTGTGTAAAAGTTGTCCACGTAAAGATGGTACCCCTTGCCGAATAAGGGTGACACCAAGTCCCAGACTATCTTCCCACTGCTCCCCAGGTAGTCAGGGCAACCGACCGGCTCCAGGGTCTGATCTTTTCCCTCATAGATCCGAAATTTGTGCGTATAGCCTGTGGCCCTTTCACAGAGCTTATACAATTTGACCCCATACCGGGCGCGCTTGCTTGGGATGTACTGCTTGAAGCCAAGGCGCCCGGTAAAATGTATTAGGGACTCGTCTACGCAGATGTTTTGTGCAGGGGTATACAAATCTGCAAATTTCAGGTTGAAATGGTCTATGAGGGGCCGAATTTTGTGGAGCCGGTCAAAAGCTGGGTGGCCTCTGGGACGGGAGGTGGTGTTGTCACTAAAGTGCAGGAAACGCAGGATGGTCTCAAAACGTGTCCTGGACATGGCAGCAGAGTACATGGGCATGTGATGAATTGGGTTCGTGGGACCAATATGACCGCAATTCATGTTTTTTTGTAATGCCCATGTTGAGGAGAAGGCCCAGAAAAGTTCTAAATTCGAAACTTGGACTGGTTTCCACCGGAAAGGCTGGGCATAGAAGCTTCCCGGGTTGTCGGCGATAAATTGAGTGGCATACCGATTTGTTTCTGCCACGACTAAGTCATAGAGCTCCGCAGTGAAAAACAGCTCAAAAACCCCAGCGCCGATCCTATCTGAGCTGTTTCCACCCGAACTCCTGACTGGGCGGTGAAAGGGGGAACTACTGGTGCGGCTGAAGTTGGGGGCTGCCAATCAGGATTTGCCAGCACCTCAGGGACTCTAGGGGCTCTACGGGCCTGTCTTTGCGGTGGCTGCGACGGGGAAACTACTGCACGTGCCACCGTACCAGCTTCAACTGCCCTTCTGGTGCTCGCCACTTCACCATGTTCTACGGCAGTGCTGGTACTAGGTCCAGGACGGGCTGCGCTGCTGGTGTATGCCTCACCACGTAATCCGGCAGCGCCAGCCCCACTCTGCTGCCCTTGAAGCGGATCCTGCGCAACCTGCGGTCTAGCAACACGGGGCCGGGTACGCCTGGTTCTATCAGGGACCTCCACCTCCTCGTCAGAACTTTGAGTCAGAGAGCCACTGCTCTCTACAGGTTCGTATTCTGACCCGCTAGATTCGTCAGATGAGGGTTCCCATTCCTCATCCGACTGGGTCAGAATCCTGTAGGCCTCTTCAGAGGAATACCCCTTGTTTGACATTTGGGCGTCTAAATTTGGGGGTATTCCCTGAGACTACCCAAGAAAAAAAGCAAGCCTGTCTTACAAATGGGAGTGTAGCGAGTACAGAAGTCGCTGCGATTGATAAAAAGATCAAAACTGATTTTTTTATCGCCGCAGCGCTATGAAGTGATTGTGCAGTGATACAAAAAAATTTTTTTGTCACTGCGGCGGGCGGGCGTGGGTGAACGCAGGTGTGGGCGACCGATCAGGTCTGATCGGGCAAACACTGCGTTTGGGGTGGAGGGCGAACTAAAGTGACAGTAATACTATTATAGATCTGACCGTGATCAGTTCTGATCACTTACAGATACTATAAAGTACAAACGCTGATTAGCGCTACGCTAATCAGCGAATCAGTGACTGCGGTGCGGTGGGCTGGGCGCTAACGCTAACTACCTACCAAAGGGACCTAAACTAACCTAAACCTAACAGTCAATACTGGTGAAAAAAAAGTGACAGTTCACAAAAGTGACACTGATCACTTTTTTCCCTTTCACTATGTATTGACAGGTGATCAAGGGGTTAATTATAGGTGATCAGGGGGTGATCAGGGCCTGATATGTAGTGATTGGTGCACTTACTTGGGATCTGTGCTCTGTGCTGGGTCCAACCGATGAAAAGGACCCAGCACATGGCACAGATCCCTTATAAAAGCCATATATTTGTAAATATAACTTATATCGCCTGTTTTCATAGGCGATTTTGAAAATCACCAGCCTGCCAGCTCTGATCATTGGCTGGCAGGCTGGTGACGAACTTGTCCTGAGCCCGGCGGTGCGTTCCATTTGCGTTCCACCGGGCTCAGGAGCGCGTCATCTCGCGTCTCGCGAGATGACGCGCGGGCGCGTCAAGGAGGAATGAACCGACCGCCCGCAGGACGCAATCCTGCGTGAGGCGGTCGGAAAGAGGTTAAGTTTTACACAATAGCAGCATTTTTGAAACAAAAAAAGATCATGTTTTAGTGTCTCCATATTCTGAGAGCCATAGTTTTTTTTACTTTTTGCTTGATTGTTTTATGTAGGGGCTCATTTTCTGCGGGATGAGGTGATGGTATAGTTGGTACTATTTTGGGGGCATACGCCTTTTTGATCGCTTTGTATTGCACTTTTTGTGATGTAAGGTAACAAAAAAATTATTGTTTTAGCAAAGTTTTAATTTTATTTTTTCTACGGCGTTTAGGTGAGGTGGTGGATCATGTAATATTTTTGTAGAGCCGATCGTTATGGACACAGCAATACCCAATATGTCAATTTTTCTTTTCCTTTTTTTACAATTTTATGTGTTTTATTTTGGGAATTTTTTTTTTTTTTACTTGAAACTTTATTTATTTTTTAAACTTTTTATTTTTGTCCCACTCTGGGACTTCAACTTCTGGGGTTTGATCCCTTCTGCAATGCATTACAATACAACCTGTATTGTAATGCATTGAGCTTTTATGCTGACAGCCTGCCTGTGAGACCCAGCCTAAGGGCTGGATCTCACAGGCTTCAATAGAAGGCATTGAGAGCAGGGTCCCGATGGGGGAGCGTAGGTCACCCGTACCCTCCGCATACCGCGGTCAAAGCGGCATACAAGGGATTAACATGCCGGCATCTGTGTTTTCACCGATGCTGGTGTATCCAGCAGGGGCCCAGCTGTCAGTGACTGCACATGTATGGCCAGCGCCAACAAGCGCTGTACATGTATGGTGCGGGTCTTTAAGGGGTTAAATGCAGACCTCAGATCATACCCCAAATTAATGTGTCTCCTTATAACTCTCATCCCACCATCCCTTAAAGGGGTGCTCAGATCAGACCCTAAATTCATGTGTCCCCCTCGCTCCCTCAGATCAGAATAAAATATACCTGTGGCCCTTTCCCTCAGATGCTTGCAGACCTCAGATCAGATCCCAATATTCATGTGCCCCCTTACCTTCCTCAAATGCTTGCAAACCTCAGATCAAACCCAAATGTTTATGTGCCCCCTCCCTCAGATCTCTGCAGACCTCAGATCAGACCCCAATATTGATGTGCTTAGCACCCTCCCTCAGACCTCTACAGACCTCAGATCAGACCCAAATGTGCATCCCTCCCTCTTTTTGATGCTTGCAGACCTCAAATCAGACCCCCATTTTCATGTGGCCCTCTCCCTCAGATTTCTGCAGACCTCAGAAATCTGTGGCCCTCTCCCTCAGATTTCTGCAGACCTCAGATCAGACCCCAGTATTTATGTGGTCCCCCCCTCCCTCAGATCTCTGCAGGCCTAAGATCAGGCAAAAAAATAAAACAACTTACCTCTCTGTTTGGCACTTGTGCAGTAAAGCGATAGAAATTGCCCTACTGGTAAGTGATGACAGATGCCCTTTAAAGACAAATTTGCGTGGATGGACATTACATACAGCGCTAAAAAACATACAGCACCACATACCTATTACATCCAGTGGTGTCTCCTCTGATCACACCACCTTGATGATTTCTTTCAGCTGCATCTCAAGTTTAGCACACAGATATCTTGGGTCTCTAACTTTTCCATCATCGCCCCCTCCTGGTACCCCAATAGTGTCATCCTGCTTCTACCCCCAGTACTGTGCCCAATGTTCTCCCCACCACCCCCGAACCACTGGTGGATCCGGGGGGGAGGGGGGGGGCAACAGGGCATTCGGACCGAACCCCCCCTTCCCCCCACGAAAATGTGGGCAGCAGTGGCGGCGGCAGCAGGGCACAGGGAGATGAGCGCTTCCATTGTGGAAGCGTTCATCTCCATAGTCATCTGTATCGCCGTCATCAGGACAGCAATACAGATGGCTATACTGCGGCGGGGCAGGGGAGGGAGAGGCGTCTCCGTTCCCTGTTCCTCTGATAGGCTGCGGGCCATGTGCCAGCAGCCTATCAGAGGTTGGTGCAGGCAGCGCAATGATGTCATTGTGCCACCTGAGCCTTACAGCGCGGGACACAGGCCGGAAGAGGCCTGCATCGCATCGCTGCCATGGAGGTAAGTATAAGTGTTTTTTTATTTTTATAAGGGACAATGTTACTGGCACATGATGGGCGGGAGGCACTTGTTACTGGCACATGATGGGGGGGAAGAGAGGAGAGAGGCACTGGTTACTGGCACATGATGGGGGGCACTTGATTGGGGAGGGGAGGCACTTGTTACTGGCACTTGATTGGGGTGGGAAAAGGAGAGAGGCATTTGTTACTGGCACATGATTTGGGGGGGGGCATAGAGAGGCACTTGTTACTGGCACATGATGGGGGGAGAGGCACTTGTTACTGGCACATGATTGGGGGGCATGGAGAGGCATTTGTTACTAGCACATGATTGGGGGTCATGGAGAGGCACTTGTTTCTAGCACATGATTGGGGGGGGAGAGGCACTTGATACTGGCACATGATTGGGGGGGCATAGAGAGGCACTTGTTACTGGCACATGATTTGGGGGACATGGAGAGGCACTTGTTACTAGCACATGATTGGGGGGGAGAGGCACTTGTTACTGGCACATTATTGGGGCACCTATGGGGGCACTTCTTACTGGCACATTATTGGGGGAACTATGGGGGCATCTACTGAGGCCACGAAGAAGCGGTATTTTATATGGGGGAAGGGGGGAGAGGAACACTATGTGGGCTTCTACTGAGGCCACAACAAAGGGGTATTTTATATGGGGGGGCTCTTTGTGGTACTAGTATTATCAGGGGGTTTATCTGTTTCTGCAGCATAGTATTGGGGAGCACAGCGGCACAGTATTGGGGGTAGTAGGACTATTTGTCCAGAAGATGGGAGGAGGATGGAAAAGTAGTAAACTAAGATTTTCATTTTATTTTTTCAAACTGCAGAGACGAAAAATGCCGGAAAAATGGTGGTCTGCTCTGAAGGTCTAAAAGGAGAAGATGAGGAAATAGAACATCTACATCAAAGGAGACATCACTGGATGTAAGAGGTATGTGGGGCTGTATTGCCCCTCCTGAGACCAGGCTCTGGATCCGCCACTGCCCCAAACACTATACTGCAGAAATAATAGTGCTAATAGTAATAATTCTCATCCAGACTGGTCTCATTAGTAATAGTGCTACAGTACCATTAATAGTGATAATGCTCCCCAACAGTGCCCCCATTAGTGCCCAACAATAATGCCCCCACTGTACCCCTAGCAATGTCACCATAGTGTCCCCAGTACACATAAGGCCCCCTACAATGCCTGCAGCAATAACAGGGCAAGGTACCTCAATAGAGCCACTAATAGTAGAAAGGTGCCCTATAGTGCCCCAGTATTTATAATGCCCCCTGTAGTAGCCCCAGTAGTTTTAAAGCCTCCTGTAGTCCCCTCTGTATTTATAATGACCTCTGTAGCTCCCCCAGTATTTATAATGTCCCTTTTAGTTAAAATTAGCCCTGTAGCGCCCCCCAGTATTTATAATGTCCACCTGCAGTTCCAACCCCCCTGTAGTGCTCCCTGTATTACACTGCCCCTATAGTGCCAGTATGTATAATGCCCCCTATAGTGCTCCTGTATGATAGTTAGTGCTCCAACCTGTAATGCCCTCCTGTATTGCTCTAGCCTGTAATGCCCTCCTGTAGTGCTCCAGCCTGTAATGCCCCGCTGTAGGGCTCCAGGCTGTAATGCCCCCCTGTAGTACTCCAGCCGGTAATGCCTCCCTGTAGTGTTCCAGCCCGTAATGCCCCCCTGTAGTGCTCCAGCCCGTAATGCCCTCCTGTAGTGCTCTAGCCTGTAATGCCCTCCTGTAGGGCTCCAGCCCGTAATACCCCCCTGTAGTGCTCCAGCCTGTAGTGCTCCAGCCTGTAATGCCCCCTGCAGTGCTCTGGCCTGTAATGCCCTCCTGTAGTGCTCCAGCCTGTAATGCCCTCCTGTAGTGCTCCAGCCTGTAATGCCCCGCTGTAGGGTTCCAGCCTGTAATGCCCCCCTGTAGTACTCCAGCCTGTAATGCCCCCCTGTAGTGCTAAAGCCCGAAATGCCCTCCTGTAGTGCTCCAGCCTGTAATGCCCTCCTGTAGTGCTCCAGCCTGTAATGCCCCCCTGTAGGGCTCCAGCCTGTAATGCCCCCCTGTATTGCTCCAGCCTGAAATGCCCCCTGTAGTGCTCCAGCCTGTTCTGTGGCCCAGTTGTTTACAGCCATGACCACCTTCATGTAAATTTGTGCAAATATGGAATCCTTTCGCTTAGCATAAATGCAACTTTACATGTATTCCTTTTAATCCCTCTAGAAGCCAAAACACATGTGGTGTGGATATCACAGACCCACGTGACACTTTATGTGGGAGAATGAGGCTCCATGAAATGCTTGGGGTTTTATAAAGGATATTTAAGTTGTGAAGTTTATTTTTGCTTACTAAGCTACGATTGCCTTCCAAACACACAAGCCTAAGAATACAAGCATGAAAGTGCTCTTTGACAGACGGCCAGAGCATACAAAACCTCTTTTATATTGTGTTCTGCCCGTGGAAGGGGAAAATGCCAATTTTTGCATATAATGGCCGGGATTGTGATGGGGGACATCAACACTGAAGCAGAAGAAAAGAATTCTCAGTGCTTTGTGTGTGTTCAGTACAGAAAGGACTAGATGTGAGCTGTGTAAATCACGCTATGAGATCATACCAGGAGTAGCATGGTACGGGGTGTGTGTTATTACACAGACAGGAGTGATATGGCACTAATGGAGAGATAAGAACTTCCTCAATCCTGATATCTATAGGAACCAATAAGGCAAGCTTTGCATAATGTAAAAATGTATTTTTTATCATTTCTATTTGAAGAAGACACATGGAGATCACAAATGCCTCCTGGATTTGCTGACTCCATATCCTACCATTAATAGTCCGTCCAGGCGCATGAGAGTCTGGGAGGGAATGGAAGACATCAACGTTAGAATGAGAACATGAATGGTGGCCTGTTCAGTACATAACAGCTGGGTTTGTGTTTTGTACCGGAATAGCAGGGCAGAATACATCAGTTGGTATAATAGAGTAAGTTCCCAATTTCACATCAGTATGACTGATAGGCACTGCTGTACTGTTGACCTGCTGATATGGCCCTGGCTGAGTGACAGCTGGGAGCAGCTCAAGTAAAGCCTGGCAGGGAGGGGGCAGGCGGGGAAGCAGGATTTAAAGAGACGTTCTAATCCTCTAGAGCTCTCTTTCTGGCTGTCTGTCTGGTGAGGGTTCCCGTTACCTGTCGTTATTTCTGTGAGGACACTTAGAGGTGAGAACTTATAACATAGAACCTCTGGAGGAATCTGCGTAGACGTAAGGAGAGGGGGCATTGCCTGTTTTGATTTAATAACAATTCCCATAGTCTTTTGTGGCGATTTCAGTAGGGATGTTATAGCATTATAGAAGGAAAGTTGTGCGGCATGATATACATATTGTGAGGTAATATCTGGAATGGGGCTTAAGCATAATAGAGGAGCTATTGTAGAAATCCGCCAGGGTAGGACTAAATAGTGGAAATGTGTGTGTGCTGTGTATCCATACACTTGAATTCTTCATGTGCTGCAGGTATGCATTACATAGTCTCAATATATTCTGGAAGGTCCCTAAAATTTACCCAAATATTTCTATGACATGCATTGTAATTTCTTTCTCCCTTTCCTATGCTTTAGGGCACACTAATGTACTTTTTTCCGCGTCCGTTCCATTTTTTTTTTTTTGCGGACCGTATACGGAACCATTCATTTCAATGGGGCACAGCTAAGGCTATGTTCACATTAGTATCATGGCTTATGTTCACAATCAAACCATAACAGCACTGACAAAGAAATATTTTATGGATCCAATGGGATAGTAAGCCTCAGTGGAGGTTCCAGTGATTTCAATTTAAAAATCCCTTTCTATTGGATAAAAATGTTACAAGCAATCTGATTAACTTGTGTAATATTTAGCTCCATTCCCAGACGTGTCTTGCAGCACATTGTGACTACAGCCACTGGTGTCAGATAGTATTCATGACACATTGTCAGTTTGATGAAGTATATTTATGGCCTCTTTCAGGGGGCGGCAAAGTGGGCAAGCTGCCTAGAACACCTGTTTCCTAGAGTCCCCCTGAAACAACTAGCTTAACTGTGCGTTTTATTAACTGTGGAGCAGAGAACTCATTTAGACCAAGTGATCTGCCCAGCAGTACAGAGAACCTTAACCTAAAATAATATAAGGCGTTCTTCTGAGGGTTGACAGCCCATTATAGAGCTTTAAAATTGCAATATGTTCGTACACTTCTATTAACTTGTAACATTTCTTTAAGTTTCAGGAGAGGACTCACAATGGTGAGTAGAGTCTAGCAACCTCATCACTCCGCACCTGTCTTATTTTTCTCTGCTCTCTGTCACATGTGTCACTTTGTGTTGAGTAGCTGCCTTCCCCGTTAAGCTGATTAGCTGTTAGTGTTACTATGTCATCTTAAGTGCCTTTCAGAAGGATCTAAGTGACCTGTGTGGTACTGTATATTTGTGTTGTCACTTTTATCCCATCCTTGCTGTCTCATTTTGCCTTTCTTCCACTTTTTTGTTTGCTGGGAGCAGCTCAAGTAAAGCCTGGCAGGGAGGGGGCAGGCGGGAAGCAGGATTTAAAGAGACGTTCTAATCCTCTAGAGCTCTCTTTCTGGCTGTCTGTCTGGTGAGGGTTCCCGTTACCTGTCGTTATTTCTGTGAGGACACTTAGAGGTGAGAACTTATAACATAGAACCTCTGGAGGAATCTGCGTAGACGTAAGGAGAGGGGCATTGCCTGTTTTGATTTAATAACAATTCCCATAGTCTTTTGTGGCGATTTCAGTAGGGATGTTATAGCATTATAGAAGGAAAGTTGTGCGGCATGATATACATATTGTGAGGTAATATCTGGAATGGGGCTTAAGCATAATAGAGGAGCTATTGTAGAAATCCGCCAGGGTAGGACTAAATAGTGGAAATGTGTGTGTGCTGTGTATCCATACACTTGAATTCTTCATGTGCTGCAGGTATGCATTACATAGTCTCAATATATTCTGGAAGGTCCCTAAAATTTACCCAAATATTTCTATGACATGCATTGTAATTTCTTTCTCCCTTTCCTATGCTTTAGGGCACACTAATGTACTTTTTTCCGCGTCCGTTCCATTTTTTTTTTTTTGCGGACCGTATACGGAACCATTCATTTCAATGGGGCACAGCTAAGGCTATGTTCACATTAGTATCATGGCTTATGTTCACAATCAAACCATAACAGCACTGACAAAGAAATATTTTATGGATCCAATGGGATAGTAAGCCTCAGTGGAGGTTCCAGTGATTTCAATTTAAAAATCCCTTTCTATTGGATAAAAATGTTACAAGCAATCTGATTAACTTGTGTAATATTTAGCTCCATTCCCAGACGTGTCTTGCAGCACATTGTGACTACAGCCACTGGTGTCAGATAGTATTCATGACACATTGTCAGTTTGATGAAGTATATTTATGGCCTCTTTCAGGGGGCGGCAAAGTGGGCAAGCTGCCTAGAACACCTGTTTCCTAGAGTCCCCCTGAAACAACTAGCTTAACTGTGCGTTTTATTAACTGTGGAGCAGAGAACTCATTTAGACCAAGTGATCTGCCTAGCAGTACAGAGAACCTTAACCTAAAATAATATAAGGCGTTCTTCTGAGGGTTGACAGCCCATTATAGAGCTTTAAAATTGCAATATGTTCGTACACTTCTATTAACTTGTAACATTTCTTTAAGTTTCAGGAGAGGACTCACAATGGTGAGTAGAGTCTAGCAACCTCATCACTCCGCACCTGTCTTATTTTTCTCTGCTCTCTGTCACATGTGTCACTTTGTGTTGAGTAGCTGCCTTCCCCGTTAAGCTGATTAGCTGTTAGTGTTACTATGTCATCTTAAGTGCCTTTCAGAAGGATCTAAGTGACCTGTGTGGTACTGTATATTTGTGTTGTCACTTTTATCCCATCCTTGCTGTCTCATTTTGCCTTTCTTCCACTTTTTTGTTTGCTCAACCTGGTTCTCTAGCTGTCTCTTGACCAGCTCATATGGGATCATCCTATGTACTCCAAAGATGGAGAATTGAATGAGGTGTGGGTATCTGGGGTTGCCCCAGATGGACCTCCTTGGGGAATGAGGACATCCACAGAAACACCACAAGGCAAGACTAACGGGTACAATGAAATGCAACAACACGAAAATATTATAGAGAGCTATGAAGATCTCCAGAAGATTCTAATCAATGCGGGTCTTCCTGAGACAGAAGATAGGAGCAAGCAACCTCGTACAGGTAGGTAAAGCCAATACTATGCCTCAAGTCTTGCTGTGGTTTATTTTGGCTTGTTCATTTGTGCTCCATATTTTTTCTTTACTATATGACTTTTGCTATATGGTATTGTGATTTCTGTGCTCCCTCGATCTATCCTTTATATATTTTAATTTTAATTTTACAAATTACTGCAACATTTATTTTTATATATAAAATATATTTTTAAAATATATTTTTATATGATATTGAAATTGCAGCTAAGTCTGTCTTGTTTTCAACTGCCAGTTTTCAAGATGGCCCATACTGGGTGTATTTTAAGAATGCTATGGGAGATTTAGTAATCAAAACGCTCCAGAATTCTGGGATAATTTGTGCCAAAAGACTGGCATACATGCTGGGCACCACATTTATTAACTAAAGACAGTAGAACGTAAAAAAAAAAGAATGTGTATATGGTTCCGCGGTTGGGAAAGTTCTAATGTGCAAATAGTAGATGGTACTGGCTGAGTATGGAAACACAAATATCCACTTTAAACAGATTCCTATCACTCACAATACATAGACATTCTTTCTGCTCAACATCCAATGCGATTAGAACTTACAAAGAGTTAAGTGTTACTTGAAATACGTGCTGGATCCTTCCTTGAGCTCCTTACATCCAAGGTCTTACTGACAAAAGAACTGACAAATAGTATCCAGCACAGTGTACAGCAAGGGAGTTAGAAATGCCACACATAAAACAAGATCTTCAGTACTATTAAAAGAGGTGCGGCATGCCGTGCATTTACCCAACGAAAGGTTTTGCCCTTTTGCCTTTTTCTGGGGCACACAGGCTTGTCCTCTAACACAGTATGAGTAACCACTGTTCATATACACATTATAAATTCCCGTCAAAACACAGTTAAAAAGATAAAAATATATCTTTAAAAAGTATATACAAACTCATATCTGTTCATGTGATCATATATTCTCATGTTTTATCTAGTTACACATTTATACACAGTACTGGTATAAAATACCAAAAGGAGTATATAAACACAAGACTACACGCTATGCTGGAAAACAACACTAATAACAAAAAAGAGAACAGTTTTTAAAAAGATTTTTGAAAACAGTGTTGTTAACCCTGTATACTATTCTACGTGATCAGAAGCATTCTATGAAAAGCCACAACTGGCTTTCATTCAGAACTTTTCTAAGTCACAAGACCATAAGTTGTTAGTGGGAGAAATACCTAAACCTTCATCCATACATTTACAAAATCACATTGTTACAATTTCCCAATACCCCCATCACGGTTCTATATCCTGATTCTGTAAAAATACTAAACGGGTAGCTCACCGGTAGTATAAACTGGCAGTGGAGATGAATGCTGTGGTCTGCCTTAAGGGGTCTTTACATTTTGTGCTGCTGGCAGCAGTATTTTGTGATAGACTGTGGTATTTGGCTCTGTTGGGGTGCTATAATGTGTCGCAATATGGTATTGCTGGCGCCGCCTACTTGTTTTAGCCCCACCTTTAATCAATTTGGACCCAACTACAAAAGTGGGCCACTTTAGTAATTTTTTTCAGGTCCACTTTAAGTTCCCAGTCGGCCCCTGATAACCTGTAATATTACACTCCAGAAACACATACAATACATGCAATTACAAAAGTATTCAGGTCCAGGCACTGGTTTGAAAATGTAAAATATTTTTTATGGGACAACCCCTTTAACATAGACAATTTTCAAAGGGATTTATATAACTATTCTAACAACTAATCCATATAAAAAAATGGCAGGAAACGCTCCCAAAGTAAAGAGTCATTGAAACATCTAGTAGCTTTCAGTTCATCTGAAGCGGATTCATTACAGACCACCTCTGACAACATGGACCCTGATACTACCATAGGAGAGCCTAATGTTTCATTAAAAGCCTCCTATGATAATAAATCTGAGGACAAAGGAAATTTAAAAAAAATGGGGAGGGGGGGGGGCAGGAAGAAGCACAGACAAAATGAACCCTTGCTAATTTGGATGTCTTGAATTTGTCCTTGTTAACTCTTAGGCCCCTTTCACATCTGCGATTTTGCTTTCCGTCCTAGAGTTCCGTCGTCGGGTCTCTCGGACAGAAAGATACTGCTCAAGATAATCCTAATGCATTCTGAATGGAGAGAAATCCGTTCAGGATGCATCAGGATGTCTTCCGTTCAGTATGTGAAAGTTTTTTGGACGTTGACAAAACCGCAGCATGCTGCGGATTTGTCTCCGTCCAAAAATCCGAAAGACATGCCGTAACGCCGGATACAGAATTAATGCCCATTGAAGTGCATTAATCCGGATCTGAAATTAAGCTGAACGTCGTTTCGGCGCATCGCCGGATCCGACGTTTAGCTCTGCGCATGCGCAGCAGCAGTTTCAATCGGGGCCCCAGTGTAAGCTGGGTCTCCGATCGGTTACCATGGCAGCCAGGACGCTACTGAAGTCCTGGCTGCCATGGTAAGTACTCCGCAGCAGTGTACTTACCTGCGCTGCGGCCTCCGGGCGCTCCTTCATGACGTCACAGGTCCGGGGGGTGCATTGATCTATGCGCCGCAGGGACCTGTGACGTCATGAAGGAGCGCCCGGTGACCACAGCGCAGGTAAGTACACTGCTGCGGAGTACCATGGCAGCCAGGACTTCAGTAGCGTCCTGGCTGCCATGGTAACCTGAAAGCATTTAAAAGACTGACCAGGATCCTGATCAGTCTTCAAATGCTTTCAGGCGACTTGCGTTCTGACGGATCTGGCGGGACGGAAGGGCCCGCCGGATCCTCAGAATGCAAGTGTGAAAGAGGCCTTACACAGACACAAACAGGGTTATTATCATTAACATTTGTCCCATCCACTTTTTTTTTTTTACAGATATTAATGGGCAGACAACACAAAAGACGCTAGAATTTATTCATGGGAGTTAAAGGGGTTTTCTTGTCTCAGCATTTATGACATATTGATTGTATAGACCACAATGTCAGATAGGTGGGGGTTCTATCTCTAAGACCCGCTTCTCTCACCAAACAGGGCCCCTGAAGTAATGGGAGAGCAGCTGCACATCCACATCCTACTATCTATTCACTGCTGTGGGAGATTTAAAAATAGCCAAGTCAGCGCTCGGCTATTTCCTGCAATCCCATAGCAGTGAATGCGGAGGGACTGCTGTCCATTCAATCCCTTAGGAGTTCTAAAAATAGCTAAGCACACTACTCTGCTATTTTCAGAAGTTCCATAGCAGTGAATCGAGAGGATGCAGAGCACGTGTTATATGCTCTCCTTCACTTCAGAGGCCCCATTCTCTGTCCCAGAGGTAGGACCCACACGTATCTGCCATTGTGGCATATCCTATTGATAGGCCATAAATGCTGAGATGGGCCAACCTTTTTTACAACTGACTCTATGGAGAGAGTCTATCTCTATAATCTTGTCAGACTCTCCTCTCATCACTCTCCATAACAGTTCGTCACAGCCCTCTTCTTTCTAGCCCTTCCTACGATGTCTGACCCAGACTGTCTGAGCATGCTCAGTGTACTCAGTCACATATCCATAACAATAAAAGCCCTCTGTGCGTGCTCAGGGCCGCGTGTCCATGTGTGTGTGCCAAAAATTGAACTGGGCATGCGTGGCGAGCCGACCAATCAACACACGGCGCTCCACATGCCGCCTGCACTGCCCACACCAGCACGCCGCCCCACACGCAACCGCACCGCCCACACCAGTGCGCACTGCGCGCTGACCAATCATCACACGGTGCTCCACACGCCGTCCACACCTGTGCGCCGGCCAATCACTGCCGCTGCTCGCAGGTTATGGTGTGCTCTCCACGTCGGACTGCTGCCATTACTGTCCCTGCATCACACAGCCGCACAGTCCCAGCACTCTCAGCCACAGACAGCAGCCACTGCCAGCAGTCTCAAGCACCAGTCGCTGCCAGCAGTCTCAGCACCACCAGTCAGTGCCAGCCGTCTCAGCCATCAGTCAGTGCCACCAGCCACAGTCACCAGTCGCAGTGCCTGCAGTTTCAGCCACCAGTCAATGTCAGCAGTCTGAGTCACCAGCCACAGTCAGCAGTCTCAGCCAGAGCCAGCACTCACAAACCAACAGTCTCGGCCACCAGTCAGTGCCAGCCGTCTCAGCCACCAGTCAGTGCCAGCCATCTCAGCCATCAGTTAGTGCCACCAGGCACAGCCTCCAGTCACAGTGCCAGCAGTCTCAGCCACCAGTCAGTGTCAGCCATCACTCAGTGCCACCAACCACAGCCACCAGTCACAGTGTCAGCAGTCTCAGCCAGCAGTCAGTGCCAGCCGTCTCAGCCATCAGTCAGTGCATTCAGTCACAGCCACCAGTCACAGTGCCAGCAGTCTCAGCCATCAGTCAGTGCCAGCAGTCTCAGCAACCAGCCGCAGTCAGCAGTCTCAGCCACAGCCAGCACTCAGTGCCAGCAGTCTCAGCCACAAGCCACAGCCAGCAGTCTCAGCCACATCCACCAGTCAGTGCCAGCAGTCTCAGCCACCAGCCACAGCCAGCAGTCTCAGCCCCAGCCAGCAGTCAGTGCCACCAGCCACAGCCAGCAGTCTCAGCCCCAGCCAGCAGTCAGTGCCACCAGCCACACGCACCAGTCAGAGCCACAGCCATCAGTCAGTGCAAACAGTCTCAGCCACCAGATGCAGCCAGCACTCTCAGCCACAGCCAGCAGTCTCAGCCACAGCCAAAAGTCTCGGCCACCAGTCACAATGCCAGCAGTCTCAGCCACCAGTCAGTGCCAGACGTCTCAGCCATCACTCAGTGCCACCAGCCACAGTGCCTGCAGTCTCAACACCACCAGTCAGTGCTGGCAGTCAGTGACAGCTGTCTCAGCCATGAGTCAGAGCCACCAGTCACAGTGCCAGCAGTCTCAGCCATACGATGTGGTCAAGTTCCCTTGCCATTTAATATAGTCTGTTCCTACTAATGTTTATGCACTACTGTTCTAGTGCCCGTTATTGTAATAGGCTTAATGTCTAGTAATAATATATTCATTCTACATAGATAGATGCATAACTTAAAACCAACTTCCGTTACATATGAAACATAGTAAACAGTGGAACACTGGGTATACAAATCACAGGACAGGCTGCAGTATATACCACAGACATGTCTAACCCTTTTACATGCAAATTTTCAAAGAGAGGCTACTGATCTTTCTTGAGGCCTGTGTAAAAAGGACGGAATATCCAAATTGGATGTTAAAGGGGTTGTCCAAATAATTTTTATTGATGACCTATCCTCTGGATCTGCTGGATGAAGAGAAGGTACATGCTGTGCTGATCCTGAGGATAGGCCATCAATAAAAATAGCTTGGACAAACCCTTTAAGTAGAGCTAGGAGTACTGTTATTCATAAATCCAGAGCTACATTATTACAAGGACAGGGTAAATCAACCCATTAAGCCTATTATGGTGTTACAGTATAGTAACCAATGTAAACAGATTAGAAATATTTTGCGACGGGGGTCACATATTTTTTTTTTACAATTGTGGACGACACCCCTGCTAAGTATGTAATTATGTAAAATCGAGTAAGGGTACTTTTACACTAGCGTTAAACTTTTCCGACATTAAGTTCCGTCCTCGGGGCTCAATGCCGGAAACAAACGCTTCAGTTATATCCTAATGCATTCTGAATGGAGAGAAATCCGTATAGTATGCATCAGGATGTCTTCAGTTCAGTCACTGAATGCTGCGGTATCCGGCACACCAAAAAAATTCTGGAACACATGCCAGATCCGGCATTAATTTCCATTGCAATGCATTAGTGCCGGATCCAGCATAAAAAATACCGCAATGACGGATCCGGTGTTATGCTCCTGGTGCTGGTTATTTTTTCTTTTGGATGCGAAAACACTAGGCTGGAGCTATATCCATGACATCTGATCTGCAACTGCTTCCTCTTCAAGCTGACCACTTTTCTACTTATCTGTGGCATGGTTGAAAGGGGGCCTCTGCTCCAGGAATCCGGCAGTCATCTGAAAAGGGAATACACTAGAACAGTATATTACTGTACCTTCTCTTTACTACTGTCACAGTTTCAAGAGGCTGATGTGTGTAGTAAGCTCCACTGCCCTCCCATTGTGATAATGATTTAGTGTCCCGCAACATTCTTTGAGATAAGTCAGCTGAGATACCTGAATAAGGATGAATGAAAACATGAGCAAATTCTGTATTTTTTTTTTAGGTCATACCATGGATACCACAACAATATGCGTTTTTGGGGCTCCCAGCTTTGCTATGTCTATTCTGCTGGAGGGTGCGAGACAATGTCCTGGTAAGTAAGGCACAGCGAGACCATTATGGTGGAACAAAGCAAAAATATTTCTAAGTTGCTCTTTTAAATTTCTTTTCAGGAAAAATACTACTTTGCCTCTCCACCTCTTGGTTCTGCCCAGCTCCAACTTCACCAGCTACCACAGTTAATCTTTTCATCAAGCAAGCTGTCACTTTTGACCTTGGAGGTCGCACTTATTTGGACACTTTTTCACCTCCAAGACGTGTCACTTACCTCTCTTGGCTGGGCGGACCTCAATTCCTGATGGGAGAGCAGTGGGACTGTCCAATAGGAGGATCTCCCCAACTTTCTCTACTCCTTGCTAATACCTTGGGTGTACGAATCCTTTTGGATACTAAGGAACTACCTCTTACTCCTGCCCTACTTCTTAGTAATTCTTACCAGTTAGGCTTTTGGGGAAAAGGTACTATGAAGGCCAAATCTACAAGGGTGGTAGAGCTTTGTCAAAAAGGACAAGAAGAGACAATTCGACTTGAGATCTCTGCATTTCTTTCCTCACTAAAGATGAAGGGCTATCAGAAGGTATTCACAAAATTTCTTCCATTCATCCATAGTTTTTATTTGCCTTACTATTGTTTGCTTTCTAGTCTAGTCACTCTTTATTTTCCTCAGGTTGTTTTGAAGACCTTCTGGCCTTATCCTGGACGTTCTCCAGCCACAAGTTTCTATTCATCTCAAGACACTCTTCAAGTGTCAAATGTGGTAGTGGGTTTTTTTTCTGAGCTCCCACTAGGACAAGCAGTCCTGCTTGAGGGCTTTGTGATGACTGTGCCCCAATGTAGGATCAAGCCATCACCACCTCCAGCCTGTATACCACGTAAGCAAGGGGATTTTTGTGGGGAAAAATATTCTGCATGGGAGGGGCAAGGAGAGAGTGATACTCTGTAGAATCCTCTCCCAACACCACCTTCCTCCTGTCTCTTCCTTCCCATTTGTATTCTTTTTCTGTCCACTTAACTTTTTCTTTAGCTTCTATTTTTTCGATACAATCCCTCATCTATACATACATTTCTCATCATCCCTCAATTTCTTGATTCATAGTCAGTCCGTATTTTTTCATGTTCTTTATTAAACATGTTCCTCTCTTATTGCATACCCTGTCAAACTTTCCTTTTTACTTCCTCTATATTACACTGGGCCCTTACTCAATAAATACATCTGCCTCCTGTGCTGGAGAAGATTTTATTTTATTTTTTTTCAGTTCAGTTTGTTTTTGTTTGTTTTTCCCAGCACTAGACAGCAGCTTCATGGAATTCTGAGAAGAGGATTCCCTCTTCATATCCCAGATATACAAAATTGTCAGATTTGATTGTATCTGTATTGAAGGAGGGTCAGTTCTTTCTTTCTTTCTTTCTCTCTCTCTTTCTTTCTTTCTTTCTTCTATCTATACTTCTTTCATTCTTCACTTTCTTCGACCTCTACCTTCCTCCTTCTCCCACTCTCTCTTCCTATATTACTGTCTCTGCCCCACCCCCCAGGCTGCTCCGTGCGCCCCCCAGAGCTGACGATCCGTCTCTGTGCCGTTGTCTGCCGATCTCGCGGAGACCAGCCAATCCTAAGCAAGGTAACGGGGCTGTCCCCATTCTCCAGGGGCTTGTGTCCCCCCCAATCGTCAAACCCATATCCTGAGCCCCTGAAGAGAAGAGTTCTTTAGATTTTTTTTAATAAGGCATCACTTTCCCAGATGTTTTATGAACATATATTGTATGTTCACCAGTGATTGTTTTATCTTTTTGTGTTGGTTTTATAGTTTTTTATGTAATTCATAAAATATACGATGATTCTTTTGCAGGTGGTATGTATGGTTGGACGGGCAGAGAAGCCTCTCTGTCACCGATTCACACTTCCACAATCCTTGGATACCACACTAGAGTTATGGGGAGTGCTAAATGAGACTCAGAAAAGAAAGATAATGGTCCAGATCAAGGATACCGCAGAAAAAGCCATGAAAGCAATAATGGAGGAAGAAAAAAAAATGAATCATAAAGAAAGGGGAGGAAACAAAGTGCAAACTGACATACTCGGTATTTATTTCAATTGAGTAAAAATTAACAGAGAAACATAGTTATCTTTGCTTATGTGCTTAAAGGGACCATCGTCTTGGCTATCCCATGCATAAATTGGACTTGCAACTATTTAGCATATGATTAGTTATGCAGATTCTTGCCATGTAACTGCATTTGTTCACAGTGCCGACAGTAACCCTTCAAAGGGTAAGATCTCCCGTGGCGATCTTACACTAAAGTTTATTCACACAGGATCGTACCACGACTAAAACATAGCTTTTATTCGTGCTAACATTTAAAATTTTCTCCCAAATAAGTGTATCAAAAGTACAGGAAAAATAAACAAATACACACAAAAGGAGAAAATAAATGCAAAATAGTACTCCTGGTTAGCATGTATACATAGCCATAGGGTCTCTTGGAGTTGGCAATGATGGAATCGTCTGTCCCTATTGATGACCCTATTCTCATGCGATCCTACCTAGAACAGAATGGCCGCCCTGATAGGGGCGATCCCGTATCAGGAACCTCCTGGAAAACCCTAAGGAAGCCCTGATCGGGAAGCAAAGGACATGGATAATTGCTAGCCTAAGCTTTACCAAAGAACGAAAAACAAACGTACCTAAAAAAAAAAACAGTGCAGAAATACATGAATCTAAAATATATATCAACTCCCTTCAGAGTGGTCATGTAATTCACAGTATGATACCACAGTCTGAGGCAATAATAGTCACGTGGTGAAGTACATAAAAGTGTCTGGAGTTGGTGCCCTTGGTGCCAATGATTTATACTAATGCAGATACCCTCTTGTTATGATATAGTTTCTATACTTGCGTATCCAGAGGTGGTATAAACTAGATGGGCCGCCCACTGATTCACCAGTCATCGGCAATGACCATGAGGTAATTGTAACCTTCATCAATATATCACACGGAGGACCGAAGGTCAGGTGACCACACATGAGGGGCAGTCGTGACGCTAGTAATGTCTGGGGCATAGATATCCTGGTATGTTTGTTTTTTGTTCTTTTGTAAAGCTTAGGCTAGCAATTATCCATCTCCTTTGCTTCCCGATCAGGGCTTCCTTAGGGTTTTCCAGGAGGTTCCTGATACGTGATCGCCCTGATAGGTAGGGTCGCATAAGAATAGGGTCATCAGTAGGGACAGACGATTCAATCATTGCCCTATGGCTATGTATACATGCTAACCAGGAGCACTATTTTACATTTATTTTCTCCTTTTGTGTGTATTTGTTTATTTTTCCTGGAGAAACCTCGACTTCAATACCATCATAAGGCCTCATGCACACGACAGTATTTTTCTGCGGTCTGCAAAACGGGGTACCGTTGTTCCATGATCCGTGTCCGTTTTTGCTTCCGTTGTGTTTCCGTGTGTCTTCCGTTTTTTTTAGAGGACATGACCCAAAAGATATTACCAAAAGACTGGCTGACAATTTTCCAAATGCCTGCCAAGGGATCCGCAAAAAAATGCGGGCGCCGAACATGGATGACACACGGATGGCCACCCGCATTTTTTCACGGTCCCATTGACTTGAATGGGTCCGTGAACCATTTTTCGCGGACAGGAATAGGATAGGTTATATTTTTTTAAGACAGACTGGAATCATGGACCACGGACGTGGAGGACAAACGGTGCATTTGCCGAGTTTTCCACAGACCCATTAAATACCAATGGGTCCGCAGAAAATCACGAAAAACGGAGCAACGGGCACGAAATCAAACAACGGTCGTGTGCATGAGGCCTAAGAAGCATCAGCTAAAGTCTGCAAAAAACCATGAACAGTGGACAGTAGAAGATTGGAAACAGGTGATTTGTAGTGATGAGATGAAAGCCAATAGACTGGCCTCTGATGGATGCAAATGGGTCGAGAAGAGTCAAGGGTAAAGGGGGCTAACAGTTTGAGAAATTGAAGAAATTGTCAAGTTCAGTGGAGGAAGCCTGATGATATAGGGTTGTTTCACAGCCAAAAGTGTTGGATACTTGACCAGTATTGATGGTGGTCTCAATGCTGAGCTATATGTGAGTATCCTACAAGATGAGTTACTTCGTACACTCGAGTACTATGGGTATGAAAAGGACGACCGAGTGTTCCAGCAGGACAAAGACCTGAAGCATACATCGAGATTGGCGAAGAAATGGTTCAATGACAATGAATTAGAGGTGCTAGATTGTCCCCCACAGTCCTCAGATGTCAACCCAATCAAACACTTGTGGGTAGAGTTGAAGAAAAAGCTCTATTCATACCCAAGTGAGTCGTCCAGTATGCACCAACATTGGAAACGTGTAGAAGAGACCTGAGAACAGATTTTGGTCAAGACATGCTTGAATCTGATCTAGAGCAGGCCGAGAAGGATTCAGGCAATGTTGAAAGCCAAAAGTGGATTTACAAAATACTAACAAAAAAATAAAAATAAAAATTTTGAATTATAGGAGCAAAACGGTAAGAACGCAGTTATATGACAAGAATCTGCATAACTAATTATATGCTAAATAATTGCAAATCCAATTTATGTATGAGATAGCCAAGATGATTGTCTATAAAATGATGGTAGTCTCACGTTCGAAGCTGTAGTGGATAGCGAGATATGGAGCCTAAAAATCAAAAGTTCAAAACATTGATTTGTTACCCTTTTGCTCATCAGTGTATATCTGATAAATGTTTAACAACAGATACCCTTGACATTTTGTTGTTCAGAAGTAGCTCCATTGCTGGAAGGAGGCACCGGAACTACACAGCTATATCTATTGTTTAGTGGATGGAGTTGGTTATTGCAGCGCTGCTTCCATTAACTTCAATGGAGAAGCGGTGCAGTTACCAACTCTGTCGACTACACAATGGACAGAGCTGGTAGTTCCAGCACCAACTTCTGGCACAAGAACTGCAAGGTAACAGCTGATTGGCGAGGGTGCCGGTTATCAGACCCCCACTGATATGATATTGATGCCCTATCCTGAGAAGTGGCCATCAAAATCCTGGACAATCTATGTCAAGCACTGGATAATCAGTAAAAATAGCGGACCACTGTCGTCTAAAAAAAAATTACATTTTATATATATATATATATCTTTTGGAATATCGTTAAATAGAAGGAACTTCTTCAGATTATTTCAGTTATAATTCTCATTTATACTTCAGTGAACACTGCTAATATGGTAATATCAGTATACTAAACTATGGACATATACTGTATTATAATCTCATTCATTTTGGTTTTTCAATATGTCATAAAAATGTTAATTTTCTATGCTTTTTGGATAAGTTGTCCTATAAAAAGAAAACAATTGGTTGCCAATAGAGATAAGCAAATTTCTTTAAATTCATTTTGGGTTCTAGCAAATCAGTGAGCAGATTCAATTGGGATATGAATAAATTCAACCCAAATTGAGAGTGCTCAGATTGCTTAGAAAAGTCATGTATGACACTCTGAGGTATGACATATAGCTAGTACCACGGCACTCGTTAGTTTATATTAATTTATTGATGCATATAGTCTCAATAATTCTGGAAAAACGTGAATATGTCATTGCCAGAAATACTCATTACTAGTGATGAGCGAAGTTTTCGATTCGTTAAGAAGTACTTCGTCAACAATCACATTCCATTGTATGGAGTGGGTGCAATGATGGGGAACGACAATCGCACAGCTCCCTGTTATTTAACCCTTCAGATGCCGCGTTCAACAATGATCGTGGCATCTGAGAGTCACATTGGGGCCTTTCAGGGATTAATCAGAGGTTTAAAAAAATACATACTCACCTGATCGCAGAAAGACCGTCGCAGCCATCTTGATTGAAGAAAACGTGCCAAATCTCCTGCGCTGACGTGATGACATCGCCACGTCATCGCACTGGATGCACTTGGTGATGTCCCCACACCTGGCCAGCGTGATGACATCACACACCTGCGAGCAAGATTTGGTGCATTTTCTTCAATCAAGATGCCTGCGACGGTCTTTTTGCAATCAAATGGATAAGGTGAGTATTTTTTTTACTGCCATTTCAGGAAAAATTAATTTGTTACCACGAAGCACAAGCAAATTTTTCCTGAAACCCAGATCGAAGTCCACTTCGTTAACTTCGATTTGCTCAACTCTACTCACTACAATTGAACATTTCGGTCATTAGACCTTCCTCAGCACAATAATTCTATGCAAAAACCAAAAAATAAAGCAAAAATACTGTAAGAATATACATAAATAAAAAAAAAAAATAGTGGCATCATCATAGGATCCAAAAATAATAATGTTCTGTATGGCGAAAATAGCCACCAATATTGCAGAAACGTAGAGAATATATAAAAGTGTAATATATAATCATGTATAATACATAATCATGAGGTATGACACTCCAGCTCTTTATCGCCAAGACGGCATTAATCATATCAAAGTGACATATATGGCTACGGGTAACCGCATGGAAGCCGGTCGAAACAAACAGTTTGTTTAATAACACACTGCACTGTCCAATTTTATTTTAAATTAAAACATGATCTGTCTGTAAAATGTTGGCTGCCATATTCAGAGATTTGTCTGACTAGAACTGCAAAAGATTTGACTCACTCTGAGGCTGGTGGCTATAAAACTGTGTCATACATTTTAGATAGCTTTCAGATAAATACTCCTTTGGCTAGCAGTTATCTCTCCAGCCCCCTTTTTACACATGCATACTCAATGAAGCTGAGCATGCACATATTCTGCATGGAGAAAGTGGAGTAATCTTCTGCCAGATACCTCTGGTGGAGGCATATTTCCCTGAGAACAGAAGGATCAAGCATGTTAAAATCTCACTCGATCCTTTTCTTCCGTGACATCTGCCCCCAGAAGTTAGTTTGTGGGGGCCTGTATACACATTAGATGGTCGGCTGGTCCCATCGAAATCATCAGGTTCATGTGTATGGTCAGTTTAATAAACTTATGCTGTGGAGCACAGGTATCTCTTGATCTGCCTTTCCTGTGAGGAACCTTAACACTGGGTTCAGACCTGAGCGTTTTGAAGCCTAGCGTTTTTGGTGCGTTCAAGACTGGCGTGTAGGCGCGTTTTTTCAAGCGTTTTGGTAAATAGTGTAGGCGCGTTTGACGCGCGTTTATGTGATTGACTGCATAGTTGGCCAATGACCAATGATATAGTTTGGCCAATCTGAGTGCTTTAGAGGTGTGACATTCCATGGTGGCTGATTCAGCATGTTGCAAACTTTGTAAAACGCGCATCCATAGGCGCGTTTTACGCTGCACAAACGCCCGAACAACACGCCTATCGCGTTTCCCATTGAAGTATATTGGCTCCAAACGCTCGAAAAAAGCCCGAATTAACGCGAACATACTTGCTTATGCGTCGGACGTTTATAGGCGCCTACGAACGCGCATAAAAACGCGCAAGTGTGAACCACCCCCATTGGAATGCATGGTTCCTGTACTGTTGTGCGTTTTTATGTGCGTTCGAACGCGGCGTTTTACGCGAAAGTGTGAACTGAGTGTTAGAGAACCTATTTGTTTGTTTGTTCTTTGTCAGAGCACTTGAAGAAACAGTGTTGCTGCATATTTTTGGATTGTCTTACCCACCTTTTTATAAATTAATGATGGAATGCCATTGATTTTTGCTAAGTTGTAGTACCATCACAAAAGTTGGACATTGTCATAATGCAACTGATTGGCATGATGAATGAAGAATCAAGAAAAACTATTCTGGAAATTAAATGGTATAAGATTCTTCCAGAACCAGCTCCACTCCTATCCCTGTGTCTGTCTTGCAACTCAGGTAGCCCTAGGAAAATAATGGTGCTGTTTTTAAAAAAATGTTTTACTACACTCATACTTCCCCTTTAAGTAACAGAATAGTTTTGCTTGAAACTACCTGAGGGGGAGATATGAAATAATCCTATTTAAACAACGAAACAAACAAACTTTAAGACCATAAGGAACATACTTCCTGTCAGGTGTGTCCAAACTTGGTGTGTCTGATACTAGGCCCCATTTACACGTCCGCAAGTGTTTTGCGGATCCACGGGTCAGCGGACATAGGCGATGTGCGTTCCACAATTTGCGGACCGCACATCGCTGGCACTATATATAAAATGCCTTTCCATATGCCCAAGTAGGGCATATAAAAGATATTGTGGCCTCAATCCTTATGACCACCCTTTATAAGCTAGAGAAGAGAACCAATACAAACAAGTGCCTATCACTTTGGAGAACTGGGCTCATTGATGTTCTACATTGAAGACCATTTGTAAGGTGAAACACTCCATTTTGCCTGCCTCAGTAGTTATGTGTGACAGATAATTCTGTTCCTGTAGTGGTGATATATATTTTTTTTCTATAGAAAAACGGCACCACCATTGGTTGTCCCACTGTGACAACCTGTGACCCATTCACAGATTAAAGGAGACGTTTCTGATTAGTGGGAGCCTGACTGCTGGGACCACCACCAATCACAAGAGTACAGTACTTATTATCTACAGCTGTACCATAGAGATGAATATCATAGAGTACCATAGGGATGAATAGAGCAGCAGCATACAAGCATGCACAAAAATTGCTCCTTTCACTCTGGAGAGCTCAGGGGCTCCCTTTCTTACAGTCCCAGTGGTCAGACATTTACCGATCAGATACTTATTAGCTATGTATATGGTGGGACAACCATATGACTGTAGCCAATAGGGGGAGCTTACTGCATACTGCTTTATTACTGAGCTCAGTAGGGACTATATAAATCAGTGTGCAGTGACCCCTCCCTCCATCCCAAGTGGAGGAACTTTATGACTTTGTGAAGGAAGTAAGGGATTCAGAGCCCTGTATTCTACATTCTACATTTTGTATGTTTGTTCTTATGGTTGTTAAAGATAAGACTAATTTTACACATCAAATTTCTCTTTGCTTTTTTCCTCTATGATTTTAAGGTGTTGATATGCTACTTACATATGTTGACTACATGGTATCACCAGTCATTCTTGGTGTAACCACTGATCTGTGTCTGGAAAGCTGTGGGATCCATGAATCTGTGCTCGGAAGCCAGGCAACTGGAAAATCCACATCTGTAGGCTCTGCATCCGGACTTCTTATCGAAACAATGCTTAGACGTTCTATGATGTATGTGATGGAAGGAAAAGAGGTTTTGGTGATCGGTGCTGGTGGCATTAGCAAAAAATTCATCTGGGAGGCTGCTCAGAATTATGGGATCAAGGTAAAACAATGACCCACATTTACTAATGTGAGTGAACCTAGTCCATGGCTTAAATGTAAATTGCATCAAAGTGTGCAATTTAATGCATCTATGTTTATGCAAATGATCTATGTCTAGTTGGAAAGGGGACATGAATTACCAGAAAGGGGGCATAAATTCATGGGAAAATGGGCATAGCCTAATATACAACATTTTGCGCCACAATTCTGGTGTACAAATCTGAAAACTCTTAAACAAAGCCAACCAAGAGTTGGGAGTTAGATACTATAAATGTGTCTAGCCATGCACCAGGTTTATCATCCAGCCTGAGCCCCTGTGATAAATTTGGTGCATGACTACACAGCCTGTCATTCTTACAGGCCTGCAAAGGAAAGATGACTTGCCTTCTTTCCGGTGCAGGCTCCCCTTCTCCGCGTCCAGTGATTGTCAAACCGATTGTTGACATAGAGGGATCCCGGGGAGCATCAAAGGTCTATAGGAGAAGGAGCGGGAATCAGGTAAGTTATCTTCCCTTTGCAGGTCCTGCAGAATGGGGGGTTTGCCAAACCCCAGCCGATTCTTGCACAACCCCTTTAAGTTGGTTTTCTTGTGAGGGGGGCCCAAAAGGACACTCTACCAAGGGCATACTATAGACTGATGAAGCACGTGGTGGATGGTGGCTGCAAGGGTGAGGGTTGGTAACAAGCCCTAGCTAGGGTATATAAATATAGGGCTACAGCAACAAAGGAAGTCTAACTATGTTCCATATGAGAAGACTAGAGCATTGAGCAATACATGATGTGTTAAATGATGCGCCCCTGTTGCAGGTTTTGCTTTGGCACCCAATAACATGACACAAAAATATACGTATTAAATATATTTTACACATATTTCTCTCTTTACAGATACATTTGGTGGACTCAAACCCAGGACATTTCGCCTCATCACTTGTCACCTCCTTCACCCATTACAATTATGAAGATTGCTCTTGTGATGATGAGGAGCATGCACAGAACATATTGTCTGCAGTTAGGGAAAAGGGTCTACATTTTTCGGGTTGTATGACATTTTGGGATGAGTGTACTATCCTTGCTGCCATACTGTGTCATATGTTGGGTCTCCCTGGGCCACCTGCAAATGCTGTGAGACTTGCCAAGCGCAAGACTCAAACACAGTTGCGTCTCCTCAACATGACAGCTCCATCTCCACCATTTCCATATGCTGGGGCATTTGCTGTACCTTGCTTTCCTCTGGGCCCTGGAACAGGGGGGGTAGAGGCAGCAGAGTCAGTTCTCTCTTACCCATTGGTTTTAAAGCCAGAATCGGGAGCAGGAGCTGTGGGTGTGCGATTAATCCAGGATGCAGAGGAGTGCAGAAGGTTAGTTAAAAAAATGGGGGTAGAATCTGAATCTTGTAACCTTTTAAACAATGATGGGCACTCTACCATAGATGCAGGTGGAGTCTGTCATAAAGAAGAAGTTTGTGAGCCAAGAAATGTGGGGCGATGTGAGCCAGAAGTCCCTGAGTTAGGACTATCAAATGGAGTAAGTAGTATTGACCCTACAGAACCAATTAAAGCAGCAATTCAGACACCTCCACCACTACTGGCAGAGTACATCACAGGCTCTGAGCACGATGTGGATTTGGTCATGGGTTTTAATGGACGTCTTTTGGCAGCTTATGTATCAGACAATGGGCCAACTTTACTCCCTGGTTTTACTGAAACCGCAGCAGCACTTCCTTCCCGTCTTAGTCAAGAACGACGCTGTCATTTGGTTGAGGCTGCTTCACGCAGTTGTAGAGCACTAGGCCTGTACCCTGGGGTTTTTAATGTAGAGCTCAAAATGACAGATTCTGGTCCACGGTTGCTGGAGATTAACCCGCGAATGGGTGGATTTTATTTGCGTGATTGGATTTGTCATATCTATGGCACTGACCTAGTGCTTGTTGCCCTAGCACTCTCTTGTGGGCTGGAGCCTGGATTGCCAGAAAAGGGTGCCCAGGAGAATGGAGTTCTAGTTGGGGTTATGTGCACTGGTGAATCTCACGAGGACGCTTTAAGAACCACTGCAAATCCACAGAGATTGTCTGAGCTGCATAATTCTGGATACATCAGATTCAACCGTCTGGAGGGTAGTCCAGTGCATGAACCAGATCAGGAACCATATGGCAATGTGGCATGTCAGGGCAAGAGCCAGAAGGAGGCCAGGGAAAGACTTCTAGGGGTGTGTTCTGTGCTTGGGCTAGATTCTCAAGGATATCCACTGCATTATCTAACAGGAGAGTTCCAATAAGCTATGTTATATAATGAAAACTATGTTTTCAAAGTGGAAGAGTGCAAGATTGGTGGGAATACATATAATGGGATCCTCTTTCCTTCTGTTAATATAATATGGATGCATTATCCCTATACATTATAAAGTATGCATCCATGCACACATCATCCTTGACGCCCAGTGTGGTAAATAGGTATTTCCATGTCAGTCATTTATGGCAATAAATAACAGGTCTGGGCCTCACCTCTAGGACCTTTCCCCTTTGGGGAGAATGGGGATCCCCTTATCACTATGTGTAATTTTTTGTTCCACTGGCTACAGTTGGTCATATGCCATTTAGACTACAAGAGTTACAGAAAGAGTTAAGCAGACAGCAGTGAACTCTTTGTATAACTCTCATAGACTTCAGTGGAGAGAGCAACCACTCAATGAAATAAATGCAACTCATGACTGCTATAAATTGGCAAGTAGAATTCATCAGACCCTCTTACTTCCAAAAGATGGAGGTGCCAGAGGTGAGATATCCACCTAACAGATATTTATAGCATATTCACTGGATGAGGAAGCCCATTTAGGGATATAAAATCTAAGTACTGTATACTTGTAGGTATCTTCAAGAACATAATACACAGAACAGAATGTCAGTGTTCTTCCCACTAGTCTAGTTGGATATTACATTTCTGGGTATTATTTTACATGTATTAAATGCATTTGATATGTTTAAATATGGGATAAGGAATGGGATCAAAATAACCGTGTACAGGCTTGCTAGGATCAGGGTAATTAGTATAAATAGAAATTATATTCAGTTTGTTAATGAACATTTTAGAATATTTGCCCTGTCATAAGAATGAACAACTTAAAGGTGTTTTCCACCTATTCTTTTGCTCTAATTCCAGAAAAACCCACCATCAACAGAATGGGGCGGACCTGTATGTAATGCAGTAAGTCTACTGTGTTATGTGCTACTTGTGCAAGGGGTGGAAGACTAGGGACCCACCAGGGGATTCACCTTCAACCCTGTAGGCCAGTCCGAGTCTGGCCACACATGAGGATGAGCCTCGATAAACACATGCTTTGTTAAATCTGAAATGCACTCTGTAGCCATATTCCAGATGTCAGACCTCCACCCATCCACTGATAAGGATAGGCCACCCAAGTTTTTTTCCTAGAAAATTCATTTGATGAATGACAAATTTTGTAAAAAAAAAAAACTTAAATCTCCAAATGTACAGTATATTATGCAAACAATAAAATATGGATATACATGATTTTTCTATGCTCATGACATCACAGGTCAGAATGAAGCATGAAATATGTTATTATTATGTCATTGTTATGTTATCTAAATCACATTCTTTTGTCACTACTCCTACTTATCAGCTGTCTAAAGGGACAATGGGTGGTTGGGAGCACATTCCTCCAAAATACTTAAGGCATCCTCAAAATGTATAACTTTCAATTGATCGGTGATCCTGAATTTTATAGAGGTCTTAGTGGTACTTCCCTGGTTATTCCTGAAATAAGCATGCACAAGTTGCTCCATGGTCATATAATGGTTCATTTACACGGAGTCAACACTAGGTTAAAGGGGTTATCCGAGATATATTAAGTTAATCCAAACTTCTTTATCGATATATATAAAACATTTTTGTAATTGACTTACTTTAAAAATAATGCACCGTTTACATTCTGCAGAATGTTTTCATTTGTGCACTGACATCACCCTGCTTGATTTCCGTCTTCATTCAGCACGGCTCTGGTAAGGATCGCGCATGCGCGATCCTTACCAGAGCCGTGCTGACAGATTCCACAGCGTTCAGGCTTGGAGCCCGCCCCTTCTTGGTCTCTGCTCTATTAGTGCGACTCTGGTAAGGATCGCGCATGCGCGATCCTTACCAGAGCCGTGCTGAATGAAGACAGAGAGGCAGAAGGGGCGGGCTTCCAAAGCCTGAACGATGTGGAATCGTTCAGCACGGCTCTGGTAAGGATCGCGCATGCGCGATCCTTACCAGAGCCATGCTGAATGAAGACGGAGAATCAAGCAGGGTGACGTCAGTGCACAAATGACATCATTCTGCAGAATGTAAACGGTGCATTATTTTTAAAGTAAGTCAATTACAAAAATGTTTTATATATATCGATAAAGAAGTTTGGATTAACTTAATATATCTCGGATAACCCCTTTAATAATAACTTCATGTAACTATTATCTACACTTTTCTGTTTGCACATATTAAGGTAACCATTCTACTAGAAGACCTGGAGATCTACTGTGAAAAAATATATGAGTCAGAGTAGGTGGGGAGAGCTGGGATCTCATAAATATCAGGACTCATCGGCTCATGGTGTGTATTGAACAACTCCAGGGGTGGAGCTGTTTAATACAAGGTTTTAGCAAAATGGCTAGGTCAGGGCTACCATTCACCAGTTTATGCCACCCCTGGACAGCGAAAAAATTGTGACCGATTCCCTTTACTAGTACCACTGGGGAACTCCCATTATTGGTCCTATCTGATCGTCCAACTTTATTGGTGCCATTAGAGTTTTCAAATAAACAGTGATGGCCAGAAAACCCCTAATAATGCTGGCAAGGATCCCAATAACAATGATGGCACAGACTTCCGATAACAGTAATGGTCACAGGCCTCCAATAACTGTGACTGCTACAGACTCTTAATAACAGTGTCATGTCAACCATAAACTTCACATCTGATGAGCCACATTGGCAGTATCCGTCACTTAGTGGTGACCATTTCCCACCCTCCTGAAGCCACACGGGCTGTGTGTCAAAGTTTTGAATTGAATTTTCCACACTGGTTCAAGCCCAGGAGCTACAATACTTAGCATCCGTCCATGACCTGGAAGATCTGTCAGGTCACCAGTGCTGAAGCAATTTGGCCCCTTTCACACAGGTGAGTTTTCCGCGCGGGTGCAATGTGTGATGTGAACGCATTGCACCCGCACTGAATCCGGACCCATTCATTTCTATGGAGCTGTGTACATGAGCGGTGATTTTCACGCATTACTTGTGCGTTGCGTGAAAATCTCAGCAAGCTCTATATTGTGCATTTTTCACACAACGCAGGCCCCATAGAAGTAAGTGGGTCTGCGGGAAAATCGCAAGCATCCGCAAGCAAGTGCGGATGTGGTGTGATTTTCCCGCATGGTTGCTAGGAGATGGGGACCCAATCTTTATTATTTTCCCTTATAACACAGTTATAAGGGAAAATAATAGCATTCTTTAATACAGAATGCTTAGTAAAAGGACAATTGAGGGTTAAGAATAAAAAAAAATTAACTCACCTCCTCCAATTGTTCGCGTAGGTGCCGGTCTCCTGTTCGCTCTTCAGCTGTGGGTAAAGGACCTGTGGTGATGTCACTGAGCTCATCACATGGCCCATCACCATGGTGATGGATCATGTGATGGACCATGTAATGAGCTCAGTGACATCACCACAGGTCCTTTACCCACAGCTGAAGTGAGAACAGGAGACCGGCACCTATGTGAACAATTGGAGGAGGTGAGTTAATTTTTTTTATTTTTAACCTTCAATTGTCCTTTTACTTAGCATTCTGTATTAAATAATGCTGTCATTTTCCCTTATAACTGTGTTATAAGGGAAAATAATAAAATCGACATAACACCTAACCCAAAGCCGAACTTCCGTGATGAAGTCCGGGTTAGGATCTGGGTACCAAACATGCCGATTTTTCTCACGCGCGTGCAAAACGCATTAAAACAGTTTGCACTCTCGCGGAAAAATCACACATTTTCCCGCAAAGCACCCGCATCTTATCCGGGTGTCAAACTTGATGCCCGTGTGAAAGAGGCCTTTCAGTACAATGTTGCAGAATATGTTGAATAATAACACACAGCAAGAAAAAAATCTAAAAACTGAATACCTAAAGTTCTAAAACTGTTGCCTACATTGATGTTCAAAGGATTTTTGCCACTGGGCAGGAATTTGGTAGTTCCCACCTGACCCCCTATTACTCATGAGGAAGAGGTTGCACTGCATGTGGATCTACAGGAGTTATGGAGATTGGTGAGCTAGTAACTTTAAATGATAGAGCCTATTAGGATAAGGTCAAGGGTTTCCCTTTTAAGAAAATAGTTGCAGGCCAGATTGGTTGGATAAAAGACTTTCTTCACACGTCGGTGGTACAGAAGACTTTTGAGAGTTATGGTTTGCATATTAGGCACAGATGCCTAATGGTTACGATACACTCTAGGTGGAGGTATTATTATAGCTTCAAGCAGATCAATGTCACAGATCTCAAACCAGTGTTACCTTAACATCGATGTCTTTG
Organism: Bufotes viridis; assembly: GCA_033119425.1. Taxonomy (NCBI): domain Eukaryota; kingdom Metazoa; phylum Chordata; class Amphibia; order Anura; family Bufonidae; genus Bufotes; species Bufotes viridis. The sequence goes on from CM065594.1 coordinate 109,791,366, forward strand.
ACGTGGCACAGTTAAATGTTAGCTTTGAATTTAAGTTTCCAACTTTTTGTCCTTTAAACAAAAATTACACCTGGCCCTATTTCTGAGAGTCCATCCTCAACCCCCTTTTTTAAAACTTCTGTTCAGTGCACTATACCCCAAGGCCCAAACATGCAGGCCATACCACAGGCCTCAGGGCAACCAATTTACCACTATACACCTAGACCTATATTCCTCCTCTGACATCTGAACTTGCCCCAACTATAGACTTTCCCCAGGGCTGAAGTCTTCTAGAAGCCAAGGGTGAGACTTGGTGAGACCAAGATGGACAACAGATACAGCTTCAGCAACAGCCTGAACAAAGCCCTGCATGGTACCCCTTCCCATAAAAAGACTATGCCGCCCCATTATTTAGAAATGGTAAATACTCCCTTTGTAAGGAGGGTGCTGGTAAGTGACATTCACCAGGCCTTGTTAGAAAATATCATGATGGCACCTCTCACCTTTGGTCCTCTAAAAGAACACCAAGTGACCCATTATACAGCATCTCCACACACTTTTTATCACTCACTTGCTTTCAGCGAACCAGCAGTCCTCCAGTAAAGAAGTCGCTTCAGCTTTTATCTCACCATCAATGGACAAGCTTGAACACCCACATTCAGCTCTCTTGGCTACAAAACGGTCTGTTACCTTCCTCTCCATGACACCATAATTGCCAACTCTCCCAGAATGTTCGGGAGGCTCCCAGACAAAGCAGAGACCTTCTGGACACTTGGAGGAGTTGGCAAATCTCCCGTAGCTAATGGAGGGAGCTTCCTCCTGGAAAGCAGCCCTACATGAGTTTTAACTGTATGTGATGCCGGGATTCTGCATCTGCCCCAGCGCCCAAACTCTGAAAGGGTGTAACAAAAGGGACAGGCCTATGTGGAAGGGGTGAAGGAAGGGGCATTCCATTCCTGAAAATAGCGCTGCAATCCAACCCCTCTTGTAAATCAGCTTTGAAGTGTTGGCAAATACAGTATGTCTTAGACTCTCAGTCACTTGCTCCACGTTTGCTGGATCCATGTCTACTTTATTTTCACAAGTTGAGTGGGCTCCTTTACCAAAGAATATGACTTCAGTCAAGCACTGCTTACTCAAATTTGCCAACTTTTAATGGTTGGATTTTTGGAGATAGGAGGTTTTGCTGAGCAGCGGGACACTGACATGTCCCTTAATCCCACACAAGAAAAATACTATAGTTTAAGCATCCAGAGTGGTAGAAAAAGTTAGTGATATTCAAAAATAGTCCATTTTGTTTTGTTTTTATTTTAAAACCACAATGTGTACATCTGGCCAAAAACCTCCCCAAACCTCACGCATTCCTGACCTAAACTGTGGCCCTATACTATTTTTCTACTTTGCATTTATACTTACTAGTGTTGGGCGAGCATATATCGCGGTGTTCGGCCAAATACCGCGTGTGCTTGAGCACGATGCTCCAATAAACGATGCAGCCAATAAACGTGCAGGTAAGTACTGCCATTCACTGTAATGCCATAGCCATGTTGGCATTACAGTGATTGGCTGGCTGGAACGCGTCATTGGGTGCTATATAGCGCCTGATGACACGTGTTCGTCTAAGTCTTAGTCAGGGAGACCTGGAGAGTAGAAGGGAGAGATAGTGTAGGGAGTGAAATAGGAATATTTTAGTTTTTATACTTGTTATAGACCCAAAAGTCCTTTTAAGGACTATTGTGTGTGGCCGCAATATAAATTATTAGCGCAACCTGCGCTAAATTGCTTTAACTTGTTAGAGACCCAAAAGTCCTTTTAAGGACTATTTTGTGTGGCAGCAATATATATTTTTAGTGCAACCTGCACTAAATTGCTAAAACTTGTTAGAGACCCAAAAGTCCTTTTAAGGGCTATAGTTGTATCTGGCAGCAATATATATTTTTAGCGCAACCTGCGCTAAATAGCTTGCAATTGTTTGGCCGCTGCAGACAGTGACATTATCTGCGATACACCCCCTGTCTAACCTGTGCACAGCCTAAAAATATCTTTGACTTCCAGTGTACTTTTTCTGTAGACGGTGTCCGCTACGGACAGTTACATTACCTGCTCTACAACTCCTGTATAACGTTTGCGTATCCGACATATCAGTGACATTCAGTCTAATTATTTTGCTGCTGGAGGCAGCAACATTACCTGCGCTACATCTTCTGTATAACGTTTGCCCATCCTAAATATCAATAGCATTAATTCAGTGTGTAATTTTTTATTAGCCGGTGGTGACAGCGACATTATTTGCACTGTACCTCCTGTATAACGTTTGTGCATCCTAAATGTCACTGAAATCCATTTAGTGTAATTTTTTATTAGGTGGTGGTGACAGTGACATTATCTGTGCTACATCTCCTGTTTAACATATGCGCATCCTAAAAATATCTGTGACAATTTGTGTACTTTATTTGCGCATACACTTACAAAACCTGCGCTACTGTACGTGTGACATACTTGCAAGCACATATAGACCATTTAATATGCGCAAGGCGAGCAGTAAGGGACGGGGAAGTGGCCGTGCTGCTGATGGTGCACGCAGAGGCTGTGGCCCTGTGCGCTGTGAAACTGTGCTTGCTGCCAGAGCACAAGAAACACACTCATCCATACCTAGCTTCATGTCCCAGTTTGCAGGGTGGAACAGGACACCACTTTGCAAGCACCATCAGCTAGCACATACACTTCTGTGTCCCAGCGCAGCGTACAGATGTCTATACCACAGGCCTTTGAACGAAAGCGCAAATACCCAGCCACCCACCCACAGGCCATAGTACTAAATGCGCACCTTTCAAAATTGCTGGCCCTGGGAATGCTGCCATTTAGGCTTGTGAACACTGAGGCTTTCCTCAGCCTGATGGCGGCGGCCATCCTGTGTTACTCTGTCCCCAGCCGCCAATATTTTTCAAGGTGTACAGTACCAGCCTTAGACCAGCATGTGTCCCGTAACATCACCTGTGCTCTGACCAATGCAGTTATTGGGAAGGTCCACTTAACAACTGACACATAGACAAGTGTTTTGGCCAGGGATGCTACATTTCCCTGACGGCACACTGGGTGAACGTTGTGGAGGCCGGGAGCGAGTCGTGCCGTGGAACGGCACAAGTGCTACCGACGCCAAGGATTGCGGGTCCTACTTCCATCAGGGTTTCTGCTGCCACCTACATTAGTGGCTGCAACCCCCCCTTCTCCTCTTCCACTTCCGCCTCTGAATTATCATCTTGCAGCACCAGTCAGCCATCAGTCAGTAGCTGGAAGCAGTGTAGCACTGCAGTGGGGAAGCGGCAACAGGCCGTGGTTAAACTGATCTGCTTAACTGACAGACAGCACACCGCCGCAGAGCTGTGACAAGGAATAAGGGACCAGACTGAGCGGTGGCTCTCGCAACTCAACCTACAACCAGGCACGGTTGTGTCTGATAATGGCCGTAACTTGGTTGCAGCTGGGGGAAGACTGTACACAGGGTGATAGCCAAACCCCCCTTATTTCGTCTTCTCAGCGCAAATTGGATGATGAGAAGGAGTAGGAGCAGGAGACGGTTGCCTCCACTACAGAGGGTAGTACCCATGGAAGTTTTCTTCCATATGTCCAGCGTGGATGAATAGAAGAGGAGGAAGAGGATGAGGAGATTGAGAGTCATCCTCTTGATGAAGACAGCAAAGTCTTGTCTGTTGGGACTCAACCTGATGCGCGGCCTAGTGTCACAAGGAGGGAAAAATTTTGAAAGATGGTGAAAGAGTACGTAGCAGACCATGTCAGCGTCCTCAGTGATCCCTCTGTGCCTTACAACTATTGGCTATGTCCAAGCTGGACAGCTATGTCCAAGCTGGACACGTGGCACGAACTGGTGCTCTACGCCTTGGAGGTGCTGAACTGCCCCGCTGCCAGCGTTTTGTAAGAGCGTGTATTTAGTTCTGCTGGGGGCATAATAACTGATAAGCGCATCCACCTGTCAACTGAAAATGCTGACTGGTTGACTCTTATAAAAATTAACAAGGCCTGCATTGCCCCTGACTTCTCTACTCCACCAGAGGAAAGTACATAAAGGCACTCTAAATGTGGCTTTTATGGTGTATTGAATACACTGTATTCCCATGCACCCCTTCCACCACTAAAAAGGGTATATGGTTCAATCTCCCTTTTCTCGTTCTCCTCCTCCATCATATCAACATGCTTATTAGGCTGCCCTCGCTCTTAATGTTTTAGAGGGTCAGCTTAGCAGCGGGCCCTCACCCATAATGTTTTTGAGGGTCCTCAGCAGGCCCTCACACATAATGTTTTTGAGGGTCACCAGCAGGCCCTCACCCATAATGTTTTTGAGGGTCACCAGCAGGCCCTCACCCATAATGTTTTTGAGGGTCACCAGCAGGCTCTCAACCATAATGTTTTTGAGGATCACCAGCAGGCCCTTGTTCATAATGTTTTAGAGGGTTACCAGCAGGCCCTCGCCCCTAATGTTTTAGAAGATCAGCTTAGCAGCAGACCCTTACCACTAATGTTTAAGAGGGTCAGTTCAGCAGCAGACCCTCACCCCTAATTTTTTAGATGTCAGCTCTGCAGCAGGCCCTCGCCCATAATGTTTTAGATGGTCAGCTTGGCAGCAGGCCCTCGCCCATAATTTTTTAGATGGTAAGCTCAGCAGCAGACCCTCACCCCTAATGTTTTAGATGGTCAGATCACCAGCAGGCACTCGCCCATAATATTTTAGATGGTCAGATCACCAGCAGGCCCTCGCCCATAATGTTTTAGATGGTCAGCTCAGCAGCAGGCCCTCATCCGTAATGTTTTAGGTGGTCAGATCAGCAGCAGGCCATCGCCCCCTAATGTTTTAGATAGTCAGATCAGCAGCAGGCACTCGCTTCTAATGTTTTAGAGGGTCACCAGCAGGCCATCAATCATAGTTAAAGAGTGTGTATGATGCCCTCCTTTATGTGTAATAAAGGGTGTATTGTAGTGATGGCTCCTTGTAATTTTTGGCAGCCCTTTCACTTTATATACAAGTAAATATACAGGAAAAAATGTTTCCTAACAATTTTTCCTCTAAAAGCGATTTTATCTTCGGTTTTGTGCGTATTATTGTCAGTCTGTAAAAGTGGCGTACTACTCAGACAACATTGTTCCCAGCATCTTGGACTCCCCCATATGGGAGTCCAAGATGCACCCAGACATCCTCCCCATGCTGCTCCCGAACCATTTCAGTGGTGTTTCCATCAATTTCTGACTTTTTATCCCCCCCCCCCCCTTTAACTCCGTTCAAATATATTTATGACAGTTAGATGTTAGATGTCCTAACGGTCCTCAAGGTCACATAGAAGTATGCATCCGTTACTCCCTTCTTATTGCTGTCCCAGCAATAGGGAGAGAGAGATAACAGTTACTGCCGCGGTAATCTATACAAAGTCATCTATACAGAGTGATGACCTGGACAGGGCTATTGATTACCACGACGCTATAGAAGATATTCTAATCAGTCACAACAGCACCCAGTTATATATAGAGCACACAATAATGATAGCTTTAAAACGATTTCCCCGTAGTCAAGAATCTATATTCCCCTACTGGTTTCTGTCTCCCGGAATTGATTCCACCCAGTTGATATGTGTTGAGCTGAATAGAATATAGCCAAGTTCAAGCTAGAAAAGACACTTGAGCACAATATCCAGAACTTAATCTAGGGCTATATGAAAGTACTTTATAGCACGAGGCGAATGACGTATATAACCAGCAAAGCATGGGGGCTCCGTCTTCACACATATCGCATCTCACATATTTCCTCTGTATAATCGGAAACAAGTAGTCGCCAGCATACCACTTGATGCAGTATATAAGAACTCCACCACGCTCCATCTCAAACATCCGACTGCCCAACAGCCGCAATCTTGTCCCCTCTCAGGATAGCTGTGTGGCGGTAAGACCATAGCCAAAGGCCTATAAAGGGCATGAGGCAGATAAATTAATCACGCCACAGAGTACTGCTGTGTATTCTCCTCGTGTCTTGAAAATTAAGCTTGTCACACACAGTACAATGGTTCCTCCCTATACATGCTTTTAGCACAACAGATTAAAGCTGAAGGAAACCCCAGACTTTGTGTGTGGTAATCATGCTTTTATCAGTACTCACGATACCAAGTCCCAGCCTTACGTCTGGCAAGATCTTCAATATCTTCTTTCTTCAGATTTCCAGAGATAGGAAAATGGGAGTTCATGCACCCTAGGCCTTCAAGCATGGCGGAGACACACAGGAACATATGCGGCTCCATGCACCGGATGACATTCCCCACCATCAAGTCCACCGGTCCTCAAGGCTTTCACCACCGGCAGGCTCCTTTCCCACTCCGGACCAACCTGTCCGATAGGCTCAGTTCCGGGTGTGCAGGTGAGACAATGGCTAGGTGGAGACAAGCTTCCTTCAGTGTGGAGGACGGCGGCCCCATAGAACACGCAAAATTGGAGAGGCGTGAAGGAGGCAGGGAAAGAGGGAGGGATTGAGGCACGCCTACGTCTCACGTCATGCCACCATGCTGAATTTCTGACCTTTTCCTGAGAACCCTCCCTTCTTCAGAGCAGGGGGTGCCTGGTTTAATGCTCGGGTTCTTCCATTGACTTCCATTGTGCTCGGGTGCTCGGTAGAGCAACCGAGCATCCCGAGGTGTTCTACTCGAGCACCTTGGTGCTAGACCAACACTAATACTTACCTGGCCTCCGGTCCAGTGACTTTCCCTCCATTTTTGTATGGCACCCTGTTCCCTTTCCTATGACACTTCACTCCCTCAATGCACTTTGTTTGCTAAAACTGGATCTAATGATGCAGAATATTGGTACCGTACATGGAAGATGGCTTTTGATGAAAAAAGCAGCCCTCCTTGATGTGCCTCAGATATCTGCCATCTCTTCAGGGACTCTGGGTGGTGTCTCCTTTTTCCAGGAGCCATCCAGATGTTTTGGGAAAGCCTGCTTGTATGTACTTACTGCTGCCAGCACCATATATAGTGAAATGTGTTCTTCTAGGAGGGTTGCATATTATATGGTGTAACAGAAAATTTGTAACATGAAATATGGCCTGGATAAAGAAGTGGTCTTTACTAGAGATGAGCAAATTTTTAAAAAATTCTATTTGGCCGGATCGACGAATCTTCCAAAATGATTCAATTCTATCCGAATTTATTCGTGGCGAATCGTGTTAAAAAAACGGCTATTTCCTGGCTGCACAATGACAGAGTGTGCAGGTGGCAGCAGCAGCATGAGGAGGCCACAGATTGGCCCAGTGACATAGAGTTGAGGTAGCAGCAGCATAAGGAGGCCACAGAGTGGCACAATGACATAGTGTGGAGGTGGCAGCAGCATGAGGAGACCACAGAGTGGCAAGGTGACATAGTGTGGAGGTGGCAGCAGCAGCAGCATGAGGAGACCACAGAGTGACCCGGTGGCAGAGTGGGGAGGTGGGTGGCAATAACAGTACCCACTGATGATGGTGGGTGTAAGAAGGAGCACTTGGCATTAGATGTGTGGCATCAGGCGGGTGGCAGCCTCAGAATAGTACCTGAGGCAGGTAGCCAGAAGAAACAGGTCTCTTTTGTCAAGGTTTGGGTGAGGCAGCATGGATGATCTAATCTAATGCATCAGGCATTGGTGGGTGGAAATCCTGGCTGATCCACGCCTGATTCATCTTCAAAAAGGTCAGTCTCTCGACATTTTGGGTGGACAGGCGAGTTCTCCTTGGGGAAACTATGGCCCCCACCACACTAAACATTCCTGCTGGTTAGTAGTTTCTTCACTATGTGGGTAAAGAAAGCTGCTCATCAGGTACTCTAGACTCAGGCTGCCACTGATGGAGCTGGTACTGCTCCTGCCACCCCACCCCGCCCAGCAGTCATGGCAGTGCAACATGAGCACAGAGAGCCCCCCGGTCAGACCTGTGAGAGGATGGACAGATAGGCAGCGGCCAACTGACTACATAGGATGTCTCTATAGTAGTTCAGTTTGTCCTCCCTCTAAACGGGTGTAAAAAAGGCCCCCATTTTGGACCGGTAACGAGGGTCTAACATGATGGAGAGCCAGTAGTCATCCCTCTAGCGAAGGGTCACAATTCGGCTGTCACTACGCAAGCAAGTGAGCATGTATCAGGCCATTTGCACAAGTGACTCGGAGTAGTGTTGATCGCAAATATTCTAACCGCAAATTTCTATCGCGAATATCGGCACTTCGAGATTTCGCGAAGATCTAGAATATAGTGCTATATATTCGTAATCAAGAATATTCTAGATTTTTTTCATCAGTACCCTCACTCCTTCTTGCTTGTTGGCCAATGAGAATGCTGCAATATATTTGTCTGAGCTTAGCAACATCCCTAGCAACCAATAGAAAAGTTGCCTACCCCTTATATAAGAAACTCCCTAGCAGCCATTTTCTGCAGTTTTTTGCAGTTCTGAGAGAGAAAGCAGTGTCATTGCTGTGCTCTGTGCTTTGCTGAGTCATCTGGATCCTTATTCAATTACATTGGATAGTTAGTAAGCTCATATATATAATACAGATAGTTAGTGGGAGATAGTCAGTGTAGGTTATATAGTAATATAGTGTAGCTGGGTGCAGGGTGTTAGGTAGTGTGAATTACTGTGTTGTGATAGGGATTAGTGTCTAGCAGCTTGAAAAATGTAGCAAAAGTGAGCCACGCCTGTATTGCGCGTGCAATACGCGCGCATTACATTGCCGATTTTCGCAATCAAGAAAATAATGACTGGAGATCATGAATTCTACAATTTGCTAATTTATGGCGAATATTAGGTCGAAAATTCACAAAATATCGAAAACGAATATTGCCTATGCTGCTCATCAGTAACTCGGAGGAACTCCCTGCCTCCTTCTCCACTGCATACTGCCACAGTGTGCCTGGGTCATCTGCCTCATCTCCCTCTTGCTCCTCCTTTCCTGTCATTTGTGTAGAAAAACCACCCATTTCGCTACGTATTGCTTGTGCACCAATGTCCTCCTCCTCCAGTTCAGCCCCCACAGAGCTCATGTGGCTGTGAGATGTAGAGGCCACGTCTCCAGTCCCCTGACCAGCCAGATTTACCTGCATCTTTTCCAGGATATGAATCAGTGGAATGACGTTGTTCATTCCATAGTCCTGGCGACTGACAAATAAAGTGGCCTCCTCAAAGGGCACAAGCAAACTACAGGTGTCACACATGAGCTGCCACTGGCTAACATCGAAGTTACACAGGGGGTACCTCTGTCAGCTTGGATTATCAAGAAATCGTTAACAGTCGATAGTGTTTAATGTGAATATTAGAATAGCGAATTTTAATCGCGGATATCGCAACTTCGAGAATTCACGAATATTTAGAATATAGTGCTATATATTTGTAATTTCGAATATTCGTCTATTATTGTTCATCTGAACCCATTACCTACCTACTTCTTGCTTGTGGGCCAATGTGATGAGGCTGCAATATCGTAGTCTGTAGTGAATTCGAATATTCTTCATTATTTAATTTATTTCATCTTATGCAAAAAATCAGCAATGTAATATGTGCGTTAATCGAGTAAGGGCGGATTATAGGCAACTTTCCTATTGGGTTGACTTGAAAGAATTCGCGAATATGTAGAATATAGTGTGATATATATTCGTAAAAACAAATATTCTTTTTTTTTTTCCATCTGAACCCATTAGAGTAGTAAATGTAATGGGTTCAGATGAAAAAAATAAGACGAATATTCATTTTTACGAATATATATCACACTATATTCTACATATTCGCAAATTCTAGCAAGCCAACCCAGTAGGAAAGTTGCCTATATCCCGCCTTACTCGAATAATGCGCATATTACATTGCCGATTTTTCTCATAAGCTAAAATAAATTAAGTAATGAAGAATATTCTAATTCAGTCAGGATAAATTTAGGAAACTTCTAGCAGCTTAAAAAATGTAGCCAAAGTGACCCACGCCTGTATTTCGCGCTACGAATTCACATTATGCGATTTTTACATTGTCAATGTTTCACATTCAAGAGAATAATCTCGAATACGAATATTCGCGAATATATGACGAATATTTTACCGAATATTTGCGAAATATCTCAAATTAGAATATTGCCCCTGCTACTCATCCCTAAGGTCCAACATAGGGAGCGTGGAATTCTAACGGATGGAAATGTCGCATATCAGCCTATGTTGGTGGACACCATTCTGCAACTGCAGCTCAAGGAGGGTGTGCTTGGTGGTGTACGAGTGGTTGAAGTGCATGCAAAGTTTGCTGGCCATTTTTAGGATGTCTTGCAGATGGGTGGAAAGCTTCAGGAACCACCTTACAACCAGATTCAACACGTGCGCCATGCAGGGCGCATGGCTCAGCCCTCCTTGACGCAGCGGCAACACCATGTTCTTCCCGTTTTCAGTCACCATGGTTCCGATTTTGAGTTGTTGCGGAGAAAGCCAGGATTTGATTTCTTGATGAAGGACACTGAGCAGGTCCTCCTCTGTGTGACTCCATTCGCCCAGGCAAATGAAGTGTAGAAGAGCGTGACACCGCTGTGCCCTGCACATGTAGTATGCTGGAGGAACACTGTGAATTGTCCCTGCAGTGGAGGCTGAGGACATGGTGGAGATGAGGAGCCAGAGGTCATTGACATTGTCGCAGGACCAATGGCGTGAGAATGTGGAGGCAGAAGCGGCGTCACCTGGCCAAGTTGCTGGTGTGGCTGGGCAGGAACCACATTTATCCAGTGGGCCGTAAAGGACATATATTGTCCTTGACCATAGTTACAGCTACTGACCAATTTTCCCAAAAAAGGCTGTATCACAAACAAATTTCATCACTGAATGGCTAATTGACGCAATTACTCAGTCCCTACAGAAGAAAGTCTACATTCACCGACCAATTTTACCAAAAAAGGCTGTATCACAAAAATGTCGCCACTGAATGGCTAATCGATGAATTGTCAGTCCCTACGGAAGATACTCTACAATCACCCATCAATTTTCCCCAAAAAGGCTGTTTCACAAAGAAAAATTCACCACTGAATGGCTTATCAATGCAATTACTCAGTCCCTACAGAAGAAAGTCTACATTCACTGACTAATTTTCCCAAAAAAGGCTGTATTACAAAAATGTCACCACTGAATGACAATGTAGTTTCACCACAGAACGGCTAATAACACATAATTATTTTTGCTATTAATATAGCGCAACAATGTCTGTATAGCAACGTAAATTCACCACAGAACGGCTAATAACACATACTTATTTTTTCCACTAATACACCCCAACGATGGCTGTATAACAATGTCGGTTTCGCACTTCACCACAAAGCGGCTAATAAGCCCTTTTTCTTTTTCCCCACTAATACACACCAAAAAAAGGCTTTAGAGCATATAACTGCGGCCGTGAACGGCAAAAAAAATTTTTTTGCCACTAATACACGCCAAAAAGGGCTTTAATTTTTTCACTTCACCACACAACGGATAGTAAGCGCTTTTTCTTTTTTTCACTAATACACTCCAAAAAGGGGCTTCAGAACATATACTGCTGCAGTGAATGGCAAATAATATATATTTTTTCGTTCTGTTCAGTAAGGGCTGTGAATTTCTCACTTCACCGCACAACGGCTGAGGCTACTTTCACACTAGCGTTTCTATTTTCCGGTATTGAGACCCATCATAGGGTCTTAATACCTGAAAAAAACTCTTCCGTTTTGTCCCCATTTATTGTCAATGGGGACAAAACGTAACTGAACAGAACGAAATGCTCCAAAATGCATTCCGTTCTGTTCTCATACCGGAGAGCAAACTGCTGCATGCTGCAGTTCGCTTTCTGTCCTGGGTTGCAGGTGGTTGTATTATCAGTAACGGAACTCTGAATCCAGCAAAAACGCTAGTGTGAAAGTAGCCTAATAAGCCCTTTTTCTTTTCCCCCACTAATACATGACAAATAAAGGCTTTGGATCATATAACTGCTGCCATGAACGGCAAATAATACTTTTTTTTGCCACTAATACACGCCAAAAAGGGCTGTAATTTTCTCACTTCAACACACAACGGCTAATAAGCTCCCCCCCCCCTACTAATACACGACAAAAAAAGGCTTTAGAACATATATATAATTGCACTGCACAAGGGCTAATAAGACCCCAATAACAAGAACGGTTTGCTGAAATTACAGAGGCATTGCAAACCTGAAATGAGCAGCAGTATAATGGCAATTTGGATCCACAGTCAGTGCAGCAAGGTGTAATAGGATTGTTCCTATTGCCCAGGCTGTAAACTCCCCTATTAAACCCTGTTCTGCTTCAATACTGTGGAACAATTCCTCCCTATCCTTTCCCTACACTTCTAATGATCTTTCCCTGAACTTCGATTGAGTAAAATATGCATTTTCAAGTCTGTCCTAGCACTGTTCCTAGCACCTGCTCACGTTTTTCCCTGCACTAAGTATACTGGAAAATGGCTGAATCCAAGATGGCTGAGGCTATTTATAGGGCTGTGACATCATAGGGCTGGCTGGCTGCTGATTGGCTGCATGCATGGCATTGTGGGTGATCCTTCACTCCCAGAGTTCCTTGCTCCATGTCCTACCATGTGCAGCAGCCATTTTAGAAAAAATGCGATTTGTTACCAAAACGCATGAGGAAATTCGGATTCAGTGCGAATCGAATAATGCCTGAAATTCGGATCGAATTCCATTCCGTCAGCTTTGATTAGCTCGTCTATGGTCTTTACAATGAGGTTATCTTTTGGAGACCTTTCAGTGCACATCATCTCCCTGTTGTTTGCTATAACAGAGCCATCTAGTGGCCACTACAAATATTACAGCCTATGATTGTAAACCTGTGATTGCAAGCCATCAGGACAAAGGGGCAGGGTTGCCAACCAGAATTCTTCTTTTTTTTGGACAACTTATCCCAGAATCATGGACAGCCAACATTTTTTACACACAAATTGAGCTGTAAAATGATGATAATTACCACCAAAATAATCTAGTCAAGTACAACCAGCCTCAAAAAAATCATGGACACATCTATTTTTTTCACAACACAGGAAAAAAGTCACCTATTTTTTTCGGACAGTTGGCAACCCCACATAAGGCTACTTTCACACGGGTGAGTGTTCCCGCGCGGGTGCAATGTGTGACGTGAACGTATTGCACCCGCACTGAACCCTGACCCATTCACTTCAATGGGGCTGTGTACATGAGGGGTGATTTTCACGCATCACTTGTGTGTTGCCTGAAAATCGCTAAATGCTCTATATTCAGCATTTTTCACGCAATGCAGACCCCATAGAAGTGAATGGGGCTGTGTGAAAATGGCAAGCATCCGCAAGCAAGTGAGGATGCAGTGCGATTTTCCCGCATGGTTGCTAGGAGACGATCGGGATGGGGACCCGATCTTTATTATTTTCCCTTATAACATGGTTATAGGGGAAAATAATAGCATTCTTAATACAGAATGCTAAGTGAAGTAAAGATGGAGGGGTTAAAAATGTAATAAATAATTAAACTCAACAATTCCACTTGTTCGCGCAGCCCCTTCTTTCTTCTTCTATACTCAGGACTTGGCAGGAAAATGACCTGTGGTGACGTCACTGTGTCACATGGTCAAATCACATGGTGATGCACCATGTGATGAGAGCATTGTCATCACCACATGCCGGCATCGCGTTCAAGTGGATTAAGGTGAGTTTAACTGTTTGTTATTTTTTAACCCCTCCCCTCCATCCCTAATTTACTTTGCATTCTGTATTAAGAATGCTATTATTTTCCCTTATAACCATGTTGTAAGGGAAAATAATAAAATCTACACTACAACTAACCCGAATCCGAACTTCATTGAAGAAGTTCGGGTCTGGGTACCACATTTAGTTTTTACTCACGCGTTTTGCATTGTACTCGCGCGGAAAAAACTGAACCACGCAACGCAATCAAAACTGACTGAAATTGCTTGCGCACTCACACGATTTCCCTGCCACTCACCCGCATCCTAACCAGCCCCATTCCGCAACACCCGTGTGAAAGGGGCCTAAGGGTTACATTCTGCTCTATCCCCTTCTATCAACATTGTGGTTCAACACTTAAGTGCCATAATGCACACCCTTACTGGACCCACGGTGATGTTTGCACCACCTATGGTTTGATCACATTCAGGAACGTTACATCCTATCATGAAAGAACAAGTTGGTGTCACAATGTACCGTAGAACCCTACTCCCTCAACCTGCACACCTCAAGGTGCAAGAGACATGCATGGTACCATACAAAACAGCCTAATCCAATGTTTGTCAATTACAGTAATACATCTAGGTGACAGGCTAGATGTAACTATAGAACTCTACATGTGCAGCTTCCCACTACCCACTGGGTACTGCAAAGTTGTCGTATTATGCTTTGTATGCTTAATATAACCTGTTTTATGCTGCAGTGCATCTTTATGCATAATCCCTGCCACTAGGGGGAGATAACAAATCCTATACATAGCCCAGCTCAGGCCTAGTCAGTAGGGAGTCAGTCTTCAGCCCTAAACTGAAGTAGTCCACATCCTGTTCAGGACTCAGCTAAGAGTTAGTGGACACCAGCTAGAAGTCTAGCTTTAAAAAGGATATTATTCCACCAGGAACAAAGGAACATAGACTGAAGGGTTACGGCCATCTTTACAAGCACCTTAGATCCCATATATAGCCCAGCTCAGGCCTAGTCAGTAGGGAGTCAGTCTTCAGCCCTGAGCTGAAGTAGTCCACATTCTGTTCAGGACTTAGCTAAAAGTTAGTGGACACCAGCTAGAAGTCTAGCTTCAAAAAGGATATTAATGCTCCAGGAACTAAAGGAACATAGACCAAAGGGTTACGGCCATCTCTACAAGCGCCTTAGAACCTTTGGAGTTAAAAGTAAAGGATTTACTAGCCTCTGGTAGCCTCACTAACTTCCACTGGGATAACAGGGGCCAGCATTGAAGTCACCTACCAGTAAGCATAAAACCTACATCATTAATAGCTTGAGAGACTGTTTTATACTTTTATACTGTTTTATACCAGGAGCAACGTTCAGTAAAAGTCATAAGTTGAATTTCACTGCTGTCTCAGTCTCCAATTCCTCAGTTACTACTACTATAAATGGTTGTACCACCACAAAGGTGCTGGCTTCACGACAATCAGGAAGCTTGCCATAGGCACATTAATACAGACCACCAAGGGCACCTCGAAACACCACCTGGCCTGCGTCCCTTTATCAGAGCGTGCCCCAGAGAATCATGCCGTTCTCCTTATCACTTATGCAAGCCTGCCCAGGGACAACATAACCGATAACCGTGAGTAACCAGAACTGTGTTTTCCCTCGGACTACTGTTGCTACACCGTGACCTCACATATAATTCCCCTGTCGGCCTGGCTAACCGCACATGGCTCACACCAGCAATACGGTTAATGCAGGTCTGGCCTTAGGTTACATGGCACCCTGTATGAGAAGCCTGTTTGGCACCCCCTCCCAACACACATATCTCCACAACCATTATGGGACTTTCAAAAATAGCCGAACACTGGCTATTTTCGTAAGTTCCATAGCAGTGACTAGAGAGGACGCTATAAATGCATAGAAGTAGTGGTGCCATACCAAGCTCAGTCATTACATTAAATACAGC
The DNA here is from genome assembly GCA_033119425.1 of Bufotes viridis. Taxonomy (NCBI): domain Eukaryota; kingdom Metazoa; phylum Chordata; class Amphibia; order Anura; family Bufonidae; genus Bufotes; species Bufotes viridis. Next base: position 109,807,007 of record CM065594.1, read on the forward strand.
ACCAGAACCACGCTCATTACATAAATACAGCACCAGAACCAAGCTCATTACATAAATACAGCACCAGAACCAAGCTAAAAGCTTAAAGTAGATATGCCCAAATATGTGCCCCCTCAGAGTGGTTATGACAGATTATGTGCCCCTTCACAGTATTTATGCCCAGTTATATGCCCCCTAAAAGTAGATATGCCCAGATATGTGCCCCCTCAGAGTGGTTATGCCAGATTATGTGCCCCTTAAAAATATTTATGCCCAGTTATGTGCCCCCTCAAAGTAGATATGCCCAGACATGTGCCCCCTCAGAGTGGTTATGCCAGATTATGTGCCCCTCACATTAGATATGCCCACATATGTACCCCTCACATTGGTTATTCCAGATTATGTGCCCCCTCACAGTAGTTATGCTTTCATATGTGCCCCCTCATAGTTATGCCTTCATATGTGCCCCCCTCACAGTAGTTATGCCAAATTAGGTGCCCCCTCAAATAAGTTATGGCAGATGAGGTGCCCCTTAGTAGAGATGACCACTTTCGTGCCCCCTCACTCTAGTTGTGCCCATCAACCACCCTCCCCCTTGCCCTTAGCCCCCAGTCTGCAGCGTTAGAAAAGAAAAAAAACATACTTACCTTCTTCCCTGATGACAGGTAGGTCCCCGCTGCTGGCTGTGCTGGATTACCGGGTTTTCAGATCTCTTCCCACAGCCAGCAGTGCGATGTGGGGCCAGCAGAGGGAGCTCCTGAGCTTTGAAGATCAGTGAAGCAGGGAGGAGAGAGGTTTCCCTGCTTCACTATGGAAATGAAATGCCGGCCTGGTGTGAGTGCGCGCTCCCCCCCCCCCATATTATACATGTAATGGAGCACTCCATTACATGTGAGTACAGGGGGTCCCCTGCCAGCGGCTGTTTTTATTTTAACATGCTTTAGGGTGGCCTGCCGGCCTGGGGGGTGGGTGCACAGGTGGCCGGGCACCCTGGAGTGCCGGGCCCGGTTGCAACTGCGACCCCTGTATGTACACCACTGGGTGGGGGGGTGTATTTCACCCGGTGGTTCAGTTTAGCTGAGCGAGATAACTGAAATCCAGAAATAGTGCTGCTTCAGCAAGGCATAGCCTGCTGGAGTTTGTTTTGTTTAAAGTTGTATGGGCTGGAATTCTTTGGACAGGTTGGTAGCGGGAGTCTTTAAGTCCACAACGCTAGTGCACTACAGATATTACTGTTTAGCTGAGGAGATCACAGGTGGGTTCAGCTAGGCTATAATCAAGGAGGAATAAGACAACCCTCTATGTATGACTGAAGAGGGAAAGTTACCCTACAGAGAGGGTTGGAGCCAGAGATCCTGTGTGTAAACTGCATTTTTTGAGGTGAGCCAGGGAGAAGACCTCTCTATTAGCTGGAGGCCAGATGGGCAGGTGTTTATTTTGGTTTATTTATGTGTGTGATGGTGCTGAAGTGCCAGAATAAATCACCATTTGGACTTGAACCCCGTTGTCAGAGGAGAAATCTGTGATTGCGACCCCCTGTGAGAGAGTGATCCCTTACAGTATGAAAAGTGTGAAACTACATGTTCAAGCATAGCCTGAACAGGTGTAAAGTTATGCTGGGAGTTGCAGTTTCACAAGAGAATGCTACCACCCATCATCCCGCTGTAGACCATACGAGTGACTACAGTACTGATCACACAGTGTAAGTGGCAGAATAAACATTTACATTTAGTGACTTACAGGTGACGTCTCATCCGGAGTTCTTCTCTTTCCTTACCTTTCCATCCAGTTCAGACACTGGGATGACTTCTGCTGGCCGCTACTTGTCTCTGCAGAGTTTGCCACTCTCGCTTTTCAAACACATCGGGAACCTACATAGTAAACACAAAATCATCTTAGTGCCACATGCTGTGCCCTGAATATGATAGCAGCATAATCTGTGCCACTGAATACAGTCATGTTACACACTATGCCTCCTGAAAATAAAGCTCCACATACACAGTGCTCTTACTGGTAGTGCCCCCTTATATAGTGCCACACTGTGTGCCCCATGTATATATAGCCTCATGCTCTGTGACCCCTGTATATAGTGCCACATGTGTTGTGCCCACTGTATATAGTGCTCTGTATTTAGTGCCAGGATCTATGACCCCTTTAAATAGAGCCAGGATCCGTGACCCCTTTATACAGTGCCTCTAACTCTTTGTCCCCTATAGTGTGCCTCATGCTATAGCCACTTCTACACAGGCCTGCATCTGCGGAACATTGCCAAGCCACCTGCAATGTAAAATAGCTGGGCAGGGATCTACTGGCAACCTGCCTTGACATTCAACACTTTTTTGTGATGAAAGTGGCCCAGAAACATCATTGTGCCACCTGTAACGTTATACAGATGCAGGCTTGTCCAGAAGAAGCCATACTGGCATCTGCAGAATGTTGCAGCTGGGACATGTGCCTGCTGAGCTATACAGTCAGCCTGTCAGTACAGCAGAGCCAGAGTGCAACAGATGTAGCAGAGACAAATTTGCCTGCCAGAATTTTAATGCTAAAGCCTGCTGGGACCAAGACCAAGTTTGTAAATCGTTTGGAGAACGTTTGCCAAAGTAAAGCTGCTATTCTACCTTATCATAACGTCTGGACTCAATTATTTCTTCCAATTCTTCAATTATTACCCCCTATTTGTCTGCTTCGGAGCCAACACCTGGGGTTCCAGCTGCATCCAGGTAGGAGCACCGTGACACTCGCACAAAACATTAAGGGACATTTTAGGCCACCCTATACCACTTGGCCATTCCTACAGCTGGGTACTCTGTTCAATGTAATAGGGCCCCAGGGGGCGGCCCGCTGCACAGGCACGGCAGAATCCACTCACCCAATCAAAATAAGCATCTACTGCCTCCCGTGTTCTGCTTCCCGAGATGAGATACCAAAAACAGAGTATGGTGCCGCTGCCAGAGTGGCTCCAGAGTCCTGCCTCACAAGTCTGCCTCCCAAGTGCAGATAGGAGATGGAGAGATAGGGCACAGTGCAATTGCCTCAGAGAGAATGTGAGAGAGAGTCCCAGTAACACCCACTGACACTACACCACCAAATAATCCCTACCCCAAAAATAAGCCCTAGCCCTTTTTCGGAGAAAAAAGTAATATGAAACCCGGTCTTATTTTCGGAGAAACATGATATATAGGGAGTATCGTGAGGGAACTCAATTAATTAGGCTAGTTTCACATTAGCACTAAAATTAGGAACAGCCTGCCGGAATTCTTCATATCTGGCATAATCGGGAAGGGCAGGGCCATGGCCAGACCCCATTGACTATAATAGTATCCAATAGGGATCTGGCCTGTTTCCGGTATAAGAGCTGGGAATTAAGTCAGACTAACAACGGTGCTTCTACCAGTTTTGTCAAGCCGAATCCCCTTCGAGTCCTATTATAGTTAATGGGCTTCGGCAGGGAAAGAGAGAGGAGAGAGGTCCCACAGCAAGGAATAAGGCGTCATATCACCCACCACTGGAGAAGGCCACTTTCAGTTATTTAGGCCCCAGCACCCAGACAGATGAGAGAGGTCCCACAGCAAGGAATAAGGTGTCATATCACCCACCACTGGAGAAGGTCACTTTGAGTTATTTAGGCCTCAGCACCCAGACAGAGGAGAGAGGTCCCACAGCAGAGATTAATGCGTCATATCACCCACCACTGGAGAGGGCCACTTTCAGATATTTAGGCCCCAGCACCCAGACAGAGGAGAGAGGTCCCACAGCGAGGAATAAGGCGTCATATCACCCACCACTGGAGAAGGCCACTTTCAGTTATTTAGGCCCCAGCACCCAGACAGAGGAGAGAGGTCCCACAGCAAGGAATCATGCGTCATATCACCCACCACTGGAGAAGGCCACTTTCAGTTATTTAGGCCCCAGCACCCAGACAGATGAGAGATGTCCCACAGCAAGGAATCATGCGTCATATCACCCACCACTGGAGAAGGCCAATTTCAGTTATTTAGGCCCCAGCACCCAGACAGAGGAGAGAGGTCCCACAGCAAGGAATCATGCGTCATATCACCCACCACTGGAGAAGGTCACTTTGAGTTATTTAGGCCCCAGCACCCAAACAGAGGAGAGAGGTCCCACAGCAAGGAATCATGCATCATATCACCCACCACTGGAGAAGGCCAATTTCAGTTATTTAGGCCCCAGCACCCAGACAGAGGAGAGAGGTCCCACAGCAAGGAATCATGCGTCATATCACCCACCACTGGAGAAGGCCACTTTAAGTTATTTAGGCCCCAGCACCCAGACAGAGGAGAGAGGTCCCACAGCAAGAAATAAGGCATCATATCACTCACCACTGGAGAAGGCCACTTTCAGTTATTTAGGCCCCAGCACCCAGACAGAGGAGAGAGGTCCCACAGCAAGGAATAAGGCGTCATATCACCCACCACTGGAGAAGGTCACTTTCAGTTATTTAGGCCCCAGCGCCCAGACAGAGGAGAGAGGTCCCACAGCAAGGAATCATGATCACCCACCACTGGAGAAGGCCACTTTCAGTTATTTAGGCCCCAGCACCCAGACAGAGGAGAGAGGTCCCACAGCAAGAAATAAGGCGTCATATCACTCACCACTGGAGAAGGCCACTTTCAGTTATTTAGGCCCCAGCACCCAGACTGAGGAGAGAGGTCCCACAGAAAGGAATAAGGCGTCATATCACCCACCACTGGAGAAGGCCACTTTCAGGTATTTAGGCCCCAGCACCCAGACAGAGGAGAGAGGTCCCACAGCAGAGAATCATGCGTCATATCACCCACCACTGGAGAAGGCCACTTTCAGTTATTTAGGCCCCAGCACCCAGACAGAGGAGAGAGGTCCCACAGCAAGAAATAAGGCGTCATATCACTCACCACTGGAGAAGGCCACTTTCAGTTATTTAGGCCCCAGCACCCAGACAGAGGAGAGAGGTCCCACAGCAAGGAATAAGGCGTCATATCACCCACCACTGGAGAAGGTCACTTTCAGTTATTTAGGCCCCAGCGCCCAGACAGAGGAGAGAGGTCCCACAGCAAGGAATCATGATCACCCACCACTGGAGAAGGCCACTTTCAGTTATTTAGGCCCCAGCACCCAGACAGAGGAGAGAGGTCCCACAGCAAGGAATTATGCGTCATATCACCCACCATTGGAGAAGGCCACTTTCAGTTATTTAGGCCCCAGCACCCAGACAGAGGAGAGAGGTCCCACAGCAAGAAATAAGGCGTCATATCACTCACCACTGGAGAAGGCCACTTTCAGTTATTTAGGCCCCAGCACCCAGACAGAGGAGAGAGGTCCCACAGAAAGGAATAAGGCGTCATATCACCCACCACTGGAGAAGGCCACTTTCAGTTATTTAGGCCCCAGCACCCAGACAGAGGAGAGAGGTCCCACAGCAGAGAATCATGCGTCATATCACCCACCACTGGAGAAGGCCACTTTCAGTTATTTAGGCCCCAGCACCCAGACAGAGGAGAGAGGTCCCACAGCAGAGAATCATGCGTCATATCACCCACCACTGGAGAAGGCCACTTTCAGTTATTTAGGCCCCAGCACCCAGACAGAGGAGAGAGGTCGCATGGCAGAGGTTCAGGCTGCCTGTCACCCACCATTGTAACAGGCCACTTTCAGTTATTTAGGCCCCAGATTGAGGAGAGGTTCATTCAACTTTGGGTTGCACCGCAAGATCATGGTAAAGTTAAAAAAATGAGGATTCAATAAAGAAGTGCCCCGGAGTACAAGAATACATGGTTGAGGGGGAGGCAGTTATAAATGTCTATTCTGCACAAGGGAGGGACAGGTCCTGTGGGATCTATGCCTGGTTCATTTTTATCAACGTCAGCATGTCCACGTTGGCTGTGGACAGGCGGCTGCGTTTGTCAGTAATGACGCCCCCTGCCGTGCTGAACAAACGTTCAGACAAAACGCTGGCCGCCGGGCAGGCCAGCACCTCCAAAGCATAAAATGCTTACTCTGTCCACGTGCACAATTTGGAGACCCAGAAGTTGAATGGGGCCGAACCATCAGTCAGTATGTGGAGGGGTGTGCAGACGTACTGTTCAACCATGTTAGTGAAATTCTGCCTCCTGCTAACACGTTCTGTATCAGGTGGTTGTGCAGTTAGCTGTGGCATGGAGACAAAACTTTTCCACATTTCTGCCATGCTAACCCTGCCCTCAAAGGATCTGGCTGTAACACAGCTGCGTTGGCGACCTCTTGCTTCTCCTCTGCCTTCACCTTGGACTTCCACCTGTTCCCCTGTGGCATTTGGGAATGATCTCAGGAGCGCGTCTACTAGCGTGCACTTGTACTCGCGCATCTTCCTATCACGCTCCAGTGCAGGAAGTAAGGTGGGCACATTGTCTTTGTACCGGGTATCCAGCAGGGTGGCAACCCAGTAGTCCGCACACGTTAAAATGTGGGCAACTCTGCTGTCGTTGCGCAGGCACTGCAGCATGTAGTCGCTCATGTGTGCCAGGCTCCCCAGAGGTAAGAACAAGCTGTCCTCTGTGGGAGGCGTATCGTCATCGTCCTCCGTATCCCCCCAGCCACGCACCAGTGATGGGCCTGAGCTGTGTCGGGTGCCACCCCGCTGTGAACCTGCTTCATCCTCATCCTCCTCCACCTCCTCCTCATTCTCCTTGTCCTCCAGTAGTGGGCCCTGGCTGGCCACATTTGTACCTGGCCTCTGCTGTTGCAAAAAACCTCCCTCTGTGCCACTTCTAAGAGACTGGCCTGAAAGTGCTAAAAATGACCCCTCATCCTCCTCCTCCTCCTGGGCCACCTCCTCTTCCATCATCGCCTTAAGCGTTCTTTCAAGGAGACATAGAAGTGGTATTGTAACGCTGATAACGGTGTCATCGCCACTGGCCATGTTGGTGGACTACTCGAAACAGCGCAACAGGTCACACAGGTCTCGCATGGAGGCCCAATCATTGGTGGTGAAGTGGTGGTGTTCCGCAGTGTGACCGAAGCGTGCGTGCTGCAGCTGGAACTCCACTATGGCCTGCTGCTGCTCTCACAGTCTCTCCAGCACATGCAAGGTAGAGTTCCACCTGGTGGGCACATCGCATATGAGGCGGTGAGCGGGAAGGCCGAAGTTCCGCTGTAGCGCAGACAGGCGAGCAGCGGCAGGATGTGAACGCCGGAAGCGCGCAGAGACGGCCCGCACTTTATGCAGCAGCTCTGACATGTCGGGGTAGTTGTGAATGAACTTCTGCACCACCAAATTCAGCACATGCGCCAGGCAAGGGATGTGCGTCAAACCGGCTAGTCCCAGAGCTGCGACGAGATTTCGCCCATTATCGCACACCACCAGGCCGGGCTTGGGGCCCACCGGCAGAAACCACTCGTCGGTCTGTTGTTCAATACCCCGCCACAACTCCTGCGCGGTGTGGGGCAGCTGAGCGCTGCCGTGTGACATGGTGTAGATGCTTGGTGACGTAGGTGGTGGTGTCAGTGGCACATCCTCTGTTTGGTGGGCGGCAGGTGCCAACATTCCTCCCTAGGTGGAGGAAGAGGCCGAAGCAGCAGCAGAAGAGGGAGCAGGGGGAGCCTGAGTGAGTTCCTTGCTTTTAAGGTGTTTACTCCACTGCAGTTCCTGCTTTGCATGTAGATTCCTGGTCATGCAGGTTGTGCTAAGGTTCAGAACGTTAATGCCTTGCTTCAGGCTCTGATGGCACAGCGTGCAAACCACTCGGGTCTTGTCGTCAGCACATTGTTTAAAGAAGTGCCATGCCAGGGAACTCCTTGAAGCTGCCTTTGGGGTGCTTGGTCCCTGGTGGCAGTGGCCAGTAGCAGGCGAACTCTCTTGGCGGCGGCTGTTCTGCTTTTGCCCCCTGCTCTCTCTTTTGCTACGCTGTTGGCTAGGTCTCACCACTGCCTCTTCCTCTGAACTATGAAAGTCAGTGGCACGACCTTCATTCTATGTGGGGTCTAGAACCTCATCGTCCCCTGCATCGTCTTCCACACAGTCTTCCTCCCTGACCTCCTGTTCGCTCTGCACACTGCAGAAAGACGCAGCAGTTGGCACCTGTGTTTCGTCATCATCAGAGACGTGCGGACTCCGGTGAGGTGGTATTCCCATGTCCTCATCATCAGGAAACATCAGTGGTTGTGCATCAGTGCATTCTTTGTCTTCCACCACTGGGGAAGGGCTAGGTGGATTCACTTGGGAAACCCTGCCAGCAGAGTCTTCAAACAGCATAAGAGACTGCTGCATAACTTGAGGCTCAGACAGTTTCCCTGATATGCATGGGCGTGATGTGACAGACTGATGGGCTTGGTTTTCAGGCGCCACCTGTGCGCTTTCTGCAGAAGATTGGGTGTGAGATAATGTTGTGAACGTGCTGGATCCACTGTCGGCCACCCAATTGACAAGCGCCTGTACCTGCTCAGGCCTTACCTTCCTTAGAACGGCATTGCGCCCCACCAAATATCGCTGTAAATTCTTGCAGGTACTGGAACCTGTAGTAGTTGGTTCACTAGGACATGTGGCTGTGGCAGAATGGCCACGTCCTCTCCCATTGTTATCGTTCACGAAGCACTACAATAAGAAAAAAAATATTTGGCCCAATGTATTGATTTCAAATTCAGGCCTTTTTTTACAGGCACCTAACACTATCTGCCTATTAATTTACGTACCGTATTACACTAATCCAGGCACAGCAGTAACCACTGATTTAGGGGAATATCTATTGTAGGGCTAGTATTTAGGCCCTGGATGAAAGGTATCCTTTCATGGACAGATTTACACTTGGAGATGCACAGTAGCGTGTGAAAAAATATGTAGGATTATGCCTTCAGCAATTGTATTTTAACACTTTGTGTAATATACTCTTTAACGTACAGAAATACAATGGGAGATGCACGGTAGCGTGTGAAGTTATTGAGGATGACCCTCTCAGCACTTGTATATACACCTTGAGTGTAATATACCCTTTTACGGACAGATTAACACTTGGCCTGCTGGAACACCAGATTCAGGGTATTGCTATTTTGGCAATTGAATTTCACCCCAGAACAAAATATATGTTTTGCCGGACACTATTATACCTTGCCAGCCACTGCTGGGACACCAGATTTATGGTATTGCTATTTTGGCAATTGAATGTTACCCCAGAACAAAATATTTGTTTTGCCGGACACTATTATACTTTGCCAGCCACTGCTGGGACACCAGATTTATGGTATTGCTATTTTGGCAATTGAATTTCACCCCAGAACAAAATATATCCTTTGCAGGACACTATGAAACTTTGCCAGCCACAGCTGAAACCACTGATTTATGGTATTGCTATTTTGGCAATTGAATTTCACCCCAGAAAAAAGTATATCCGTTGCAGGACACTAGGAAACTTGGCCAGCCTCAGCTGAAACCACTGATTTATGGTATTGCTATTTTGGCAATTGAATTTCACCGCAGAACAAAATATACCCTGTTACGGACATATTTAAACTAGGCCTGCAACTGCTGGGACACCAGATTCAGGGTATTGCTATTTTGGCAATTGAATGTCACCACAGAAAATAATCTATCCTTTGCCAGACAGCAGACAGTATTACACTTGGCTAGCCACAGCTGGGACACCAGATTTATGGTATTGCTATTTTGGCAATTGAATTTAACCCCTTAATAAAATATAGAAATTGCTATTCTGAGTTTCTAGGGGTGAAGGATACAGAACAAAAAAAAACTAGTATTGATGGATTGATGGACTTGGTGGCAGCTTGTTCTGGTGCACCACAAGTCACAAAATGGCCGACGATCACCCCAGAAAAAAGTGACAGAAAAACGCTCTGTGCAGCCTAAAAAACAGTGAGCAATTAACTAGCAGAAGTTGAATGATTCACAGCTGTAGATCGATCACTTCATTAGGTGTTTTTGCTGACTTTTCCCTGCCTAATCTCGCCCTCGCAGAAGCTGCATCCTCTCCCTACACTAATCAGAGCAGTGTGACGTGCGGCGCTACGTGACTCCAGCTTAAATAGAGGCTGGGTCACATGCTGCACTTGGCCAATCACAGCCATGCCATTAGTAGGCATGGCTGTGATGGGCTCTTAGGGCAAAAAGTAAAACGCTAGCTGATTGGCTGCTGTGCAGCTCTTCAGAAAGCGGTAAGAAATCGCCGAACAACGGACCCGAACCCGAACTTTTTTGAAAATGTTCGGGTCCGGGTCCGTGTCCCGAACACCCCAAAATTCGGTACGAACCCGATCTATGCTAGAACTGTTTGCTTAACACTAATTATGATGATTTACTACTTGGAACAATAAATAGTTTGTTCAATCTCAATTCCTATAATCTCCATTTTTCTGACCCCAATCCCCTCTGTCAATCTTTTTTTATGATTGCATTTTACTTATTTAGGGCTAAAAATCATTTTTTTTCAATTTGTCTTTATTATAAATATTGAGCTGTTCTGTCACAAAGGGTTAACTGTTTTTCTAGCTGTGTGCAGCCCACTTTCACTTTGTCCAGTCATCTAATAACTCTTATCTCTAAATTACTAAGAGGTCATAAACACTTATTTAAGTTACATTTTTATCAGTAACATAACAACTGAGCTATACTAAGTGTTTATAAGGTCAGAGATCAAAGATAAGGAGCCCATCATTTGAGCTGCCTGATGGAACCGAGTAAAAATTCAGATCCTGCTATTAGAGAATCTCAGGCATGCACAGAAACAGGGGTTCACAGTTTTTAATAAAGACCAATAGAAAAATGATTTTAGCTCCAAACTAGTACAATGCAATAATAAAACAAAATTGCACCAAATGTGTACATAGCCTTTAAACTAATTTACAGCATATTTCCAGTCAAAAAGTACTGCAATTTCATAGTCATTGAACATTTTTCCAACCTTTCTTCTACCACTGCTCAACAGTCAACAATCCACAAAAACTTTACCGATCTTGCAGACCGAAAAATTTTGGAAATTTATTAAATCACCAGTAGCCTTTCATATTCCACAGCCTTCATCTTCAGTCCCCCTGCTATCATGTTCCATTTTGAATACAGGACATATAGGACACAGGCAGGACCGGTTTTAGACGAAATGTGGCCCTGGCCAAAATCGAAAGTGAGGCCCCAAATCTTGTAATGTACTAACAACACAGTTATATTCTGTTGATTGCGGCCCTCCCTCACAGATTTACACCCCATAAAGCTCCTCACACAATTCTTCACCCTCATGGCCCCAGAATTCACCACATTTCCCCTCCCCTCACAGCAATGAGTGCCCCTCACTCACGGCATCTGAGAGTGCTAAAAAACGGAAGCACAGGATTCCTCTTCAGGTGCCCTTTCCCCCAGTGGAGATCGTAGAAAGCATCCTCTTCTATAAATAAGACGAAGCCTGTACTAGGCTTCCAGGCTCATTGTTAGTATATCCCAGTTCAGGACACTAGATGGCAGCACTGAACTGTGTGATTTCTACACAGAATAATGGAGCAATTTACATCTGATGATTGTGGTTCACTTGGGGGACTTAACAAAAAGTAAAAAAAAGAAAAAAGAAAAGTTTTGAAAATATAAAAAAAAGTCAAAATTAAAATCACCCCTATTCTACAAAATAAAAAGAAACAAAAAATATATAGCATTATGGGCATCGCCGCATGCGAAAACACCGATACTATTAAGATATTTTAAAAAGTTAGCCCGTATGGTGAATGGCGTAACAGAACAACATTTTAAAATGGCCGATTCGTGTTTTTTCATCACTTGTTCTCCCAAGAAAATTGAATAAAAAGTGTTTAAGTCATACACACCCCAAAATAGTACGGTCAAAAACGGTAGATCGTCCCGCAAAAAATGAGCTCCCACACATCTCCGTAGACATTACTATAAAAAAGTTATAAGGGTCAGACTATCGCAATGAAAAGAAAAAAATAATTTTTTTTACTATCTAAAGTTACTATTTGAACTCGATTCCATAAGGAGCTGGACATTTTCAGACACATTTGGAGGAGACAAAATAATGTGGAGTACTTACGATTGAAAAACTCTGCATGATTGATTCTATTCCTGGGGGATATTAGCCATTACCAATGGTGATGAGTGTTATGTGACCTCTTTAAGGCTATAATTTGAGATTGGACCACCAATTACGTCATTTTTGTGGCTTTTAATATTCTATTCTATTTTATTGTATGTTTTTATTGACGGGATGTATATTATGATTCATGAATTTTATGAGTTATGAATTTATTCTAATAAATTGACATTTTTAAAATAGATCTTCCAGATGTATGAGTGCCATATCATAAGCTGTTTTTATTGAATTATCTTTTGGTGTTTGGAGCTTACACCTCTTAGATATTGAGCACCTTTTCAACCTACTTATAAGTAGAGCCACCCCATTCAATTATTGTTCATTTTATATATATATATATATATATATATATATATATATATATATATATATCTTTCAATTACATATTTATTTTGTGCCATACATTTTTTTACAATTACTAAAAAAATATATAAAATTATACTTCTGCTGTATATGCATACTTAACACAAGAGAAACTTCTATGAGGTTTTTCAGCAATGACTGAGCATTGAGCTCTATAGCCCAGTGGTTAAGGTTCTTGCCTTTAATGTACATGGTTGTGAGTTCGAAACTGTTCTGTTTCAGTATCTTGCATTGTGTATTGTTATGCTCCTCTCTTCTCCTCCCCCTCTGTTTCAGCTTCTAGTTGATTTAGTCTAGCCACTTGTGCTCCAATTCTGAGGAGAATCTCATCTTCTTTTCAAGGAGAATATCGTTGGCATAATTCCTTTACCATCTGGATTCCCTGCATATCTTGTAATACAATCACCGGATTAAAAACTACTTGATTAACTCCTGGGTGTCTGATGCGTTAAATGTAAGTGGAGAATGTCTGATTCAACAAGTCACCTCACAGATGCGTGATTGTATAAAGCTGATATTTTGAAATGCCACAGTAAAATAATTGTCTTAGTACTCTCCTTCTCCTGCTAAGAAAAGAATATTCTCCTCCTCCAAGTAATAGCCATCATCATTTGTCTCCTGTTATGCTAAAGTGGAGGGTAATATCTTATACTGCCTAGTATTGCATTCACTAGGATCGCAGAAGCTTCTAGCAATTTAAGTTTCATACAGGCTAGGAACTGTATTCAGCCTGTTTTCTGAGGTAAATATCGTCTGCCTGCTGTAAGCTATTAAAAGACTGAACCACCACTAGAGGTCGCTGTTGTGTTACAGTTGAAATGCAGGACTCAGTTAGGAGGATTTCTTACCTCTCATTAAAAATGAAAGAGGCCCTTTCAACCGACCAAACGGAGGTATGCAATAATTTATCTAGTTTGTTTGAAAAGACTGAACAATGTATGGATGCAGCACATGGATCAGGCTATAACGAAGATCAATTAAAGGCCATGTGTACAAAATTGAATAAAACCTATGATAGTTATAAGAGACTGTCTGAAAAATATTCTTCTCTGATATCAAGTCTCAACTCAGAGGAATTCATCCTAGAATTAAAGACCCACACTGCACTTAATGATGAAAGATATAGCAGATTTATGGCAGTCAAGTCAATGCTAGAGGACAAGATATCACAACAATATGAAACTGCGTCCCACCATTCTAACCTTTCAAGGCACTCCAAGGCTTCATCCCGTTCCTCGAAATCTATTGCTCAGTCCTCATCGCTAAGGTCTCGCACTCTTCGCTGAGTACCTCATTGGTGTTGGCACGCGCAAAAGCGGAAGCAGTGAAGGTACAAGCTCACTGCATAAGAAAGGAAGCAGCCATTAAGGCACAAGTCGCAGAGACACAAGCCCAAACTCAAGCTAATCAAGCAGCTATACAGGCTTAGGCGCAAGCTATACAAGCCATTCTCAAGCTAATCAAGCAGCTATAACAGCTCAGGCGCAAGCTACAGAAGCCCAATCTCAATCTAATCAAGCAGCTATACAGGCTCAGGCGCAAGCTATATAAGCCCAATCCCAAGCTAATCAAGCAGCTATACAGACTCTGGTGCAAGCGACCAAAGCCAAGGCCGAAGCTGAGTTGGAGGTGCTTTAGAAGGAAAGGGAAGAAGCAGCAGCCATGGCTGAACTCAGAGTTCTTGAAGAAGCTGCTCAAGAAGAAGCAGCTTATCATCCTATGTCCAAGATATCTAATGACTCAGAAGGACTTACCCTGCAATTCGTCCTAGACTAAAGCAAGGTAAATTCATTTGTACCAGAAGATTTGAGCTCTGCACGCCAGCCTGCTGAACTCATGCGAGTGGAAAAAGAGGCATCTGATAACTATACAGTTTACCCCAGTCCAGTGGACATTTCTCTTTCTTTCAAACCTCTGGCACCTTACACAGTATTTCAGGCGCCATTAGAGACCAAACCGCTTCAAGCTCGTCAAATCACATTAAAACCTCCCTAGACTAGTTACATAGCAACCAAGATGATGGCGCCAACATTACTACATGTGAAGCCTTCATTTACTCTCAACCCAGCTGCCACTCCATTCCATCTTCCAACCCCCAAACATAGGGTATCAGATGGTGCCAACAACACCAGCGAGGGAGAAGTTCCCATCGCCATCATGCAGGAAAGAAATAACGCATCAGAAATCGCTAAGTACCTCACTCTCAGAGACCTCATCAGTACTAGCCTTATGAACTTTGATGATCGCCCAGAGAACTATAGAAGTTGGAAGGCCACCTTCAAGACAACAGTTCAAACTCTTGGTATACCGCCTATGCAAAAACTTTATTTACTAATTAGATGGCTAGGTCCATGGTCGTCAAACTGTGTTAAGAGACTCAAAACCATTCTTCATAACTATGAACCAGTCAAAGGCCTTCGTCTCGCATGGGAAAGATTAGAGCAGACATACAGCGGCTCGGAAGTATTTGAATGTGCCCTATTTAAACGACTATATAGCTTTCCTGGAATATCCAATTCAGACCGCCAAGGGTTCCAGGAATTAAGCAACCTTCTTCTTGAGTTTGAAATCATCAAGGGAGACCCGCAGCTACCAGATCTCAGCTTTCTTGATACCTCCCATGGTGTGGGCCTGATCGTGGAGACATTACCCCTCAATATTCAAGACCAATGGGCAACAACAGGTTCAAAATACAAGGAGCAACATCATGTTTCCTTTCCACCATTTTCATTCTTCTGAAAGTTCATCAAGGACTTAGCTAGAGCTAAAAACGATCCTAGCTTCAACACCTTGGGGACCAACATCTTTGGCTCTAGTAAACAGAGACACAAGACTTTCAGTCCCAGACAGGGGTCCAAAAGGTCTAATTTCAGTAAAAAAGACAGGGGTTGTGCCCACTACTAACAATGGAAATAAAAGCCCTAAGGAACCCGATCATTATTGCCCTATCCATGATAAACCACATCCTTTAAGGAAATGCCGTGCCTTTATAGCAAAGCCCTTTGAGGAACGTAAGGAGTTCCTAAGGAGTCATGATATCTGCTTCAGATGCTGTGCATCCACTGAGCATTTCGCCAGAGACTTTAAGGTTCCAGTCAAGTGTTTTAAATGTAATAGTGATGTACATATGTCCGCTGTTCACCCGGGACCAATCAGGCGGAACCTAGAACCAGTTAGCTGGCACAAGCCCCATTCCAATCAAGGTGGGGAGAGTCATGGCTGGGAGAGTGACGACCGACCAACCACAACAGTCACGCCCAGATGCACAAAAGTATGTGGAGAAGTACTTGTGTGCAGTAAGTCTTATTCTAAGATTTGCCTCGTGGATGTGTTTCCTACTGCACAACCAGAGAAGACCATAAGAATGTATGCTATTCTAGATGACCAAAGTAATCGTTACCCTAACAAGCCCTAAGTTCTTTGATCTGTTCAGGATAGAGGGATAGTACACCCTACACCCTAGGAACATGCTCTGGTCTTGTGATAACCTCAGGAAGAAGAGCTAATGGTTTCACCTTGAAGCCTATCAAAGGAGATAAGAAACTCTCTCCTCCAGCCCTTATTAAGTGTGACAAATTGCCGGACACAAGGGATGAGATTCCCACACCTGAAGCCGCACAGCATCACCCTCATCTCAGGAGCATAGCCAAAGAGATGCCTCCCCCTGATAACCATGCCAAGATCTTACTCTTGCTAGGTAGAGACATTCTTGAGGCTCTTGAACTTCGCAATGGCCCTTTCAACGCTCCATATGCCCAGAAACTTACAGTGGGTTGGATCATCGTGGGGGATGTATGTCTGGACAGAACCCGCAGACCCTGCCAAGTACACTCCTTCAGAACTGACGTATTAATAGGGGGACATACTTCTTACTTCAGGAAGTGTCCTAACCACTACTATGTGCAAGAGGTTCCTTGCCCAAATATTCTAAAAACATCAGAAAGCAGCTTAAAACCCAAGGAGTCAGCTGCAGAAGAATGTTCCTGGACAGAAGGGCAGCTTGTAGAAAGGCCTTCAGGATCTCAACTGGAGCCCTCTTCAAGCCCTTCCCAGCTTTGCAGTCCTCACACAGTTTATCATAATGAATCCTATATCTTCACTGACAACAAGCCTTCTGATTCATGTAGTTCTGATGAGACACCGCAGAAACATGAGCCTTCCAGTCAACTGTTTGACAATGAGTTTAATTCTGTAAAGGAAGTATCTTCTGAACGTTCTATAAAGGAGGTTCCTTTAACAGAGGAAGAGTTAATTTCAGATACTTTGCAAGAACCTTCAGTTCCATCTGCAGTTGTTGATTGCACCCAAGAGGATCACAGTTCTTCCCAGTCTTTAACGGATGAGCACCTTCATATTGCTCAGCCTTTTCTGGAAACTACAAGGAAAAGTTCACTGCCAATGTCCATGACAAATACTGCATGTCAACAACCCAAGTCCATACGTACAAAGACAGATCCCATTTCAGAAGTGAAAAGCAGACATGATCATTTGCGTTCACAATTCATAGACAGAAAGCAATCTACATCTAAATCAGTGGTAGTATATAGATCGGCACTCTATATCTGGTCACAAATAGATTAAAATATATATAGATCAAAATATATATAGAAAATATAGATTTATTTAAATATAAAATTATAAAAAGGGTACCCTGATTAGTTCAAGGGATATAGTGTAGGATAAAATAATTATTTTATCCTACACTATATCCCTTGAACTAATCAAGGTACCCTTTTTATAATTTTATATTTAAAAAAATCTATATTTTCTATATATATTTTGATCTATATATATTTTAATCTATTTGTGACCAGATATAGAGTGCCGATCTATATACTACCATTAATTCTTCACTCTATTCTGCAACTGACTGGGTGAGTCAGAATAGATCATTGAGCACCACACATGATTTAGTATCAGGTGAGCACCTATATATACATCCTTTGAATCCTGTACATCTAAATCAGCCTCACAAAATAAGTGCTCTCACTCTAAATTGGTGACACAGACAGAGAAGTCACATTCTAAATCTTTGGCAAGGTCAAGGAGAACCAAGTCTCGCTCAGCTTCTAATGAAAGCAACAGGCAATCTCCTGTAGTAGAAAAGAAGAAATTCACATCTGGGGTGCATAAAAGATCACTCAAGAATAAACCAGAAAAGATAGGAAATATATCTGTGCCATCTGGCGTTTTCAAAGAGCACAACCTTTATAAGTTTCGGTGGAAGCAGGTACAACATCTCGCCAGTCAGTTCTGGAAAAAGTGGAGAAGAAAGTACCTCTGCCCCTTGCAAGAACGCAGAAGGTGGTAAGAACCAGGGCCTAATTTTGAAGGAAGGAGATTTTGTTCTGTTAAGAGACAAACAAGTTGATCGTCTCAACTGGCCTGCTGGACTTATTACTAAAGTCGTTTCAAGTTCGGATGGAAAGAACTTCCATGTTGAGATTCCTTCTACCAAAGATACTCATCATCTTCTAAGACTGTTTCCAGTACCAGCTCTATGGTCTGAACTGAAGACATATCCTTTTTCGGTTTGAATAAATGTTTCTTGCATGTTTCCTTTTCAGGTTTATGGACATTATTCATCTGTTTATTCATCAGGTTTATGGACATTATTAATTGTTATTTTACAAACTGGATTCCAAAAAAGTTGGGACACTATACAAATCGTGAATAAAAACTGAATGCAATGATGTGGAGGTGCCAACTTCTAATATTTTATTCAGAATAGAACATAAATCACGGAACAAAAGTTTAAACTGAGAAAATGTACCATTTTAAGGGAAAAATATGTTGATTCAGAATTTCATGGTGTCAACAAATCCCAAAACAGTTGGGACAAGGCCATTTTCACCACTGTGTGGCATCTCCCCTTCTTCTTACAACACTCAACAGACGTCTGGGGACCGAGGAGACCAGTTTCTCAAGTTTAGAAATAGGAATGCTTTCCCATTCTTGTCTAATACAGGCCTCTAACTGTTCAATCGTCTTGGGCCTTCTTTGTTGCACTTTCCTCTTTATGATGTGCCAAATGTTCTCTATAGGTGAAAGATCTGGACTGCAGACTGGCCATTTCAGTACCCGGATCCTTCTCCTACGCAGCCATGATGTTGTGATTGATGCAGAATGTGGTCTGGCATTATCTTGTTGAAAAATGCAGGGTCTTCCCTGAAAGAAATGACGTCTGGATGGGAGCATATGTTGTTCTAGAACCTGAATATATTTTTCTGCATTGATGGTGCCTTTCCAGACATGCAAGCTGCCCATGCCACACGCACTCATGCAACCCCATACCATCAGAGATGCAGGCTTCCGAACTGAGCGTTGATAACTTGGGTTGTCCTTGTCCTCTTTGGTCCGGATGACATGGCGTCCCAGATTTCCAAAAAGAACTTCGAATCGTGACTCGTCTGACCACAGAACAGTCTTCCATTTTGCCACACTCCATTTTAAATGATCCCTGGCCCAGTGAAAACCCCTGAACTTGTGGATCTTGCTTAGAAATGGCTTCTTCTTTGCACTGTAGAGTTTCAGCTGTCAACGGCGGATGGCACGGTGGATTGTGTTCACTGACAATGCTTTCTGGAAGTATTCCTGAGCCCATTCTGTGATTTCCTTTACAGTAGCATTCCTGTTTGTGGTGCAGTGTCGTTTAAGGGCCCGGAGATCACGGGCATCCAGTATGGTTTTACGGCCTTGACCCTTACACACAGAGATTGTTCCAGATTCTCTGAATATTCGGATGATGGTATGCACAGTTGATGATGATAGATGCAAAGTCTTTGCAATTTTTCGCTGGGTAACACCTTTCTGATATTGCTCCACTATCTTTCTGCGCAACATTGTGGAAATTGGTGATCTTCTACCCATCTTGGCTTCTGAGAGACACTGCCACTCTGAGAAGCTCTTTTTATACCCAATCATGTTGCCAATTGACCTAATTAGTGTTCCAGCTCTTCGTTATGCTCAAATTTACTTTTTCCAGCCTCTTATTGCTACTTGTCCCAACTTTTTTGGGATTTGTTGACACCGTGAAATTTTGAATCAACATATTTTTCCTTTAAAATTATACATTTACTCAGATTAAATGTTTGATCTGTCATCTACGTTCTATTACAAATAAAATATAGACATTTGCCATCTCCACATCATTGCATTCAGTTTTTATTCACAATTTGTTTAGTGTCCCAACTTTTTTGGAATCCGGTTTGTATACAATTCCATTGTATGCATATATATAGTGGTATCTACTGATACCAGACGGAGAGTGTTCTGTTTCAGTATCTTGCATTGTGTATTGGTATGCTCCTCTCTTCTCCTCCCCCCTCTGTTTCAGCTTCTAGTTGGTTCAGTCTAGCCACTTCCTGTTTTCCCAGTCATGCATTGCTTTTAGTGTGTGCTCCAATTCTGAGGAGAATCTGAGGAGAATCTGAGGAGAATCTCATCTTCTTTTCAAGGAGAATATTATTGGCCTTATTCTTTTACCATATGGATTCCCTGCATATCTTGTAATACAATCTCAGGATTAAAAACTACTTGATTAACTCCTGGGTGTCTGATGCGTAAACTGTAAGTGGAGAATGTCTGATTCAACAAGTCACCTCACAGATGCGTGATTGTATAAAGCTGACATTTCAAAACGCCACAGAAACATTTCACAAATAGTCTAAATTAGACTTATACATGTGGTGTCCCCAAGCATATATGGAGTCAGAGCAGGGACGCCTAAGCCTGGAAATTCCCCTCTCTGAAGTTGGGGCCCTGGGCAATTGCTCAGTTTGCCAGCCCTGGACACAGTGAACTGCAGCAAGCCACAGGGGTGGTGTGGATGATGGGAGTAGTACTACTAATCACAGTTTGGATGCTCCCTGGGCTGTGCATTGATGGGAAAGGTGCACTTTTTCTTCTTTTCAGGGCACTCCCTGGCTTTGGGGTTCTCCTGCCTTGTGTTAGTTGGGGTGCAATTGGTATTGAGGGCCGCGGTGAGGTTCAAAGGAGGGTCCAGTTAATGTTACTACAGGTTTCCACTGTGGAATATAGTATGGTGGGCATATCCAGATTCTGCCTTTTTTAAGCTTGCCCATAGCTTTAAGCCTTTCACTTTCTGAACAATATCTGGTATGGAGCCTATAAGCTTCTCTTTAAGCAATTGATCTCCACAGAGCTTCTACATGTACATCTTTGCTGAAGATGGCCTGCTGCGTTGTTTGAATGTTGTGGACGTGCTGTGAGGTGGCGACAAGGAAGAGGTGCACATCGATGAACTGGAGGGGGAAGCTGGAGTGGTAAGATAAGGAGAAGAGGAGCACAATAGGAGCTGGATCAGCAAACAGCGATATCATGCAGTGGTGAGATGGCTTATAATTGCTGGGACAAGTAGAGGAACTGTGAATGGATCAGTGCCGAGGGTCCAGGGGCCTGAACAACTTTTGGTGAAAGTGGGAGACTCTCAGCTAGTATTACTCCATAACATTTGGGTAATATAAGGATAGCCATCTGACTGGCGGTTTGATAAACGTTTATGTTTACATTACTAAATAGCTCAATCTTCCCTCCAAAGTGAACTTTTGGTGGTGAGCCAACATCATACTAACATCTCATCTTGTGCTATTTGCCCTCCCCTGCCCCCATAACAGCTCAAACGCTATGGCACCAAAGAACAGCAGGAAATCTGGCAATTTGTTGTTCCCTAAAGGACGCTTGGCTGGGGGCAAGTTATCACTCAGTTTAAAAAAGTTGATTTTAAGTGCATCTCTAGCTCCTGTAATGGAGACGGGAGAGATATTATTTTGCACGGTTTAATAACTCCTTCCCGACAAATGACGTAATAGTACGTCATGGCGGCAAGTGACTTGCCGCATTTTGACGTACTATTACGCGGTGCGCGCCCAATCACTGCAGGTGTCCGGAAAACCCTGATAGCCGGGCCCCTGCTGTATCCGCCGGCATTGCTGTAAAAGGCGATGCCGGCAGATTAACCGCGGCATAGAAGGTTTCGAGTAAAAAAAGGAAAAAACGCCCATTTCCCCTGATTTTATAATAAAAAATTGAAAAAAAAGGAAAAAATACACATATTAGGTATCACCTAACATGATCCCCCCCCATCCGATAAACACCCAAAAATATATATATATATAAACTGTGTAAAAAAAAGCGATCAAAAAGGCGTCCCACAAAATGGTACCAATAAAACCATCACCTCATCCTGCAAAAAATAAGCCCCTACATAAGAAAATCACTCAAAAAATAAAAAAAACTATAGCTCTCAGAACATGGAGACATTAAAACATATTTTTTTTGTTTCAAACATGCTATTATTGTGTTAAGGTGAAATAAATAAAAAAATATATTTTTCGCCCTATAAGACGCACCGGCCCATAAGACGCACCTAGGTTTTTGGGTAGGAAAATAAGAAAAATTTTTTTAACCAAAAGGTGTGCTTTTGGTGGTTTTGGAACTAATGCTGGTCTGTAGATGCCACTATTACTGGGGATCTGTGGATGGCACTATTACTGGGGATCTGTGGATGTCACTGTTATGGGGGGGGATCTGTGAAGGACACTGTTATGGGGGATCTGTGGATGACACACTGTTATGGGGATCTGGGGATTACGCACTGTCATGGGGGATCTGGGGATGACGCACTGTTATGGGGGGGATCTGTGGATGATACTGTTATGGGGGATCTGTGGATGACGCACTGTTATGAAGGGGATCTATGACTGACACTGTTATGGGTGGGATCTGTGAAGGATACTGTTATAGGGGGTTCTGTGAAGGATACTGTTATGGGGGGATCTGTGAAGGATACTGCTACAGCCCCCCTATAACAGTATCCTTCACAGATCCCCTCCCCCATAACAGGGCTGGCACTGTTATGGGGGATCTGTGGATGGCACTGTATGGGGGCATCTGTGGATGGTACTGTATGGGGGCATCTGTGGATGGCACTGTATGGGGGCATCTGTGGATGGCACTGTTATATATATGTGTCATCCACAGACCCTCCCCACCCTATAACAGTGCCATCCACAGATCCCCCATCCCATAACAGTGCCATCCACAGACCCCCTCCCCCCATAAAACTGAGCGAGCAGGGAGGAACTGGGAGGAGGAGCTGGGGGCCGGCAATTGCGGAGGGTGCAGTGACTGTACTCCGCCCCCCCCCCCCCGCTGCACTATAGAAATAGAAAATATTTAATTCAATTAAAAGTTCATGTTCCTGTCCATGCCCCCCAGCCCTAATATTACCGACACAAGGCAGCTTGTTGATAGCAGGCAGTAAGGCCGGGCGGCCAGCGCGTCACTCACTGACGTCACGTGCCTGCGCCGCCTACTTTATGAATGAAGCTTTCAACAAGCTGCCATGTGTCGGTAATATTAGGGGTGGGGGGCATAGATAAGAACTTTTAATTGAATTACATATTTCAATAGTGCAGCACTGGAGCGGGGGGGTCACTGCAGTCACTGCACCGGCCCCTCCGCAATTGCCGGCCCGAGGCTCCTCCTCCCAGTCCCTCCCCGCTCGCGCGTACATCGCAGATGGCGATGTAAAAATTTCAGCATTCGCCCCATAAGACACAGGGGCACTTTCCCCCCATTTTTTGGGGGAAAAAAGTGCGTCTTATACGGTACATATTAGGTATCGCCGCGCTCGTAACAACCAGCTCTATAAAAATATCACATGACCTAACCCCTCAGCTGAACACTGTAAAAAAATAAAAATAAAAACAGTGACAAAAAAAGCAATTTTTTGTCACCTTACATCACAAAAATTTCAACAGCAAGCGATCAAAAAGGCGTAGGCCCTCTAAAATAGTACCAATCAAACCATCACCTCATCCCGCAAAAAATGAGACCCTAACTAAGACTATCGGTCGGATAAAAAAAAACTATCAGACAATGGAGACACTAAAATATGATTTATTATTTTTGCTTTAAAACTGCTATTATTGTGTAAAACTTAAATAAATAAGAAAAAGCATACATATTAGGTATTGACTCGTCCGTACGTCTGTAATGATCTGCTCTATAAAAACCCCTCAGTGAACGCTGTAAAAATAAATAAATAAAAACTGTGCCAAAACAACCAATTTTTTGGTCACTTTGCCCAATAAACTGCAATAATGAATGATCAAAAAATCATATGTACCCGAAAATGGTACCAATAAAAAGTTAACTCTTCCTGCAAAAAAACGAGCCCCAGCACAAGACAATCGGCAGAAAAATAGAAAAAAGAAAAATGCTTTATTATGTAAAACTGAAACAAAGAAACAACTAAATAAAGTAGACATATTTGATATCATTGCGTCTATAACAACCTGCTCTATAAAAATAGCACATGATCTACCCTGTCAGATGAATTTTGTAAAATATAAAAAATAAAAACGGTGTCAAACAGCCATTTTTTGGTTACTTTGCCTCACAAAAAAATTTACATAAAGCAAATCATATGTACCCCAAAATAGTACCAATAAAACTGGCACCTTATCCCCTAGTTTCCTTTTTGGGAGTTTCTACTGTAAGGGTGCATCAGGGGGGCTTCAAATGGGACATGGCATCTAAAAATCAGTCCAGCAAAATTTGCCTTCCAAAAACCATATGGCGCTCCTTTTCTTCTGCGCCCTGTTGTGCGCCCTTACATCAGTTTACGACCACTTGTGGGGTGTTTCTGTAAACCGCAGAATCAGGGTAATAAATATTGAGTTTTTTTGGGCTGTTAACCCTCGATGTGTTAAAGAAAAAAATGGAAACTCTGCCAAAAGATTTCTTGTGGAACACTTAAAGGGTTAACAAAGTTTGTAAAATCAATTTTGAGTAACTTAAGGGGTGTAGTTTTTATAATGGGGTCATTTATGGGGCATTTCCACTATGTAAGCCCCACAAAGTGACTTCAGACCTGAACTGGTCCTTAAAAAGTGGGTTTTGGTATTTTCTTAAATATTTTAAGAATTGCTTCTAAAATTCTAAGCCTTCTAACGTCCTAAAAAATAAAATGACATTTACAAAATGATGCCAACAGAAAGTAGACATATGAGGAATGTTAAGTAATACATCATTTATGTGGTATCACTTTCTGTTTTAAAAGCAGAGAAATAGAAATTTAGATTTTTTTTTTGTAAATAAAGGTGAAATATATTGACTCAAATTTAGTACAATGTTTCACAAGAAAACAATCTCAGAATGGCTTGGATAAATAAGTGTTCCAAAGCTATAACCACATAAAGTGACACATGTCAGATTTGCAAAAAATGGCCTGGGCAGAAGGGTGAAAACTTGCCCAGGGTAGAAGGGGTTAAAAGGCACTACATTTTTCTTGGGCTTTGTTTATATACCTGGAATAAATAGATAATTAGGGGGCACACCCACTATTTGGAATAAACTGTTGGTATAATAACATAAAATTTAATGTAGAAATATCATAAACACACATAAAACCAATTGCACAAAATCGTACAAAACCTGGAAAAGAAAAATAGCAGTGAACCGCGCAGAACCTGTAAAAATAAAATAGATAGCACAAGTCCTTGAACTCAGATGATGTTGACTTAGGGTCCAGCTAACAACAAAATGGTTGAGCCCAAGCCTGTGATGAAGTAAGAGAGTTCATCCGAAAGTTTAAAAAGCTCCACCGATGTGATCCTATGGAGGACACCGTGGGGGGTACAGATGTATAAATGCAATAAGAGGGCCCTCTTGGAGAGGGTCACTATGTGATCACACGTGCTCAATGTTCGAGCCGAACTTCATCGCTCTCATGGGGAGCATAACATGCAGACACAGACCTGATCGTCCAAGGTACAGGCGCTCCTTCGTTGAACCTTGCGGCAGTAATGGGCAAACAGTCAGTTCCACCTACCTTCCTCCTCGCGCGTCCCACTTGCTCCTCTTGCTGAGGCGTCCCCTGACACCAATGGCGTCCCACGTGGTGTCCGTCTAGCGTGGCGTCCCACGTGACTTTGCCGGGGTTAGGAGGCGCTTTGTTGCCGGGGATGAGAGGCGGTGGCCACAGGGTCCTAGAATCCTGTGTGTTGGAGCGTCTGTTTGAATAATAAAGTTATCTGTACATATGCTTCTGGCCAGAAGATAACTCCACAAAGACGATATTGCACACTGCCCAAACGCGTTTCGGGGGTCAGCCCCCTTCTTCAGTGGGTGGCAATACTGTGGATTTGTGCGTCTTTTATAGCTGTGTAGTTGATTGAGTATATCATAAGCTGTGGCACGAACTTTGTTGGAATGGATAAGGGTCCACAGGATTGGGATCCAAGATGGTTATTGTCAGCAATTTAAGCTTAATCGCAATAATATACGCTCTCCGCCATAATACATTATACAATGAATTTATTAAAAATATGTATATAAAAAATGTATATATAAAAATGTAATAAAAAATATGAAAATAAAAGTAAAAATGTGAAAGTAAAAACTTATGTATTTTACCAAATCGGATAGAATCAAAATGTAAATACATTGAACCCGGGCTGAAAGACTTCTTAAAGGTGGAGATGGGGATGGTTGACAGATGTAGCGGGAGAGGAGGTGCGCAGGGAGAGGAGAACAGAATGTCGATAAGCGACCAGACGCTGTAGTCCTGTCCCCTACACACCACCAACTCCTAGAGGAAACCAAATATCTCCATCTCCACATTTAACCCCTTAGGGATCATGGTTTCTAGGTCAAAAATTCTTCGTGACTCTTGTTTGGACATATTAACAATATGATTCCCTCCTCGCCAGGGCCTCTTAATTCTTTCGATGGCAGAGAACACTACTTTTGTAGGATCACTATTGTGGAAGGCCTTGAAATGTCGAGAGAGAGGATGGGCTTCATAGCCTTTTTTTATATTTGCCATGTGTTCAGAGATGCGCTTGTTCAAAGATCTTTTTGTTCTACCGACGTATTGTTTCCTACATGGACACTCGATAATATACAATACGTTGGTAGAATTACATGTCAGACATTCCTTTATTTTAATGGAAAATGAGTTAACTGTGGAGACAATACTTTCGCGTTTTCTAGGGAATGTTGTTATTTTGCAGCATTTACACCGCCCGCATTTAAAAAATCCATTGGGCGCTAGCCAATTGTTCTTGTGTTTTGTAGAACTTATTTTTACTGTGGGGGCAACTAAATTTGCCAAATTTTTTGCTTTCGTGAAAACTATTTTGGGTTGTTCTCCCAACAGATCACCAACCCATTTGTCCTTTAATAAATGTGTCCAATGTTTGCTAATAACTTTCTCAACCGACTTATACTGCAAACAAAAAGGAAGAATAATTCGAGGAACCTCCTCTTGATGAATGTCTGTCTTATCTCTCTTTTTAAAAAACTCCTCTCTGTTCATTTCTTGCACTACTTTTAAGGCATTGTCTATTATCTTTGCTGGGTATAGTTTCTCTATAAATTGTTGTTTTAAATCCTGCGCCTCCTCTTCAAATTTCGCCTCGGAGGTACAATTTCTTTTAAGCCGTCTAAACTGGCTCTTTGGTACGTTTAGCAGCCATCTAGGTAAGTGACAACTGTCGAACTTGATATAACTATTTTTTGACACCTTTTTAAAATGCGTACTGCACTCTAATTTATCCCCAGAGACTTTAATCTCTAAGTCTAAAAACACCACACTATCTCAACTAATAGTAGGGGTGAATACCAAATTTTTATCATTTGTATTAATCTCCATTAAAAATTTGTTCAAAGCTCCTTCTGTGTCCTGCCAAATAAAAATAATATCGTCTATGTAACGACGCCATAGCACCAGACCTGCCCCCAGCCTGGGTAAGATGATGTCAGACTCCCATTGTGCCAAAAACAAGTTAGCATAGCTGGGGGCAAATCTGGTGCCCATAGCGGTCCCTGTTTTCTGCAGAAAAAACTCCTGTTCAAAAGCAAAATAGTTGTGTGTTAAAATGTACTTAACACCTTCCAGTAAAAACAAGAGTTGTTCCTCGTAAATTTCTCCTTTTATAGAAAGTTGATTTTTAAGTGCCTCCATACCAGCCTCATGGTTGATCACGGTATATAGGGAGCCTACGTCTAAGGTCCCCAAGATCCACCCCTCCCTCCAGGTGATCGCCTCTAGAATCTTGACCACGTCTGTGGTATCTTGAATATACAAAGGTATAGATTTAACATAAGGTTGTAACCAATTGTCAATATATTTGGATAGATTACTGGAGATAGAATCTATTCCAGAGACGATTGGTCTACCTGGGGGGGAAACTAAGTTTTTGTGGACCTTGGGGATACAGTAGAACATAGGAATCCTTTTAGTTGTCCCCAAAATAAACTTAGCTTCCTGGTTGAGAAGGAATTCATTTTGAATCCCTCTTTTACAGTATTCCTGAAGAATCAGAAAATACTCGTTTGTTGGGTCTGACTTCAGTTTTTCATAAATGTTGGCATCATTCAGCTGCCTATAACATTCCTGCTGATAATTGACTTTACTTAAGATCACTATAGCTCCCCCTTTGTCGGCGGGTCTTATAACAATATCGTTTTTTGCCTGTAATTGTTCTATAGCTTTAACTTCTTGTCGTGTCATATTGTTATTAATTTTCCGACTTTTTATCCTCCTAAGGTCACTTTCGACATTTTTCTTGAACGTAATCATTTCTTCACTGGCTTCCTGCCTAGGATATTTTTTTTGATTTTTGTTTTAGACCTGTGTATCTAAAGTTCTTATTACCTAGTTCACTGTTTGGTATGGTTGGGTTTTTCTATTTTGTAATTGAATTTCACCTCAGAACAAAATATATCCGTTGCAGGACACTATGAAACCTGGCCAGCCACAGCTGAAACCACTGATTTATGGTATTGCTATTTTGGCAATTGAATTTCACTCCAGAAAAAATATATCCTTTGCAGTACATTATGAAACTTGGCCAGCCACAGCTAAAACCACTGATTTATGGTATTGCTATTTTGGCAATTGAATTTTACCCGAGAACAAAATATATCCTTTGCAGGACACTATGAAACTTGGCCAGCCACAACTGAAACCACTGATTTATGGTATTGCTATTTTGGCAATTGAATTTCACCCCAGAACAAAATATATTCTTTGCAGGACACTAAGAATCTTGGCCTGCCACAGCTGAAACCACTAATTTATGGTTTTGCTATTTTGGCAATTAAATTTAACCCCAGAACAAAATATATCCTTTGCAGGACACTATGAAACTTGGCCAGCCACAGCTGAAACCACTGATTTATGGTATTGCTATTTTGGCAATTGAATTTCACCTCAGAACAAAATATATCCGTTGCAGGACACTATGAAACCTGGCCAGCCACAGCTGAAACCACTGATTTATGGTATTGCTATTTTGGCAATTGAATTTTACCCGAGAACAAAATATATCCTTTGCAGGACACTATGAAACTTGGCCAGCCACAGCTGAAACCACTGATTAATGGTATTGCTATTTTGGCAATTGAATTTTCCCCCAGAACAAAATATATCCTTTGCAGGAAACTAGTAAACTTGGCCAACCACAGCTGAAACCACAAATTTATGGTTTTGCTATTTTGGCAATTAAATTTAACCCCAGAACAAAATATATCCTTTGCAGGACACTATGAAACTTGGCCAGCCACAGCTGAAACCACTGATTAATGGTATTGCTATTTTGGCAATTGAATTTCACCTCAGAACAAAATATATCCTTTGCAGGACACTATGAAACCTGGCCAGCCACAGCTGAAACCACTGATTTATGGTATTGCTATTTTGGCAATTGAATTTCACCCCAGAACGAAATATATCCTTTGCAGCACACTATGAAACTTGACCAGCCACAGCTGAAACCACTGATTTATGGTATTGCTATTTTGGCAATTGAATTTCACTCCAGAAAAAATATATCCTTTGCAGTACATTATGAAACTTGGCCAGCCACAGCTAAAACCACTGATTTATGGTACTGCTATTTTGGCAATTGAATTTTACCCGAGAACAAAATATATCCTTTGCAGGACACTATGAAACTTGGCCAGCCACAACTGAAACCACTGATTTATGGTATTGCTATTTTGGCAATTGAATTTCACCCCAGAACAAAATATATTCTTTGCAGGACACTATGAATCTTGGCCTGCCACAGCTGAAACCACTTATTTATGGTTTTGCTATTTTGGCAATTAAATTTAACCCCAGAACAAAATATATCCTTTGCAGGACACTATGAAACTTGGCCAGCCACAGCTGAAACCACTGATTTATGGTATTGCTATTTTGGCAATTGAATTTCACCTCAGAACAAAATATATCCGTTGCAGGACACTATGTAACCTGGCCAGCCACAGCTGAAACCACTGATTTATGGTATTGCTATTTTGGCAATTGAATTTCACCTCAGAACAAAATATATCCTTTGCAGAACACTATGAAACTTGACCAGCCACAGCTGAAACCACTGATTTATGGTATTGCTATTTTGGCAATTGAATTTCACTCCAGAACAAAATATATCCTTTGCAGTACATTATGAAACTTGGCCAGCCACAGCTAAAACCACTGTTTTATGGTACTGCTATTTTGGCAATTGAATTTTACCCGAGAACAAAATATATCCTTTGCAGGACACTATGAAACTTGGCCAGCCACAACTGAAACCACTGATTTATGGTTTTGCTATTTTGGCAATTAAATTTAACCCCAGAACAAAATATATCCTTTGCAGGACACTATGAAACTTGGCCAGCCACAGCTGAAACCACTGATTTATGGTATTGCTATTTTGGCAATTGAATTTCACCCCAGAACAAAATATATCCTTTGCAGAACACTATGAAACTTGATCAGCCACAGCTGAAACCACTGATTTATGGTATTGCTATTTTGGCAATTGAATTTCACTCCAGAAAAAATATATCCTTTGCAGTACATTATGAAACTTGGCCAGCCACAGCTGAAACCACTGATTTATGGTATTGCTATTTTGGCAATTGAATTTCACTCCAGAACAAAATATATTCTTTGCAGGACAATATGAAACTTGGCCTGCCACAGCTGAAACCACTGATTTATGGTATTGCTATTTTGACAATTGAATTTCACCCCAGAACAAAATATACCCTGTTACAGACAGATTTAAACTAGGCCTGCAACTGCTGGAACACCAGATTCAGGCTATTGCTATTTTGGCAATTGAATTTCACCCCAGAACAAATTATATCCTTTGCCGGACACTATTATACTTTGCCAGCCACTGCTAGGACACCAGATTTAGGGATTTCTATTTTGGCAATTGAACTTCACCCCAGAACAAAATATATCCTTTGCCGGACACTATTAAGCTTGGCCAGCCACAGCTGAAACCACTGATTTAGGTGATTGCTATTTTGGCAATTGAATTTCACCCCATAAAAAAATATACCTTGTTACGGACAGATTTAAACTAGGACTACAACCGCTGGAACACCAGATTTAGAGAATTGCTATTTTGGCAATTGAATTTCACCCCAGAACAAAATATATCCTTTGCAGGATACTATGAAACTTGGCCAGCCACAGCTGAAACCACTGATTTATGGTATTGCTATTTTGGCAATTGAATTTCACCCCAGAACAAAATATATCCTTTGCAGGACACTAGTAACCTTGGCCAGCCACAGCTGAAACCACTGATTTATGGTATTGCTATTTTGGCAATTGAATTTCACCTCAGAACAAAATATATCCTTTGCAGGACACTATGAAACCTGGCCAGCCACAGCTGAAACCACTGATTTATGGTATTGCTATTTTGGCAATTGAATTTCACCCCAGAAGGAAATATATACTTTGCAGCACACTATGAAACTTGACCAGCCACAGCTGAAACCACTGATTTATGGTATTGCTATTTTGGCAATTGAATTTCACTCCAGAAAAAAATATATCCTTTGCAGTACATTATGAAACTTGGCCAGCCACAGCTAAAACCACTGATTTATGGTACTGCTATTTTGGCAATTGAATTTTACCCGAGAACAAAATATATCCTTTGCAGGACACTATGAAACTTGGCCAGCCACAACTGAAACCACTGATTTATGGTATTGCTATTTTGGCAATTGAATTTCACCCCAGAACAAAATATATTCTTTGCAGGACACTATGAATCTTGGCCTGCCACAGCTGAAACCACTTATTTATGGTTTTGCTATTTTGGCAATTAAATTTAACCCCAGAACAAAATATATCCTTTGCAGGACACTATGAAACTTGGCCAGCCACAGCTGAAACCACTGATTTATGGTATTGCTATTTTGGCAATTGAATTTCACCTCAGAACAAAATATATCCGTTGCAGGACACTATGTAACCTGGCCAGCCACAGCTGAAACCACTGATTTATGGTATTGCTATTTTGGCAATTGAATTTCACCTCAGAACAAAATATATCCTTTGCAGAACACTATGAAACTTGACCAGCCACAGCTGAAACCACTGATTTATGGTATTGCTATTTTGGCAATTGAATTTCACTCCAGAACAAAATATATCCTTTGCAGTACATTATGAAACTTGGCCAGCCACAGCTAAAACCACTGTTTTATGGTACTGCTATTTTGGCAATTGAATTTTACCCGAGAACAAAATATATCCTTTGCAGGACACTATGAAACTTGGCCAGCCACAACTGAAACCACTGATTTATGGTTTTGCTATTTTGGCAATTAAATTTAACCCCAGAACAAAATATATCCTTTGCAGGACACTATGAAACTTGGCCAGCCACAGCTGAAACCACTGATTTATGGTATTGCTATTTTGGCAATTGAATTTCACCCCAGAACAAAATATATCCTTTGCAGAACACTATGAAACTTGATCAGCCACAGCTGAAACCACTGATTTATGGTATTGCTATTTTGGCAATTGAATTTCACTCCAGAAAAAATATATCCTTTGCAGTACATTATGAAACTTGGCCAGCCACAGCTGAAACCACTGATTTATGGTATTGCTATTTTGGCAATTGAATTTCACTCCAGAACAAAATATATTCTTTGCAGGACAATATGAAACTTGGCCTGCCACAGCTGAAACCACTGATTTATGGTATCGCTATTTTGACAATTGAATTTCACCCCAGAACAAAATATTCCCTGTTACAGACAGATTTAAACTAGGCCTGCAACTGCTGGAACACCAGATTCAGGCTATTGCTATTTTGGCAATTGAATTTCACCCCAGAACAAATTATATCCTTTGCCGGACACTATTATACTTTGCCAGCCACTGCTAGGACACCAGATTTAGGGGATTTCTATTTTGGCAATTGAACTTCACCCCAGAACAAAATATATCCTTTGCCGGACACTATTAAGCTTGGCCAGCCACAGCTGAAACCACTGATTTAGGTGATTGCTATTTTGGCAATTGAATTTCACCCCATAAAAAAATATACCTTGTTACGGACAGATTTAAACTAGGACTACAACCGCTGGAACACCAGATTTAGAGAATTGCTATTTTGGCAATTGAATTTCACCCCAGAACAAAATATATCCTTTGCAGGATACTATGAAACTTGGCCAGCCACAGCTGAAACCACTGATTTATGGTATTGCTATTTTGGCAATTGAATTTCACCCCAGAACAAAATATATCCTTTGCAGGACACTAGTAACCTTGGCCAGCCACAGCTGAAACCACTGATTTATGGTATTGCTATTTTGGCAATTGAATTTCACCTCAGAACAAAATATATCCTTTGCAGGACACTATGAAACCTGGCCAGCCACAGCTGAAACCACTGATTTATGGTATTGCTATTTTGGCAATTGAATTTCACCCCAGAACGAAATATATCCTTTGCAGCACACTATGAAACTTGACCAGCCACAGCTGAAACCACTGATTTATGGTATTGCTATTTTGGCAATTGAATTTCACTCCAGAAAAAATATATCCTTTGCAGTACATTATGAAACTTGGCCAGCCACAGCTAAAACCACTGATTTATGGTACTGCTATTTTGGCAATTGAATTTTACCCGAGAACAAAATATATCCTTTGCAGGACACTATGAAACTTGGCCAGCCACAACTGAAACCACTGATTTATGGTATTGCTATTTTGGCAATTGAATTTCACCCCAGAACAAAATATATTCTTTGCAGGACACTATGAATCTTGGCCTGCCACAGCTGAAACCACTAATTTATGGTTTTGCTATTTTGGCAATTAAATTTAACCCCAGAACAAAATATATCCTTTGCAGGACACTATGAAACTTGGCCAGCCACAGCTGAAACCACTGATTTATGGTATTGCTATTTTGGCAATTGAATTTCACCTCAGAACAAAATATATCCGTTGCAGGACACTATGAAACCTGGCCAGCCACAGCTGAAACCACTGATTTATGGTATTGCTATTTTGGCAATTGAATTTCACCCCAGAACAAAATATATCCTTTGCAGAACACTATGAAACTTGACCAGCCACAGCTGAAACCACTGATTTATGGTATTGCTATTTTGGCAATTGAATTTCACTCCAGAACAAAATATATCCTTTGCAGTACATTATGAAACTTGGCCAGCCACAGCTAAAACCACTGTTTTATGGTACTGCTATTTTGGCAATTGAATTTTACCCGAGAACAAAATATATCCTTTGCAGGACACCATGAAACTTGGCCAGCCACAACTGAAACCACTGATTTATGGTTTTGCTATTTTGGCAATTAAATTTAACCCCAGAACAAAATATATCCTTTGCAGGTCACTATGAAACTTGGCCAGCCACAGCTGAAACCACTGATTTATGGTATTGCTATTTTGGCAATTGAATTTCACCCCAGAACAAAATATATCCTTTGCAGAACACTATGAAACTTGACCAGCCACAGCTGAAACCACTGATTTATGGTATTGCTATTTTGGCAATTGAATTTCACTCCAGAAAAAAATATATCCTTTGCAGTACATTATGAAACTTGGCCAGCCACAGCTGAAACCACTGATTTATGGTATTGCTATTTTGGCAATTAAATTTCACTCCAGAACAAAATATATTCTTTGAAGGACACTATGAAACTTGGCCTGCCACAGCTGAAACCACTGATTTATGGTATTGCTATTTTGGCAATTGAATTTCACCCCAGAACAAAATATACCCTGTTACAGACAGATTTAAACTAGGCCTGCAACTGCTGGAACACCAGATTCAGGCTATTGCTATTTTGGCAATTGAATTTCACCCCAGAACAAATTATATCCTTTGCCGGACACTATTATACTTTGCCAGCCACTGCTGGGACACCAGATTTAGGGGATTTCTATTTTGGCAATTGAACTTCACCCCAGAACAAAATATATCCTTTGCCGGACACTATTAAGCTTGGCCAGCCACAGCTGAAACCACTGATTTAGGGATTGCTATTTTGGCAATTGAATTTCACCCCATAAAAAAATATACCTTGTTACGGACAGATTTAAACTAGGACTACAACCGCTGGAACACCAGATTTAGAGAATTGCTATTTTGGCAATTGAATTTCACCCCAGAACAAAATATATCCTTTGCAGGATACTATGAAACTTGGCCAGCCACAGCTGAAACCACTGATTTATGGTATTGCTATTTTGGCAATTGAATTTCACCCCAGAACAAAATATATCCTTTGCAGGACACTAGTAACCTTGGCCAGCCACAGCTGAAACCACTGATTTATGGTATCGCTATTTTGGCAATTAAATTTCACCCCAGAACAAAATATATCCTTTGCCGGACACTATGAAACTTGGCCAGCCACAGCTAAAACCACTGATTTATGGTATTGCTATTTTTCAATTGAATTTCACCCCAGAACAAAATATATCCTCTGCAGGACACTATGAAACTTGGCCAGCCACAGCTGAAACCACTGATTTAGGGGATTGCTATTTTGGCAATTAAATTTAACCCCAGAACAAAATATATCCTTTGCCGGACACTATGAAACTTGGCCAGCCACAGCTGAAACCACTGATTTAGGGTATTGCTATTTTGGCAATTAAATTTCACCCCAGAACAAAATATATCCTCTGCAGGACACTATGAAACTTGGCCAGCCACAGCTGAAACCACTGATTTAGGGGATTGCTATTTTGGCAATTAAATTTAACCCCAGAACAAAATATATCCTTTGCCGGACACTATGAAACTTGGCCAGCCACAGCTGAAACCACTGATTTATGGTTTTGCTATTTTGGCAATTAAATTTAACCCCAGAACAAAATATATCCTTTGCCGGACACTATGAAACTTGGCCAGCCACAGCTGAAACCACTGATTAATGGTATTGCTATTTTGGCAATTGAATTTCACCCCAGAACAAAATATATTCTTTGCAGTACACTATGAAACTGGGCCAGCCACAGCTGAAACCACTGATTTATGGTATTGCTATTTTGGCAATTGAATTTCACCCCAGAAAAAATATATCCTTTGCAGGACACTATGAAACTTGGCCAGCCACAGCTGAAACCACTGATTTATGTTATTGCTATTTTGACAATTGAATATCACCCCAGAACACAATATATCCTTTGCAGAACACTATGAAACTTGGACAGCCACAGCTGAAACCACTGATTTATGGTATTGCTATTTTAGCAATTGAATTTCACCCCAGAACAAAATATTTCCTTTGCATGACACTATGAAACTTGGCCAGCCACAGCTGAAACCACTGATTTATAGTATTGCTATTTTGGCAATTGAATTTCAACCCAGAAAAAATATATCCTTTGCAGGAAACTATGAAACTTGGCCAGCCACAGCTGAAATCACTGATTTATGGTATTGCTATTTTGGCAATTGAATTTTGTCCCAGAAAAAATATATCCTTTGCAGGACACTATGAAACTTGGACAGCCACAGCTGAAACCATTGATTTATGGTATTGCTATTTTAGCAATTGAATTTCACCCCAGAACAAAATATATCCTTTGCAGGTCACTATGAAACTTGGCCAGCCACAGCTGAAACCACTGATTTATAGTATTGCTATTTTGGCAATTGAATTTCAACGCAGAAAAAATATATCCTTTGCAGGAAACTATGAAACTTGGCCAGCCACAGCTGAAACCACTGATTTATGGTATTGCTATTTTGGCAATTGAATTTCACCCCAGAAAAAATTCATCCTTTGCAGGACACTATGAAACTTGGCCAGCCACAGCTGAAACCACTGATTTATGGTATTGCTATTTTGGCAATTGAATTTCACCCCAGAAAAAGTATATCCTTTGCAGGACACTATGAATCTTGGCCAGCCACAGCTGAAACCACTGATTTATGTTATTGCTATTTTGGCAATTGAATATCACCCCAGAACACAATATACCCTGTTACGGACAGATTTAAACTAGGCCTGCAATTGCTGGAACACCAGATTCAGGGTATTGCTATTTTGGCAATTGAATTTCACCCCAGAGCAAAATATATCCTTTGCCGGACACTATTATACTTTGCCAGCCACTGCTGGGACACCAGATTTAGGGATTGCTATTTTGACAATTAAATTTCACCACAGAAAATTATCTATCCTTTGCCAGACAGCAGACAGTATTAAACCTGGCTAGCCAAAGCTGGGACACCAGATTTAGGGGATTGGTATTTTGGCAATTGAATTTAACCTCTTAATAAAATATAGAAATTGCTATCCTGAGTTTCTAGGGGTGACAATAAGCACAGCCAAGCCCCTGATGTAGGATATAGCAAAAAAAAAAACTAGTATTGATGGATTGAAGGACTTGGTGGCAGCTTGTTCTGGTGCACCACAAGTCACAAAATGACCGCCGATCACCTCAGAAAAAGTGACAGAAAAACGATCTGCGCAGCCTAAAAACCAGTGAGCAATTAACTAGCAGAAGTTGAATTATTCACAGCTGTAGATCGATCACTTCATTAGGTGCTTTTGCTGACTTTTCCCTGCTTAATCTCGCCCTCACAGAAGCTGCGTCCTCTCCCTACACTAATCAGAGCAGTGTGACGTGCGGCGCTATGTAACTCCAGCTTAAATAGAGGCTGGGTCACATGCTGCACTTGGACAATCACAGCCATGCCATTAGTAGGCATGGCTGTGATGGCTTCTTGGGCAAGAAGTAAAACGCTAGCTGATTGGCTGCTCTGCAGCCCTTAAGAAAGCGGGAAGAAATCGCGAACAACGGACCCGAACTCAAACCTTTTTGAAAATGTTCAGGTCCGTGTCCCGAGCACCACAAAATTCGGTATGAACCCGGACTGTGCTCGAACTGTTCGCTCAACACTACTTGTTATCTTTCAGCCACCCTTTATTTTCCCTACATGCTTTTTCTCACTCCTCTGCATTCAGTTTACTATTGGAGATCGGGGTGCATGTTTACACCTTTCATTAGCTTACTTATTTTTCACTGCCTGTCTACATTCTTTACCACTTTTACAGAATCTTATCTCAAGGTTATCATTCTTCAACAACATCATATGAAAGACAGAAAGAACAGAATCTGTCTGGGCTTAAAGCTACAGTTTACTATGGCTGAGACTATCTCCATTACAATCCCCTCCTTTTGCGATTCTAGCAAATGGGCAGGAGGGGGAGTTTCACTTGACTTTACTTGAAAAACAAAAGCATAGAATTTAAAACATTTCATCTGAATAAACAATTAAACAATACTACCGGTTTAATGTTTAATATCCTTCACTTACTGACTCGAATTAGTACCCCTTGTGGTGCTTATTTGATTTCTGTGTATTGTTTCACGATTGTAGCCGTATCAGGAAAAATACCAGTAACTAAGATAGCCACTGGGCAGGAAATTCCCTCAGTTAAAATGGCCGCCGAGTTGGCCGGAAGTTACAGGAGTTAAGATGGCTGCCAGACTGGACTCTGGATTAGTTAAGATGGCCACCAGAGCGGAAGTTGAGACATAGGGAGTGCCATCTTATGTGATAACCGGATACAAGGAGGTGGGCCTAGGGAGTGGTTTTGGCACTGACGTACCTAACAGGTCCACCCCTCTGGACTGGAGGGGCCTGCTTATATTGTGGGGATGTGTCTGCGGCATGTAAGCGTAATCACTTGCCTGTTCATAATTGTTTTTATAATATCCAGAATAGTTACTTCATAGAACTGACGTTGCCCACCGTAAACTTGGCTATGTGACTTTCCTTTACTATTAAGCTTTCTAGTTGGCAACACACAAGGTCAGGTTCCTGGTCCTCACAGACACAAAGAATCATCTCCCATACATTGCCTTGTTATTATCTCTTAGTATTGCAGACAGTGTTCTCGCTATCACACATTCCAATTTTGTGACGTCACTCCCCGCAACTGCAGGCAAGGCAGCCCCTTTTTCTCTCTATGTTCTATATCTCAGCTAAGCAAAGATTTCCTATGGGTTCTGCCACAGTAATTCTTGCATTTACGTTTAAACCAAACACCATACACTTCGTGAAGTTAGAGGACAGATCCACCAGACAACAGAGACATGGTACCTTCCATAGTGCGAGTCACACAGACAGACAAGACACAATGCTTCCTCAGTGCTGCACTGCATCATCACTCAATTTTCCACAATGCTTCACATGCTTGCTAGCCTCTTCCCGGGCAAGGAAGCTGATGGGCTGTACTGTATATTCACCCTCGAGCAGAGAGTGCGAGTGTCCCATGGATTTTTCACTTACTTCACACACAACCAAGACAGAAGAAGGCACCTTCTCCTTCACACTACCAAGCAGGTTCACCCCCGTGCAGGACTTTAACTGTTTCTTCCCTGGCTACCACGTCTGGTCCGCCAGTCCAGGACTAACCCCCAGCCACTCCAGGGAGATAATTTATAGTCCTCCCAGGACTCCCAGGACCACACCCTCCATCACTAAGACAGATAAATAAGTGTCCCTTAATTTGAGTCCCACCGGAGCTTCCCGGGGTCACACCCTCCGTCACCAAGACAGATAAATAAGTAACCCCTAAATCAAGCCCCCATCCCGAAGTACCCGGGGCTACTTCCTCTGTCTGGACAGGACAGATAATTTAGTAGCCCCTAATGCGGCTCCGTCCCCTGCCAGGGAATCTCTTGCTCTGCTTAACCATTCACTGTGAAGGTGCCTGACTAAAATCCCACAGACAAACACACAGTAGAGCAAATCAAAATACTTCCAGGAACTCAGGATTTTACATCAACCGAAGTTGCTACTATGTACGTGTAACATCAACAGCAGAACAGATTACCACAGCACAGTGAAGTACAGCAATAGGCAGGTGAGATGACCAGAATTTTCTCACCTTGTCTCTGAGGCTGCAGTCCTCATCCTCAAGCGTGGTCCACCATGCTTTGGGAACCCCAAACTTCAGCTAGCGACACTATTTCTCCTGAGCCCCACGTATCGGATGCCAACTGTGAAAGATTCTCTCAATCAGGGCTTAGTATGTTTGCTCTACTGCTCCAAATTAATAGTAACCCAAGGGTTTTACATGCAAGGAAGAAAATAATAGTGACACACACTGGGGTCAAAGTAAAATCTTATTTATTACAGGAAGTACAGCAGTTTAAAAAGACATCAGCGGGACATTCCCCTGAGGCATGTGGCATTGTTAAAGCAAAATAAAGAGATTCAAATGATTCAGCCGAATCACTTTTACAAATTAGATCAAGTTAAACAAAGGAAAAATAACGTGACTTTTAAAATATACCTTTAATGTCAAAGTATTGGGTATCGGTACAGCAAGTACCTAGAGTCAACAAAATGTGACGTAATCCCGTTAGGGAAGATACAATTGATGAGGCAACAGAGAAAAGTTAACGTAGGAAACACAAGGAGGATGGTTAGGGGTCCACAGGGGATGCTAACCCTGTAATGCCCTAGTCTATCCTCAGCCCAGGGTCACCCCTGATGGTGGAGGTTCCCTGTCCCCGTGCCTAGTCCTAAAGCATCCCTGTTAAAAAAACCCTACCAGAGAGGGATATAACATATAAATTGGATAAGCAAAAATGTTTTTGTTATAAAGATACAAAAATATGAAATAAGTACGGTACACTATAGATAATTAGATACCGATACTTAAGTGAACAAAAGACCCCTACGCGTTTCACCTAAGAATAAGGATCATCAGGGGTAAATAGAATAATACGGTAATATATATATGTATACTTAGCTCCCGTTTTGATACTGGGAAACATCAATCTTGGCTGGATTAGTGATGTCCTGAAAAAATCAAGATTAACTATCACCAAATTGTACCAAGGATAATGGTACCTGTAGTAGAAAGATGTAAAAAGTGTGCCTACTTACATACAGCCGAGAGTATAGGTCATATGATGTGCCAAGGGAGCTGGGAGATTGTCAGGCTAGATTATACCTATATGTACTGCGAATTTCGCGCGTCCGAACAGGTGTCCGGATGCCGAATATGTCACTTCCGGTGCGGTGGAACGCATCGGTGGAACGCATCGTTTGCGCACATCCTGTCCCTAGTACTTCCGGTGCTGTGGAACGATATTGGAGCGCATGGAGTAATACATGCGAACTGGAAGTAAGCATCTAGCGCGATTAAGCGCCTGCCATTATACAAAAATATACTGTCCGATTATATGGGCAAGATGGCGCCTAGTTTATCATTAGGTAGAACACTGCATAAAATGTACAGTGACGAGAAGCCTGAATTCTTGAGGGTTAAAAAAAAGGGGAGGATAAGTTATTAATGATCATGTATTGTTGGTGTACTTATGTATCACTATACCCATATTGATTCAAACGGGGTATAATAATTTATTTAATTATAAGATGGGGCGATTGATGAACGTCGCCTTTTAAATATGATGCTTTTCGCATCGATGAGGCCAGTCACGGGTAATCATTACAATGACTGAGGAAAAAGCCTTATTCTGACCATAAGATTTTCTTGGAAAGACAATAATTTTTTATTTATGTGTCACTAAGGTTTTTTCATTAAATGAAACAAGTAAAAGTGAGTCTTTCGTTTAAACCAGTTGGTGACTGGGAGCGGAAGCGGTAGATCCACTCCGTCTCCTTCTGGAGGATTTTCCTATCCCAGTCGCCTTTTCTTAGAGAGGGAGGGACTACTTCAAGGGCCGCGAAGGAGATGGATTTTAACTCTCCATTGTGGTGCTCATTAATATGGTTGGCAACAGGGGTGTCGTTCAATTTGACAATGTCATTGATGTGCTCACATATTCTCCTTCTGAGCTCTCTTTTGGTCTTGCCAATATAGTCCTTAGGACAAGTGCACTGGCAAATATAGATGACACCCATGGACCTACAGTTGATGAAGTCTGTGATGATGTAAGATCTTTGATTAACTGAACATACCACATTTTTGGTTTTTCTAATGTAATTGCAGGCTTTGCACAAACTACATCTATACATCCCTATTGGCTTTCTATCCAGCCAGGTGCCCTCTTTTTGGGGCCCACGTAGTGGCTATGAACTAAACGATCACGTAGACTCCTGCCCTTACGATAGGTGATCTGAGGGTATTCATTGATAGCACCTGTAAGTTCAGGGTCCATGGTCAAGATAGGCCAGTAGGTGCGGAGGGTGGATAAAACTTCCTTGTTGGCGGTGTCAAATGTTGATATAAGACGTATTAGTTTGTTTTCTTTACCGTCTTTTAATTTCTGGACCAATAGATTTTTCCTATTGCTTGACTCCGCATATTGGAAGGCATCTTTCAAAAGACGTGGTGGGTAGCCCCTCTGTGTTAATCTATTCTTGAGTTTCTTTGATTCCCTATGAAAATTCACTAGGGAGGAACAGTTCCTACGAGTACGTAGGTACTGACCCCTGGGAATTCCTCTCTTAACTGCTGGTGGATGATGACTACTCCAATGCAGTATATTGTTGGTGGCTGTTGGTTCCCGAAAGACTGACGTAACCAACATGTTGTAAACCTTAACCACTTCAACATCCAGAAAGGTGATTCGTTCTGACTGAATTGAAGTGTGTTAATGAACTTACTGAAACTGTCTCTATCACCATCCCATATCAAGAAGATATCATCAATATAACGGATATAGAAAGTGATATTATCCTTCCACCAGCACTGTTGATCGGGGAAGACAAATTTGTCTTCCCACCAGCCCAGGAGAAGATGAGCATATGTGGGGGCACACGGGCTACCCATTGCTGTCCCCCTGAGCTGGTGGTAGTACGATCCATTATACAGAAAAAAGTTGTGCGTTAAAGTAAATTCAAGTAGAAGTAAGATAAACTTATTGTGGATATGGAATTGTGTACCTCTTGAGTTGAGAAAATAAGATGTTGCTGCCAACCCTTTTTCATGGGGGATCGAGGTATAGAGGGATTCGACGTCTATACTTGCAAGAAAGTTTGATGAATCAATGGTGGTAAAGACCAGACAAAGTCTCTCAAGACCTTGTCTAGATAGATCCCACAGTGGTGTGTTAGCGAATCAACCCCTGACATAATGGGCCGACCCTTCAAGGGATGTAAGCCCTTGTGCACCTTGGGTAGGCAGTAAAAGGTGGCGACTTGTGGATGTCTAGGGAGTAAAAACTCTAGCTCGGATTTATTGATGACTCCCTGTTCAAAACCCCAGGTGAGGATGGTTTTCAATTCAGCCAAGAAGTAAATGGTATGATGCTGTAACTCTTTTTGTCATATAATAGGTCATAGCACATTTTTTGATATTTGCTGTGATCTAATACAACCAGGTTTCCACCTTTGTCAGAAGGTTTCATTATGACATCATTATTTTTCTCTAGATTTTGAAGTTCTAATAATTCAACATCACTCAGATTTTGAGAAACATGTTGATTTATTTTTAGATGTTCGAGGTCAGCTACAACCAAGCGTAAGAAGATATCGATATGTTCCGAGTTGAGGGGTGGAGGTAATCTCGTACTTATTGGGTGTAACTGAGTGAATGGGCCTTTACCCGGTGTTCTAGCTCCTTCTTCCCATAAATCCATGAGGTTTTGTA
The DNA here is from genome assembly GCA_033119425.1 of Bufotes viridis. Lineage (NCBI taxonomy): Eukaryota > Metazoa > Chordata > Amphibia > Anura > Bufonidae > Bufotes > Bufotes viridis. Next base: position 109,850,355 of record CM065594.1, read on the forward strand.
GATCGAGGAAGTCCTCAGTTTTAATCCCTAAATCAATGCATGTTTTTTTATTAGTGTTTTGAAAAAACGTGTGCCATTTTAGTCTCCTACAAAATAAATTAAGGTCCTTAACCCAAGTGAAGATATTAAATTTTGTGGTGGGTACAAAAGACAGGCCTCCCAGGACTCCCCAGGACCACACCCTCCATCACTAAGACAGATAAATAAGTGGCCCTTAATTTGAGTCTGGACAGGACAGATAATTTAGTAGCCCCTAATGCGGCTCTGCCCCCCTGCCAGGGGGAATCTCTTGCTCTGCTTAACCATTAACTGTGAAGGTGCCTGACAAAAATCCCACAGACAAACACACAGTAGAGCAAATCAAAATACTTCCAGGAACTCAGGATTTTACATCAACCGAAGTTGCTACTATGTACGTGTAACATCAACAGCAGAACAGATTACCACAGCACAGTGAAGTACAGCAATAGGCAGGTGAGATGACCAGAATTTTCTCACCTTGTTTCTGAGGCTGCAGTCCTCATCCTCAAGCGTGGTCCACCATGCTTTGGGAACCCCAAACTTCAGCTAGCGACACTATTTCTCCTGAGCCCCACGTATCGGATGCCAACTGTGAAAGATTCCCAATCAGGGCTTAGTATGTTTGCTCTACTGCTCCAAATTAATAGTAACCCAAGGGTTTTACATGCAAGGAAGAAAATAATAGTGACACACACTGGGGTCAAAGTAAAATCTTATTTATTACAGGAAGTACAGAAGTTTAAAAGACATCAGCGGAAATTCCCCTGAGGCATGTGGCATTGTTACATTGGCTAGAATATGAAAAATGAAAAGAGATAACACTTGGTATCTGCACATTGTGCATTGTTTTACTAACGCTGGTATGTGAACTATATAAATATCTAGCTGTAAGCGCAATATTGTAATGGAGTCTTCACTAACAGCAGAAAAGCATATATGACGTAGCAAGGAGGCGTGTTCTCTTCGGTAGGATGAAACCTTCATGCTTTGGAGAAGATAAGGTGTTGTCTGAGAGCTGGAGTATATGGGAGCTTTCTTAGCTGATTCAAAGAATGATGGCCACATCTCTATCACTGAGAGCATATGAAAAGGTGACCTTTGACATCTGTTCACATGGTGCGGTACTGCAGGGTTGCCTTTGCTGCTGTGGTGGTGGGTCCTGCCACCTGCAGGTGCAGTGCTGCAGCGTTGGTGGTTGCCGTGTGTTGTCGTGCCAAAATTAGAGTAGGTTCCCACTAATAGTGGTAACCTTGGCGTGGTGAGTGGGCCTATGCATTTTGATCAAACATATACTAATGCCTCATGTACACAATATGGATTAGCGCTTAGTATGCTATACATTACGCTAAGAAGCAATACTAGATCAGTGCATAGCAAGGGATATTCAATCCATGCTTTTTTTTTGTGGAAGGGGTTAATTAACAGGACTGTGAACACTATCAATTCTGTGCAGGATCACTGCAGATATCAGGATTAGGCTGCCATGTATCATCTTAAGGCCAGGCTGACACCATGTCTCTGTCTGTGCCCTTGTCCAAAGGCTGAACTGCTGCTCCAATCTCCAACAAAACCAGTCATGCCTCCTTCAACATCTTAGGCTATGCTCACATGACAAGCTAAAAATATGGAGCTGATTTAAAAAAATCAGCTTCTGAAATCCAGCAGTGTTTGCAGCAATGTAAAAGTCGCCAAAATACATAAATAATAGCAATTGGGAGTATATCAAAATACACTCCCAATTGATAAAATGAGCTTCTAAATGATTCAAAGAAGTGACCTTCCGCTTCTTAAAGGATTTTTAAATACAACAGTATAAAAAAAAAACATATGCTCCTATTGAAAACAATAGGTTTCAAGTGCTTTTGAAGTTTATTAAGGCACGTAAAAGGGGCATTTTAAAGGTTGAAAGGTACATATTTTGCCATGTGAATATAGCCCAAATAGGCCTGTGACTTTTCCCTGTTGGTCCACTGTAATCAACCTCCCGTTAACCGAATTAACAAATACCAAACGCGCCATAAAGCTGTCTTGACATGCTATAGTAGGGTGCCTATTGTCTTATCCAGGGGTAGGCAACCTCCAGAACTCCAGCTGTTGTAAAACTACAACTCCAGCATGCATACTTGCTCAGATCTTTAAAGAAAAATATAAATGAATGGAGCATGCTGGAAATTGTAGTTTCACAACAGCTGGAGTTCTGAAGGTTGCTGACCCCTGGTCTACGCAGAGTGAAAAACAGACATACACTACATACACATCAAATTATTCCTATGGCTAGGAGTAAGGCTACCACAAGTAGACCACTCTCCGCACCTGTAACTTAGAGTGTTATGTAGATCCTGGTCTTGGTGGCCGCCGTCACATCATTCCTTTAGTTTTATGTGTCACCATATTGATCTATACTGTTTGTATGTTGTAGGTGCCATTTCTCGTATGCTTATATTAAAAAAATGTTGTTTTACAAGTTTCCAGGTAAAAGTGGAATAAAAAAATTAAGTGTGTCTTCTCACAAGCAAATGTACTAAACATTATTAATGCAAGTATCTGTATGCTTGTGGATATCCAGCAGATCTCAGAAATTTTAGAAGTGTTCTTCCTGCCCAGAGCGTAGGACTCACATCCTACCTTGCCCCACCCAAGAAATCATTCTCCAGGACAGGGGTGTCCCTGGAAAAAAAAGTGCTGCACAAAATATCACCCCAATAAAATGTAATACTTCAATGTAACATAGTATATAAGGCCAAAAAAGACATTTGTCCATCCAGTTCGGCCTATCATCCTGCAAGTTGATCAAGAGGAAGGAAAAAACAAACAAACTGTGAGGTAGAAGCCAATTTTCTCCACTTATTCCTTCCCGACTCCAATCAGGCAATCAGAATAACTCCCTGGATTAACAACTGATCTCTAGTAGCTATAGCCTGTAATATTATTACACTCCAGAAATACATCCAGGCCCCTCTTGAACTCTTTTAGTGAACTCACCATCTCCTCAGGCTGAGAGTTCGATAGTCTCACTGCTCTTACCGTAAAGAATCCTCTTCTATGTTTGTGTACAAACCTTCTTTCCTCCAGACGCAGAGGATGTCCCCTTGTCACAGTCCTGGGGATAAATAGATGATGGGATAGATCACTGTACTGACCACTGATATATTTATACATAGTAATTAGATCTCCCATCAGTCATCTTTTTCTAAAGTGAATAGCCCTAATTTTGATAATCTTTCAGGGTACTGTAGTTGCACCTTTCCAGTTTTTACTTTAGTTGCCCTTCTCTGAACCCTCTCCCGCTCTGCTTTGTCTGCCATGTTCATTGGCACCACATTTGCTATGCGCCAATCCTGTGGAACATTCACTTTCAGCATAGAGTCTGCAAATATCAGAAATAAGGGTCTGGCTGTGACATTACTTAATTCCCTTAGTATATGGGGGTGTATGCCATCCGGTCCTGGCGATTTGTCTATTTTAATCTTTTTAAGTCTCTGTTGTACTTCTTCCTGGGTCAGACAGGACACCTTTAATGGGAATTTATTTTTACATTCAGCATTTCATCCTCAGTGAATACATTGGAGAAAAAAATATTTAACAGCTTTACTTTCTCCTCATCGCTTTCTGCAACTCTCCCCTCATTACTTTTTAAAGAGCCGACACCTTCAGATTGATACTTTTTAACATTTATATAATTGAAGAATATTTTAGGGTTAGTTTTACTCTCTTTGACAATTAATCTCTTCGTCTCTAGTTTGGCCGCTTTTATTTGTTTTTACATATACTATTTATTTCCTTATAGTTTTTCAGTGCTTCCTCGCTACCCTCCTGTTTTAGTGATTTCTATGCTTTATTTTTGTAATTTATTGCTTTCTTTACAGTTCTATTTATCCACATTGGTTTCTTTTTGTTCCTTAACCTTTTATTCCCATACGGTATGTACCTCTCACAATGAGATTTTAGGATGCTTTTAAAGATATCCCATTTTGCGGCTGTATTTTTATTTTTGAGGACTTTGTCCCAGTTAGTTAAGCCCATGGCCTCTCTTAGTTGGCTAAATTTAGCTTTTTTACAGTTTGGTATTTTTGTTCCTCCCCGTAGAAACGCTCTGTTGAATGATAATTGGAAGGTTATTACTTTATGGTCACTATTTCCCAGGTGTCCCCCAACCTGCACATCTGTTATTCTGTCTGGTCTATTGGTTAATACTAATATCAGTATTGCTGTCCCTCTAGTCGGGTCCTGAACCAGTTGGGAAAGGTAAATTGTCTTTGGTTATTGCCAAGAACCTGTTTCCTTTATGCTCTATATATGCAGTTGGAGAACATTTATAATAACAACTGCATATATGGAGCCGTTCATTAGGTGCTGTTGCTGACTTTAACCTGCCTAATCTCGCCCTGATAGAAGCTGCGTCCTCTCCCTACACTAATCAGAGCAGTGTGACGTGCGGCGCTACGTGACTCCAGCTTAAATAGAGGCTGGGTCACATGCTGCACTTGGCCAATCACAGCCATGCCATTAGTAGGCATGGCTGTGATGGGCTCTTAGGGCAAGAAGTAAAATGCTAACTGATTGGCTGCTGTGCAGCCCTTCAGAAAGCGGGAAGAAATCGACGAACACCGGACCCGAACCCGAACTTTTTTGAAAATGTCCGGGTTCGGGTCCGTGTCACGGACACCCCAAAATTCGGTACGAACCCGAACTATTCTCGAACTGTTCGCTCAACACTACTCCTAGGTGACTGGAGCCTGTTTTGGACTGTCTTGTTTTTCCTCATGATTTCTTATGTGTGTGAACTAACACCAAGAGACTGTTTATTGTTTATTTTGTGCAAAGTGTGAATAAAACACTGGTTATTGCACTTTCTGGACTCCTTGTTTGCCTCTGTACTGCACCCGCACCGCTATCTACCAGAGCGACTCCCCACAATATATATATATATATATGTGTGTAACACCCCATAGCTTTTTGTGTAATGATGATGTTTAATGCTAAACCTTTTTTTCTTTCCCTAATTAGTTGCAGTATACAGTTCTGCCCATTAGGGGTGTACTTAGAAAAGATTGCTGTGTCACACTAGGAACCAAGTTTGGAGAGGACAGTTCCTAAAGGGGGAGAGTTTTGTGGGGTGTGCGATGAAGGCTGGAGAAAGGATGCTGTGTATGCTGTTCAAGATACAGTTACTGGATTGTCTGGCCAGACAGAAGATCAAGCTGTATACTGCACTGGGACCAGAGAGAGAGTGGATTGTTTCTTGGAAGGAGTAAGACTAAATGGTAGTGAGTTGCTGGCATTTTCTGCTCTCAGAGGTAACAGATCTGCACACCATACTAAAGTGTTATGAACATTGCATCCAGGAGAGTGTGAGATCAACACCAACTAATACCCTGCATTCACCTCCAGCTGCATTGATACAAGCTGTTTGTCTGGAAGACACTGTGTGGACTCTCCTAGTGTATATTTCTCATGCTGATATTGAAATCTTCACAAGGCAAATGCTTAGAGCCTAAGGACCCTGTTCTGAATCATATAGCTTAGTAAAGTGCAGGGAATTATAGGTTCTGGACTTGGACACCAGTTAAGGATTTTTCCTGCACAAGTGAGCTACACTGTCCGCCATTGTTAGAAATATTTAACTGAGAAGACGGGCCCCAACGCATGCAGCTGCCAACTATTGTCCTTTTTCTTTTCTGTAAACGCCGGGACTATATTTGTGTTTCCTTTGGGTATATTTAAGCGTTGGAAGCCTTCTACAGGGTTTAATATACTCAGCTGTTGTATTTTCATTTGATTAGAGTCAATATCTAACTTTTATTGTGTTCTCACCATAGTTTATCTTTGCAGTGAAACTTGTTATAGAGACACCTTGTGGAGAAAAGTGCAATTGATAGAAATTTTTGTGTAAGAAGCTGTTTGACCGCGCACAGTGGCGTTGCGAGGGGGGTGCGGGGGGTGCGGTCCGCACCGGGTGACACCAGTCTGATGGGGTGTCACCAGGGGCGGACTGACTATTTTCAGACGCGCGACGGAGATGAGCGCTTGCATTGCGCTCATCTCCGCGCGGAGCAGCAGCAGAGGAGGGAGAGGCGTGTCCTCTCTCTCCCTGTTCCTCTGATAGGCTGCCAGCACTAGGCCGGCAGCCTATCAGAGGCCGGCTCGGCGGCGCGATGACGTCATCGCGCCGCCGAGCCGTACAGCTCGAGACACAGGCCGGAAGAGGCCTGCATCGCATCGCTGGAGGTAAGTGTTTTTTTTTTTTTTTTTTTTTTTGGGCTACTGGCACTAAAGGGGGCTACTGGCACACAAAGGGTGCTACTGGCACTAAAGGGGGCTACTGGCACTGAAGGGTGCTACTGGCACTAAAGGGGGCTACTGGCACTAAAGGGGGCTACTGGCACTAAAGGGTGCTACTGGCACCCTACTGCCTTCAATTTTTTTGGCCCAAGGAAAATCCGCAGCATGCTGTGGATTTTTCAACGGCAAAAAAACGTTTGAATACTGAACTGAAGACATCCTGATGCATCCTGAACGGATTTCTCTCCATTCAAGATGCACTGGGACAATCCTGATCAGTATCTTTCCGTCTTAGAGCCCCGAGGACAGAACTCTAGCACGGAAAGGAAAAACGCAAGTGTGAAAGAGGCCTGAGTATCTGTTATTTTTGGTTATATGACTAAAACATTATTGCTTCGGGGGGGGCGGGGGGTCAGTCTGGGGTGACACCATTTTCTACCGCAGCGGGTGACACCAGCCCTAGCAACGCCACTGACCGCGCATGATATGTAATACTGCATTAATTTTATAACTAGAAATATTCTGTGCAAGTTTGACTGCTTACCATTATTTTGTTTAGGGTCACATTGTTTGAAAATAAACGGGCCCATTGTTCATATAAACTGTATCTAAACATTGGGGAAGAAAAAGGGAGTTCACCAGAGCAAAGAGAGATCTGAACCTACTATTCCACTTCTAAGGCACACCCACGGGTGTGCTACATTTGGGGGCTCCAAATCCAATCCATTTCAGACCATAACTCCGTTTCCCCTTTTTAAGCACAGTAAAGACAACAAAATGGATTCAAAGTTAGTCACTGAGTGGTGTCAGACCTGTAGAGTGGACTTAGACAAAGCACTTGTATTGATAGTCCCCAGTACTGAAATGTCCCGCCGTCAGCTTTATGATTTGATGGAAAAGATTATCCCAGGAGAACATTGTCTAATTAGAGATATCAAAGTAAATAGGGACACAGAAGAGGAGAGGACTGATGTTCTGTTTGAGTGGGAGACACCAGTGTCAGCGTTAGATTTCCCTGAGGACTTTGAATTTGGGAAAGAGGGACTCAAACCTAGATTGGTTCGACCAGAGTATTTGTCTGGAAACAAGTCAGTAGATGCAAATGACATGGTCACCACCTCTGAGTTAGTACAAGCATTGACCGAAGTAATGAGTAAATGTGCGACTCTGGGCCAGAAATCTTTGGCATCTGAATACCGCAAGTTAAAGTTCTTCTCAGGGACTCAGCCCACACCAAATGGGGAGGAGGAGTTTGAACCCTGGCTGGATCAAGTGCTTCAAGTAATAGAAGAATGGAATGTGTCGGAAGCTGTTAAGAAACAGCGAGTTGCCGAAAGTCTCAAAGGGGCGGCCGCAGAAGTGATCAGAAATCTAAGACTGAGCAAAGGGGACTGCTCTGCTAGAGACTACTTGAATGCTTTACAAGATGTTTTTGGGCAAACTGAGACAGTGGAGGAGCCTCAATATAAGTTTACGCATACCTATCCGACGGAGGGGGAGAAATTGTCCCTGTATATTAGGCGGTTGGATCGAATTCTTCATCAACTAATGCTCAAGAAGGGGATAAACTCAGACCCAGTCGATCAGAAAAGAGTTCAGCAGATATTTCAGGGTGCATTGCCTCTAGATCCCATCATGATAAAAATGCGGGCACAAACAAAACAGACACCTTTAATGTATCACCAGTTGGTGAAAGCTGTCAGAAAGGAAGAAGCAGTGTTGGAAGAGAGGAGCTCCTCTCAGGTACAAACAGGAGCAATGGTTCACAGCGCCTCTAGTTCCGAAGCATCACAGATACAGTCACAAGTGGCCACATTAGCAGATGCAATAACACAGATTGTCAAGACAGTAGAGGGGCTACAGAAGACAGTCAAGACACTAGCAGAATAGAAGCAAATAGATGCAGCATCCAAAGGTATGGCAGTCAGAAGAGAATTGAATGGAGTCAGATCAAGAGCATTTGTTGGATTCTGTTACCGATGTGGAGAGACAGGACACATGAGACGGAGATGTCCGAATCCTGAGAATCTAAGGAGAGTAAATGAAATGTTTTTGGCGAACTCGACGCAGGGAAACTTCAGAGGGCCTCAGTGAAGGAGCCAACTGTGTGCCCAAGTTTAAAGAGCTCCATAAATAACACCATGAAGGAAAGAACCCCTGCCTCGAATTCTTCGCCCATTTACATTTCAGATGACAGAAGACTAACACGGCCTGATTCTTTGAAGGAGAGAGCAAAAGTTTTAAGACTACCATCTACCGCTCATCAGCATGCCGACTGTAAGGCAATGGAAAGAACAAGGAATGAGAAGCTGCCAGCTGGTCTAATTGGGCCATCCCTTCTAGTGCCAATTAAGATAGAAGGAATCTATAGTAAAGCTTTGTTGGACACTGGGGCTCAGGTTACTATTTTATTCAGAGACTTTTATCAGAAGCACCTAAAACACTTGCCGCTTCAAAGACTGGAAGATCTGGAGATTTGGGGTCTGAGCGACACAAAGTTCCCATATGATGGCTACGTCTCACTCAAGTTAGAGTTCCCTACCTCAGTGGTGGGGATCAGCGAAGAAGTTAACACTCTAGCTGTTGTGTGCCCAAGACCTAAAGAGAAGGGAGAAGCTGCCATGTTGGTTGGGACAAATACAGACTTTATTCGGAGATTGTTGAGACCACAGTTGGCTGAGAATTGTCTTTCACTTCACCCATTCTTAAAACCAGTGTACTATGCTTTAAAAAGGAGAAGATCAACCCAAAAGAAGAGATTCGGCATGTTTGGTCCCCTTCCGATAGAGAACATGTCATTCAACCAGGAAGAATAACTTGTCTAAGGGCAAAGGTGAGGATGTGTGGAAAGGCAACTACCTCTCACTTCATGACAGAGATGGGCTCGGAAATAGAATTGCCACCTGGTCTGGAGTTAATACCAGAGGTCTGGCCAGCTGACAAATTGAAGCACCCGCATGATACCTTGTCAGTGGGGTTGAAGAACAAGGGGAGCACTCCCATTATTCTTCGCTCTCAAGTCCGTCTGGGAAATGTATATGCTGCCACTCCTTTGCCTCCAAGTGATAACGTCAATATAGATGAACTGAACCTGGAAGATGTTGACTTAGGAGGTGGTATCTTGTCACCAGAATGGATGGTTCGAATTAAAGAGATGCTAAAGCAAAAGAAGAACTGTTTTTCTGCAGGTGAATATGACATAGGTCGTTCTAAGAGTGCAATGCATAGCATCAGGCTGATGGAAGAGCGGCCCTTCAGGGAACGCTCACAAAAATTTGCTCCGGGAGATTTGGAGGACCTACGACAGCACTTGATGGAACTGAAGAAGTCCTTATGCCTCCCCCATTGTGATTGTCAGGAAAAAAAATGGATCAATACGCATGTGCGTTGACTACTGCACTTTGAATCAGCGAACCATCCCTGATCAATACACCACCCCACGGATAGAGGATGCACTTAATTGTTGGTGGTGTCTGCAGAGGGGATAGCAACAGATCCCAGCAAAGTTGAAGCAGTGACATCTTGGCCTAAGCCCCGAACCATCACAGAGTTGTGCTCTTTTCTTGGGTTCTGTAGCTATTATAGAAGATTTGTACAAGGGTTTGCCAAGACAGCCCGGCCCCTAAACCAACTGCTTCAAAGTGATGTGGATCTCACTGACTCAGATGAAGGCTTCAAGTTGAAGAAAGTGAGGGGATCAAGAGGGCCTAAAGAGTGTATTGAGGACCGCTGGACCTCTGAGTGTGATGAAGCATTTGAAAAGCTAAAGCATTGTCTTACTCCTGCTCCAGTGCTAGCCTATGCTGACTCGACTAAGCCCTATACACTCCATGTAGATGCTAGTAGAGAAGGTTTGGGAGGAGTTTTCTATCAAGAGCAAGACAAGGGGCTAAGGCCTGTGGCTTTCATTAGCAGAAGTCTATCCCCCACAGAAAAGAACTATCCAGCCCACAAATTGGAATTTCTTGCCTTGAAATGGGCTGTAGGGGACAAACTGCATGACTACCTTTATGGGGCTGAGTTCGAAGTTCAGACAGACAATAATCCTTTGACATAAATACAGACTACTGCAAAGTTGGATGCCACTGGACATAGATGGATGGCTGCTCTGTCTAACTACAATTTCACTCTGAGGTATTGTCCGGGCACACAGAATGGAGATGCTGATGGTCTATCCCGTAGACCTCATGAAGATTTACACCCTGATGATGAATGGGTAGAAATACCTGCACCAGGAGTGAGAGCTATGTGCAAATTTTCAACAGTCCAGTCGAGAAGTGAGTGTTGTGCCCAAAGCCTAGCTCTACCAGCCGAAAGGCTAACTTCATCCTTTTGCAATCCAGTCACTCTGCAGGCTTCTTCATTACCAGCTTTGAGCCACAGTGATCTCAGAAGAGATCAGAAGGAAGATCCTTTAGGAAAACTAGCAGTGGCAGCCTTAGAGAAGAACCAAGTTGACATTCTTCGTACAGATGCCCACCCAATGGCGAGGCTGTTGGTCAAAGAGTGGGACCGGTTGCAAATACGAAGTGGACTTGTATATAGAAGGGCCCCAAGTACCGTCAATAGTTAAAAATGGCAGTTATTACTCCCCCAGAAGTACAAGGAGACAGTACTTTGTGCGTTACATGATGAACATGGCCATCTGGGTTATGACAGAACCTTGGGGCTCGTGAGAGACAGATTTTACTGGCCATGTATGAAGCAAGACATAGAAGACTATTGCCGTTCCTGTTTGTGTTGTATTCAAAGAAAGACTTTGCCCACAAGAGCTGCTCCTTTGGGACAGTTAGAGAGTGGAGGACCATTAGAACTTGTATGCATAGACTTTCTCAGTATTGAACCTGACGAAGGGGGAATTAGCAACGTGTTGGTTGTGACAGACCATTATACAAGATACGCTCAGGCATTCCCTGATCGTGATCAGAAAGCTCTCACAGTGGCTAAACTGCTTGTTGAACAGTTCTTTGTCCATTATGGTCTTCCAAAGAGAATTCATTCTGACCAGGGGCGTGATTTTGAGAGCAAACTTGTAACGGAACTACTGACACTTTTGGGGGTGCAGAAGAGTCGCACCACCCCATATCATCCGCAAGGGGATGCCCAGCCTGAACGCTTCAACAGGACTTTACTTGACATGCTGGGGACTTTGTCTATTAAAAAAAAGAGTCATTGGAGTAGGCATGTGGCAACAGTGGTGCATGCCTATAACAGTACAAAAAATGATGCCACGGGGTTCTCGCCTTACTTTTTAATGTTTGGGCGAGAAGCTCGTCTCCCTGTCGATCTGACATTTGGAGTCTCTGCTGATGACACTCCGGTGAACTCTCACACTATGTGGAGAGACTCAAGAAAGGTCTTAAGCAAGCGTATGAGTTGGCTGAAATCTCTTCAGGACTGAGACATCAACAGAATAAGGCTCGCTATGACAAGAAAGTGAAAGTACATGATCTTCAGCCAGGGGACCGAGTTCTTTTGAGGAATGTGGGCCTACAAGGCAAGCACAAATTAGCAAATCGATGGGGTTCTGATCTCTACATAATCTGCTCCCAACTGCCAAACATTCCAGTCTACCAGGTTCGCCCTGAAGGAAAGGAAGGACCAATTAAGACTTGGCATCGCAACAACTTGATTCCCCTAGCAGAAACTGTGAGGATAATAAATTCTGAACCCAAACGTGCACAAGGAAAATCAAATTCCAGGCGGTCCAGCAGACTGCAGAGAAAAGGAGAGATTACCCCGTCAGCTGAAGAACCAGTGACCCCCATTGATGGGGAAGAAGACAGTGATAGTGAGTGGGGTATAGATGGACTTTTCTATGATAGTATGTACAACCCCATTGAAAGCGATCTGAATGCTAATGCTCTAGAGTTCGTCCCTTGTCAAGTTGACCAATCCAAAACAGACATTCGTCTGGAGGGTTCTTCGGCCATGAATGAGCAACAAAATGAGAGTTTTCCCCTGCCTACTATGGACAATGACCTTTTGTTTGCCGTCAATCCAAGTGTGGGTGACTCCCAGGTTACTCCAGAAATAGAGGACGTGACTACTGCAGAAACAAAGTGTGAGTGTGTCAATGATGCTCCACCTGTTGAAGCATGCTCCCAGTCCCCAGTCAACACCTCTGAACTAAGGCCACCCAGACAGATAAGGCCTCCACAGAGACTCACATATGACACTATGGGAAATAGTACTCAAGAACCTGTGAGCACTGCACATCGAGGAGTCTACGCTCATGCTCCCTTAGCTCTTTGCTCCAAAGGTGACCCCCTTCCCACAATAATGTGTACTAATGACACTCCATGGTGGAATGTCCCATTTGACTACAGTGGCAATGTTCAGTTAGTTGTACACTAAGTGTTATTGAAAAAAAAAAACGTTAGATTTGAGCCATGTTTTGGGAGGACCCAAGACATTTTAAGTGGGGGGAGAGTGTAACACCCCATAGCTTTTTGTGTAATGATGATGTTTAATGCTAAACCTTTTTTTCTTTCCCTAATTAGCAGTATACAGTTCTGCCCATTAGGGGTGTACTTAGAAAAGATTGCTGTGTCACACTAGGAACCAAGTTTGGAGAGGACAGTTCCTGAGGGGGGGAGTTTTGTGGGGTGTGCGATGAAGGCTGGAGAAAGGATGCTGTGTATGCTGTTCAAGATACAGTTACTGGATTGTCTGGCCAGACAGAAGATCAAGCTGTATACTGCACTGGGACCAGAGAGAGAGTGGATTGTTTCTTGGAAGGAGTAAGACTAAATGGTAGTGAGTTGCTGGCATTTTCTGCTCTCAGAGGTAACAGATCTGCACACTATACTAAAGTGTTATGAACATTGCATCCAGGAGAGTGTGAGATCAACACCAACTAATACCCTGCATTCACCTCCAGCTGCATTGATACAAGCTGTTTGTCTGGAAGACACTGTGTGGACTCTCCTAGTGTATATTTCTCATGCTGATATTGAAATCTTCACAAGGCAAATGCTTAGAGCCTAAGGACCCCGTTCTGAATCAAATAGCTTAGTAAAGTGCAGGGAATTATAGGTTCTGGACTTGGACACCAGTTAAGGATTTTTCCTGCACAAGTGAGCTACACTGTCCGCCATTGTTAGAAATATTTAACTGAGAAGACGGGCCCCAACGCATGCAGCTGCCAACTATTGTCCTTTTTCTTTTCTGCTAACGCCGGGACTATATTTGTGTTTCCTTTGGGTATATTTAAGCGTTGGAAGCCTTCTACAGGGTTTAATATACTCAGCTGTTGTATTTTCATTTGATTAGAGTCAATATCTAACTTTTATTGTGTTCTCACCATAGTTTATCTTTGCAGTGAAACTTGTTATAGAGACACCTTGTGGAGAAAAGTGCAATTGAAATTTTTGTGTAAGAAGCTGTTTGACCGCGCATGATATGTAATACTGAATTAATTTTATAACTAGAAATATTCTGTGCAAGTTTGACTGCTTACCATTATTTTGTTTAGGGTCACATTGTTTGAAAATAAACGGGCCCATTGTTCATATAAACTGTGTCTAAACATTGGGGAAGAAAAAGGGAGTTCACCAGAGCAAAGAGAGATCTGAACCTACTATTCCACTTCTAAGGCACACCCACGGGTGTGCTACATATATATATATATATATATATATATATATAGTGAGGCAGTGACAGGCCTCATGGCTGATAGGAGAGCGGAATGGCAGGATTATCCATCTCTTTCCCATCGGTGGGCAGGCTTGAGGCAGCAACAGGTGCCACAATCAACGGAGCATAAAGCTGTCCTCAAAGTGAGATGGGTGTGTCTTGTGTTGTACAGAAGCCTGGAGTGGTTCTGTGTGTGGTCTGAGCTGGGAGTGCTGAGAGACCACGAGGCTGGGATTAGCCTGAGGTTTGGGGGGTACCGCGACTCCTAGGGATAAGGGTCACATGGTCAGCGTCGGGCCGACGACTAGACCACAATTCCCCAAAAGACACCGGTGAGATAACAGCCAGGAGGCTGATTGACATTAGGCTGGGAAAGCCGCATAGGTTCCCGTGTGTATGAACAGTGAGTCAAGGATACACTGTGTTTAGGTAAAGCCCGGACGAGCAGGCTTTTATTTTGTTTTGTTTGTTTGTGCTTGTGCGCAATAATGCATGAATTGGGACATGAAAACCTGTTGTCTGCGAAGCTATTTGTGAGGATGATCCCTGGAAAGAAAGCTACCCCTCACAATTGGTGGAGGATGCATGCATAATAACAATAGGTTGCTAGGGGCAACAACCCGACAGAAAAGAGCAGGTGCTGCTGAATGTTGGCAAGGAAATTGCTGTGTTGCTGTGCAGTGATTTAAAGGGCCAGAAGCTTGCTTGTTCGCTGGAGCTGGTGCTGCTGGAAAACTGCTGGTGTTAATCTAGACTTTTTTTTTTCCTGAGGTGCAAGCTGTGCAGTTATTTAAAGGGCCAGGAGAACAGTAAAAGGAAACTGACCTGTCAAAATGGCTGCAAAATGGTGGAGCCTGTGGGAAAAGTCCTGGGAGATGGTGATCGGGGGGATCCCTTTGGGGGTTATACTAGACTCCCGCCAGCAAGTGTCTCGGGTCCTGCCTGAAAATCTGGACTTTGTAACAAGAGGGCCAGAGACAAAAACTAAGGTGTCACTGACCTTTGTGACGGACTATGGCTCTGTGCAGTGGGAGCTGTTGAAATGTGAGACCCTGAGGCTAGAATTCGTACTGGGCAAGGATTTTCCCTTATTTTGGCAGATATGGTATGGCGGGAGTACTTCAAGTTCTGCAGTTGGGGTTCTGGAGGACAAGCAGAATTATGCCGTTGCCAAGGGCAACTGTCGGGAAGACAAAGAGGTGGAGAGCGGTGCGGTTCTCAGGAGTACATACCTTCCCTGCGACTGTGCACAGAATCCTAAAGGGTGCGGCTGGAGTGACCGTCCCGAAAAAGACAGGAGACAAGTCCAAGGTGTCTCCCGTGGCAACTACTGCATTGAAGAGAAGGGTGATGACCGCTCGAGATTTCCTGAGCTACCCTTATCTTCCGTGAGTGCTGAATCCGTGACGACAATCGGTAAGATCATTATCCTGTGTGTAGCAGACCCAGTGACAGTGAGCCGGCAGCAGTTGCTACCTGCTGGGCAGGTCACCAAGGCAAGAAACTGTTACGGAAATGTGTGACTATGTGAAAACGCTGTGTCTGAACAGGCGGGTAAGCCTGTTGTAGTTGCTCCCTCGCAGGAATCTGGAGGGTAGAAGGTTTCTGTGTTGCCTATAGTGCCTGTGACTAAGGCTAGATATGGGATGGAGAAAATTAGAGATCCCATGCTAGCCCGGGTAAGAGGTAGCGTGGTAGTGAGAAATTAGACTGTTGAACTTGATAATGCAAAAGTGCTCATACATGAGGGAATTTTGGGCCGTGATTTCCCATTGTTCCGTGATTTGTGGGGAAGTGGAATCACTCCTGCAGAACTGGTACCTCTCCCTTTAAGTGAAGTGACCATTGGAATCAATGCTGCAGTTAAAGTGCAAAGTGATGGTACAAACCTTGCGGAAATGAGGAATGACAATGTGGATATTTGCGAAATATATCATGCTGGTGATGATGATGACAATCCTTTTCCTTTGCAGGCTGTGATTAGGGAAGAAGCTCCCCCTGTTGGTAAACATCTGTCTGATGTAAAAATGCTGATAAATGTTGAAATAACACCGCTGGGAGAACCCACTGTAGACAATGTGGCGGGGCTAGAGTATGTACCACACATACCAGAAGTAAATATGCAGTCTCCACGGGGTTCTATGGTTGCTGGGGAGGTGTCCAATGTGGGGATTGGCTCATCAGTACCCCTAGAGGTCAGAATTGATAATGACACAAGCGGTATCTATGACGTATGTGCTGTGACCGATGGCAACGCAGAGAGGGAAGATACCATATTAAGGTCTTGTGAAGTTAAGGTAGTTGCTGGTAGCGACCAGGCGACAGTTATACCTGACGTGACGAGAGTTTAGGGAGGAGACGTCAGCATAAGGTTTGAGAATTATACCCGGGCAATGGAAGATTTCCTGGCAGGTCTGAACAACCAAAGCAGTATGTAGAAGAGCATGACCGACTGCTGGCACAGGCTCACTACCAGATGGGCCTGGCAGGCCAGTACGGCTGCAAACTTGAAGATGTTTTCGCCCAATCCGCACAGTCCCTAGATACACTAGAGAAGGGACTAGCTGTTCTCGCAGAGCAACTGCAGAAAGCTCCAGAAGAGTCAAAGGAGGAGACTCAGAAAGAGATAAGTGAACTGAAGGATCTAGAGTCACAAATATAAGCAGAAATTCTCGAACTGTAAGAGGAACTTGCAGCTTCTGAGTGATCCAGACGTCATGCAGAGCAGAAAAGGGATGAACTGGCTGATGAGGTCTTAAACAGCACTTCAGAAAAATCTGCTCTCTTGGAGGAGAAAATACATTTGAAAGCCAGGATGGCTAAACTTGATCAAGAGTTTTGTGATCGGATGGTGGACCTGGACCACCAGAGACAAACGGTATCTAGATTGGAGAAGAAACAGAAGAAGTTTGACCAGCTCCTGATTGAAGAGAAATACATATTGGCTGGATATGCTGAAGAGCGTGACCGAGCGGAGTCTGATGCTTGGTAGAAGGAGACCAAGGTCCTCTCCTTGACTCGAGCCCTTGAAGAAACGCTTGAGGAGCGAGATGAATTTGAGAGACTGAACAAGCAACTCAGAGCAGAGATGGAAGATCTCATGAGCTCAAAAGATGAAGGAGAAGTCTAAGCATGCTCTCAAGCAGCAGGTGGAAAATGAGAAACCTGAAGAGGAGAATCCTCTGAAAGATGTCAAGAAGTCTAAGCCAGAACCTGTTAAGAATGAGTCTGGAGATGGTGGTGCCGTGGTGCCAGCAGAGGCAGAAGAAGAAGATGGGAGATGTATCTGCTGAACCAGTGGATGGGGCTGATGTGGATGCAGAAGCCAAGAGGCTCATGGCAGTGTGTGGCCAGGACCTGGTCATGAAAGACATTTCCTCTGCTGTCAATGCCTTCCAGAAAGCCAGCAGTCTGCTGGGGAAGAAATACGTGGAGAAGGTCGACCAGTATGAGTATCCTGTCTACTACGATTGGTTGGCTCTCCTGAATCCTGCCCAAAAGGAGAACAATATCCTGGGTGAGCCTATGGAGAAAATGCCAGAAGATGAAGATTCTGATAAGAACCCGGTGTCCCCATTACCTCCAACCTTGATGACAAAGAGGAGGAGGAGTTAGGAATGCAAGTATATGATGCCGTGTCCGAAAAGGATGAGAAGGCTAACAGAGTGAATGAAGTCTCCAAAAGACACTCAAAGGCTAAAGAAGCTAAGGCCGATGAGACTGAGTGGGAGAAATCCTTGGATGTTCCCGAGACCAAAGATAAGGCTGAAGAAGAGTCTGCTGAAGCAGGGGAACAGTTCAGTCGAGAGTTGCAGCAGTCTAAGAAAGGACATGAGGAGCATGTGCTGATGCCAAATGTGGAGAGAAAAAGAAAAACAAAAGAGAGAGGCCACGGGTGCGAAAGTGCATCATCTTCACTCGTGAAAGAGAGTACCGGGTCATGAGATGGGCAAGAAAATCCCGTAGGTCATATCTGCCCGTACTAAATTCATGCGGGTGACAAACCAAGCGCTATTGGCCTGGGTCTGGCAGAATAAGGGGAAGACTGTAGGCCAGGTCGATGCCCTCTCACGAGCATCTTGGTTGGATGCTAGTGTTCACCCCTACAGGGTTGATCAAAGGGGGATATGTGAGGCAGTGGCTGATAGGAGAGAGGAATGGCAGGATTATCCATCTCTTTCCCATCAGTGGGCAGGCTTGAGGCAGCAACAGGTGCCACAATCAACGGAGCATAAAGCTGTCCTCAAAGTGAGATGGGTGTGTCTTGTGTTGTACAGAAGCCTGGAGTGGTTCTGTGTGTGGTCTGAGCTGGGAGTGCTGAGAGACCACGAGGCTGGGATTAGCCTGAGGTTTGGGGGTCCCGCGACGCCTAGGGATAAGAGTCGCATGGTCAGCGTCGGGCGGACGACTAGACCACAATCCCCCAAAAGACACCGGTGAGGTAACAGCCAGGAGGCTGATTGACATTAGGCTGGGAAAGCCGCATGGGTTCGCGTGTGTGTGAACGGTGACTTAGATGAGTCAGGGATACACTGTGTTTAGGTAGAGCCCGGACGGGCAGGCTTTCGTTTTGTCTTGTTTGTTTGTGCTTGTGCGCAATAAAGCATGAATTGGGACATTAAAACTGCAAAGCTATTTGTGAGGATGATCCCCGGAAAGAAAGCTACCCCTCACAAAATATATATATATATATATATATATATATATATATATAATTTCTGTCTAGACGTCTGTCTGTCTAGACGTTCTTTATCTTGCGACCAAACGACTGGACCGATCTTCACCAAATTTGGCACACGGGTACATCAGGTGTCCGGGAAGGTTTTAGACCAGGTCTCGGCTCATTAGGACTTACCGTTCCCGAGAGAGTCCCAAAAAATTGCCTGCATTATAGCCATTACAAGCCTGCAAGCCTTTCACTTAAATCCAAACTGTCATTTACTGCTCGCTGGCAGTTCGTCTCCACACACACAGTTTTACTCCATGTAACCATAACAACCCAGCCATGTTTCTTCATTGCTCTAGATGAGGTTTAAAGGAAATCTGTCACCAGGATAATCACTATTGAAGTAAAGCCATGGCCTAATAGCACTTAGTACCTTATTTCCTGAGGTTTCCATAACAACTTGGCCATTTCCCTTTACAGCTGCAGGTTAGCTTTAAAGGGGCAGGGCACTGTGGATGACACTGTTAAGGGAGCGGAATGCTATGGAGGTCACAGTTCAGGGGAAAAGTAGGGTGGCCATTAAAGTCGCCCTAAAACCCTGCCCCCAGGTCCAGATAAGCCACACCTCTGATTCGGGTAGGTCATGCCCCCTCCCCTGAGGTGGGAGGGCAGTGATTTTCTCCCTGCAGCTCACATTCAGACAGAACAGTGCTGCTGTCTTAGAGTGAGCTGTTTTAAAGGACATGCCCCTGATCCTGTTAGGCCATGCCCCTCCCACTAAGCGAACAGGGATTGAAAAATAAAGTTAAAAATCAACTTTTAGGTCCGCTAAGCCACACCACCGATACGTTTAGAACACACACCCTCCCCTCTGCAGCCAATGAGTATTGATAAAATGAAGTTAAAAATCAACTTCTGTCAGCTGCAGAGGTGGGAGGGACAGTGACTTTCTCTTTGCAGCTCACACTCAGAGAGGACAGTGCTGCTGTCTTAGAAGATGTTCAAAAGGACACGCCCCAATCCAGTTAGGCCACGACCCCTCCCACTCAGCCAACGGGGATTGAAAAATAAAGTTAAAAATCAACTACTAGGTAAACAGCTCAGCAGACAGGATAGGATTAGATACACAGTTTAGCAGACAGTATCATACAACATAAGATTAGATACACAGCTCAGCAGATAGTATCACACAGGATAGGATTAGATACACAGCTCAGCAGACAGTATCACACAGGATACGATTAGATACACAGCTCAGCAGACAGTGGGACGGGGGCACTGTAGAGGTCACTGTTAAGGGGGATACTGTTGATACTGTTTTTACGACACGGAAACATGAAATGAAATAGATAAAATATACCCTGCGAAGTTGGGTCCTTCTGCTAGTATCTATCTATCTATTTATCTATCTATCTATAAGAGACTAGCAGAAGGACCCGGCTTCGCACGGGTATATTTCATCTATTTCATTTAATGTTTGTGTGTGTCGTTACTCCACAGTTCCCCACCCCTTAACACTGACCCCCACAGTGCCCCGCCACTTTAAAATGGGACCTCTACAGCAGCCCATCCCCTTAACTTTTACCTTCACAGCAGCCCGCATTTTAACAGTGAGTTTCATAGCAACCTACTCCCTTGAAAGTGACCTCCTCAGGAGCCCGCTGCTTTAACAGTGACCTCACAGTACCCTGCTGCCTTAACAGTGACCTCCACAGCAGTTGCCCCTTTAATAGTGGCCCCTGCCCCTTACAGTGACCTCCACAGCGGCCTGCCCCTTAACAGTAACATCCACAGTGCCCGCCCCTTTAAGAGTGACCTCCAGTGCCCGTCCCGTTAACAATGACCTCCACAGCGCCTGCCTCTTTAACAGTGACCTCCACAGCTAAGTATCTCTCCTCTACCCAGCCTTCCTATAGGTAATCAAGAAATCACAACCATAGTGAAGCACTGACTTCCTCCGTGAATAATACAAGGTTTATTATACTCACAAACAGAAACTTGATAAGCATGTATAAAATCACCAAGGTGCACATTCACAGATATCTGTGAATGTGCACCTGGTGATTTTATATATGCTTTATCAAGATTTCTGTTTGTGAGTATAATAAATCTTTTATTATTCACAGAGGAAGTCAGTGCGTCACTATGGTTGCGATTCCTTGATTACCTACAGCAAGGCTGGGTAGAGGAGAGCTACCCATCTGTGGAGCTTAATGGTCCTTTTCCATGCCAGAGAGCTACTTTGTACCAGAAAAGAAAAGGCTCAGAGAAGTGAGCAGCAGTGCGGCCTTCACATATAACGATTTCCCAGACTCTGTGATTTTTGCCCACATCACATCTAAGACCTGCAGCACGATAAGTACAGCTACGTATCTAAGTGATATTTTTCTTATTGTGAAGTGACCTCCACAGTACCCACCCCTTTAACAGTGACCTCCACAGAGCCCTGCCCCTTTAATGCTAGGGCTACATGACGACATGTGTCGCGAGTAGAGTTGAGGGAACACCTGGAAGATCGGGTTTGGTCGAACTTCATAAAAAGGTTCGGGATCTGAACTTGACCCGAACTTGACACCGAACCCCATTGAAGTCAATAGGGACCCGAACTTTGAAGCACTAAAATGGCTCTAAAGGTCCAGGAAAAGGCTAGAGCCTTTTTGGGTAAGTGCCCTGCAAATAAATGTGGATAGGAAAATGATGTAAAATAAAATAAATAAAAATTACAAATTTTATTCCTGAAGAGCAGGAGGTCCATATGGACTAGGAGGTTGAGGAGGCTGTGAACGTGGCGTTGTAGGTGGACGTGGTGGTGTAGGTGGATTTGGCAGTGTAGGTTGAAGCAGCGGTGGAGGAGGTGGAGGCAGCCAACACTATTTATTTTTTTAATTTAATTTGAGTACACCAAAAAACATTGGGAATATATAAAATAACACAAAGAGTGTGCTGGAATATAACAATGGCTGTGTGAAGTCGGTATACTTGTCTATTCTTAACAAGGTACAGACAAGTCCTGTGGGATCCATGCCTGGTTAATTTTAATAAACGTAAGCTTGTCCGCATTGGCTGTGGACAGGCGGCTGCGCTTGTCTGTGATAACACCCCTGCTGTGCTAAACACATGTTCAGAAATACACTGGCTGCAGGGCAGGCCAGCACCTCCAAGGCATAAAGGGCAAGCTCAGGCCATGTGCCCAATTTGGAGATCCAGAAGTTGTATAGGGAAGACCCATCAGTCCTCCTGCTAAGACGTTGCATATCAGCTGGTGGTGCTGGTTGTTGTGGTGTGCTGACAAAGCTTTTCCACATTCCGGCCATGCTAACCCTGCCTTTTGAGGTGCTGGCGGTGCCCTGGCTGCTTTGGCGGCCTCTTCCTCCTCCTCTGCCTTCGCCTTTTGCTTCCACTGAGCCCCCGGTGTCAGTTGGGAATGCCATCAGCAGCATGTTTACCAGCGTGCGCTTGTACTCGCGCATCTTCCGATCATGCTCCAGTGAGGGAATTAAGGACGGCACGTTGTCTTTGTAACAGGGATCCAGCAGGGTGGCCACCCAGTAATTAGCACAGCACAAGTTAGAATGTGGGCAACTTGGCTGTCGTTGCGCAGGCACTGCAGCATGTAGTCGCTCATGTGTGCCAGGCTGCCCAGAGGCAAGAACATGCTGTCCGCTGTGGGAGGTGTATCGTCTGTGTCCTCTGTATCCCCCAGCCATGCACAAGTGATGCCCATGAGCTGCTTTGGGTACCACCCTGCTGTGAAAAAGTTCCTCCTCCTCCTCCAGAACTGTGTCCTGGCTGGACAATTGTGTACCTGACCTATGTTGGTGCAGGAACCCACCCTCCGAGCCACCTGCGAATGACTGGCCTGACAACTGTTGAAATGATCCCTCTTCCTCCTCCTCTTGCTGCTGTGACACATCTTCCTCCATCATCGCCTGAAGCGTTTTTTCAAGGAGACATAGAAGTGTGATAGTAACGCTGAGAATGGCGTCATTGGCACTGGCCTTGTTGGTGGAGTACCAAAAGCAGCGCAATAAGGCACACAGGTCTCACATGGAGGCCCACTCAGTGGCGGTGAAGTGTTGCTGTTCTGCAGAGAGACTGACCGTGCGTGCTGCAGCTGAAACTCCACTATCGCCTGCTGCTGCTCGCACAGTCTCTCCAGCATGTGCAAGGTGGAGTTCCACCTTGTGGGCACGTCGCATATGAGGCAGTGAGCGGGAAGGCCAAAGTTATGCTGCAGCACAGACAGGCGAGCGGCAGCATGGTGACAACGCCAAGCGCACACAGACAGCCCGCACTTTCTGCAGAAGCTCTGACATATCGCAGTAGATTTTCAGGAATTTCTGCACCACCAAAATCAACACATGTGCCAGGCAAGGGATGTGCATCAAACCGGCTAGGCCCAAAGCTGCTACGAGATTTCGACCATTATCGCACACTACCAGGCCGGACTTGAGGCTCAGTGGCACCAACCACTCATCGGTCTGTTGTTCCAGGCCCGTCCAAAGCTCATGCGCGGTGTGGGGTTTGTCCCCAAACAGATGAGTTTAAAACTGCCTGCTATCGTCTTCCCCTGGCTGTGCTGAAGTTGGTGGTGAAGGTGTTATGCTGAGAGGATGAGGAGGTGGTAGAAGAGTAGGAGGAGGAGGCAACAGGATGCAAAGAGAAATGCCCTGCAATCCTCGGGGCGGAAGGACATGTGCCAAACAGCTATCAGCCTCAGGCCCAGCCGCCACTGCATTTACCCAGTGTGCTGTTAGGGAGATATAACGGCCCTGGCCATGGTTACTGGTCCATGTATTGGTAGTTATGTGGACCTTGCCACAGAGGGCATTGCGCAGTGCACACCTTATTTTGTCTGTCACATGCTTGTGCAGGTAAGGAATGGCTCGCCTGGAAAAGTAGTGGCGGCTTGGAACGACGTAATGTGGGACAGCCACCGCCATAAGGTTTTTAAATCACGGGTGGGTAGGGAGTACTTCCTCTTTCGATCCAGTGTTTGGGAGATGGACAGCTGAACGATTCCATGGGACACTCTGGTGGTGCTTGTTGAAGGTGACAGACGTGGTGTCGCATCCTCCGTTTGCAGGGTGGCTGTTGCCACTCTCACTCCAGAGGTGGAAGAAGAGGCAGAGATTGCAGCAGAAGAGAGAGCAGGAGGAGCCAGAGACTTTTCTTGGTTTTGGAGGTGTTTACTCCACTGCATATCGTGTCTTGCACTTAGATGCCTGGTCATGTAGGTTGTGCTCAGGTTTAGAACGTTATGCCTCGCTTTAGGTTCTACTTACTTGGCGTGCAAACCACTTGTGTCTTGTCGTCTGCACATTGTGTGAAGAACTGCCACACCGGGAACTCCTTGGAGCTGTCTTTGGTGTGCTCGGTCCCTTGGTGTGGTGGACAGTAGCAGGCGTAGTGTCTAGGGGACAGGTGCTCTGCTTCTGCATCCTGCTCGCTCTTTGCTGTGCTGGTGTCTCTATGCGACCACCGCCTCTTCCTCCTATCTGCACAGGTCACTAGCATGACCTTCATCCCATGTAGGGTCTGGGACCTCATTGTCCTTCACATCATCTTCCACCAAGTCTTCTGCACCCCTGCCCTCCTTGTCGGTTTGCACACTGCAGAAAGCCGCAGCCGTTGGCACCTGTGTTTCGTCATTATCAGAGACGTGCTGCGGTGGTCTTCCCATGTCCTCATCCTCAAACATAAGTGGTTGGGCATCGGTGCACTCAATCTCTTCCACTTCTGGAGCAGGGCTAGGTGGATGGGCAGGGAAACCCTGCCAGGAGAGTCATCAAAAAGCATGAGAGTCTGCTGCATTACTTGGGGCTCAGACTGCTTGGCGGATTTGTAAGGGGTGTGGTGCTAGATAGCTGCCCATGGCCTGCCGGTGCCAACTCTGTCTCCCACCCGGTCCACTGCTGAAAGCTTAATGTGAAGGTACTGGAGGCACTATCAGCCACCCAATCTACTAGCGCCTGTACGTGCTCTGGCCTCACAATTCGTATTGCTGCATTCGGGCCTACTAAATAACGTGGAAGGCCCTGTCGTCTACGTGAACCTGAGGAAGGTGTTTCATATGGGCGTGTAGCTGGCACACATCCACCACATCCTTTCCTTGCAACAGGAGCCCCATCAACACCAGCAGCACCACGACCATGGCCAGGTCCCTTATTCGACACTCTCCTCATTCTTTTCAGTGACCCAACGAAGTAACAGACAGATTTAATAAAACTTGTTCCCTTTCAGGTATGCCGTACTCCATGTCATAAACAGAAAATATTGGTTTTAGTCACATGTCAGATGAATTTATTACACTTTGGGACCTGCCTAATATGCCCTGGCAGTGTGATAAAGATAAAAGATATTTCTATGGAAACAACGTAAATTGTCACCAGGCCTGTTTTATGGAGGCACAGCAAGGGATATGCAACCACTGAGGAAGGGTTAGAGTAATATCCTGAAACGCGCCTGGTGACGGCGTAGACCTGCTGAAAAGTCCTCCATACTGTTGCATGGCCATGCACAGAGTCGGATGAGCTACCGAAACGAATTTTCTATGAATGCCTCTGCTCCCATTGAAAGACTCGTAATATCGAGGCAAAACCAATTGCCGAGTCCAAACCTCGCGAGACTTCGGCATTACTGGCTTGAGGAGTGTGACACGAGACGCTGGTAACGGCCGCACCGCTCGCCTCGCCAAGCCATCCTGGAACTTGAACCCCCAAAGACTTTAATGTGGATAACTTCAGATGATACCATAAAAACTTCTTATTGTGGGACGTCTGTCTATTAATATGAAAAGATATAACAGCGGTATAATGGAATAACATATCAGCGTGACCCAGGAGGACATATAATCTACCTAATTGGACATATAAGATACACTGCACAGAATACGGTATATGTATTTATAACAGACTGCTGCTTATTATTGCAGTGGTCTATCTGGATTTAAAAAGGCAGCTATCTATAATAAGACGCTATTGCGATTATTATTCGACTGGATTATACCGATGTCAGACTGTTGCTATCCTATGAGTATTGTGCAATTCTCTCTAGATTAGATTGCTGCTATTGACTTTTATGAATTGAATTTATCTACTAGATTGCTGAGTATTTGTTTGTATATTTGTTTTTGTGTTTTTATTGATTGATTTTATGGCGATTTTATATGTATGAAAAATAAACAATACTTGTTTGAGATTTTACGATCCCTAATTAGTATATGGTGCACAGTGTAAGGAGTGCTCGCCCAATTTACGTTGTTTCCATAGCCTACTTTTTTAGGGAGGGAGGGAGCCCTTCCATAAGGGTTAGTAGCACCATACCGTGTGTGATCGCGAGCCACCGCCATTTAAATTACAAAAGATATTTCTAGGTCACAACACAATATGAGAAACAAATTTATTACACTGTGTGGCCTGCCCAATAGGCCCTGGCAGCGTGTTAAAAATAAAAGATTAGTTAAGGTCACAAGTTACTTTGAAAGATATGAGGGGCCCAAGAATCGGTAGTACACCACCTAATTTACTGAATACATTTTGGCAAGTCAGGTATGCAGTGCAGCAGGAACACCAACGCAGGCCGCAGGGTACTTTGCGGGCCAAAATTATGTTGTTTTTTTCAACCACAATGTCCTAGTGGAATTTACTGATTTTATTTGATTTACAGTACTAGGCAATAATGTAATTTATAGGGAAAAAAGAGGATTTTTTCAACCCCAGTGATACAGATGGATTTATTGATTATTTCAGTATTCAGTATTAGATTGCCTGTGCAGGCAGAAGCTGGAATTTATTTCAACAAAATATATGATTTCTTCACCACCAATGATACTGATGGATGCAAGTGAAATTTTTTCACTACTAGCAGTAGTACAAAGCAGGCCACAAATTTACTTTGTGCCAAAAATTGTGTTTTTTCCACCCACAATGTCCCAGTGGAATTTACCTTTATTTTTTTTAATTTGCAGTACAAGGCAAAAAGGTCCTTTATAGGAAAAAAATGAGGATTTTTCCTATACCAGTGAAACAGATGAATTAACAGATTGTTGTTCACTATCATGTAAGAAAGAAGTTTTTCCAGCTCACCATATTCTTCTCATGCACGGAACAGACCGGACCAGTCCTTACTTGAAATATGAAGAAAACAAAGGATCCAGCATCTCGGGTAAAAGACTTGGCGTTCACTTTATTCGTAATAGTCACAATTCACAGAAGTGGATAACCTCTCCCTCCACCGCTTAGGTTGACATGTTTCGGACTTTCTAGTCCTTACTCGTAACCTCATGTGTGAGCCAGTTGCCCAGCTAAAATAATCACAATCCTCAGAATGAGGCGGGAATTATATGACTGGTTCACACATGTTACATTTGCGTCACCCCTTGTGCAAATAAAAAAAAAAAAAAAAATTTAAATATACTTAAGTGTGTGTGTATATGTATGTATATAGATATATATATATATATATATATATATATATATATATATATATATATAGAAAAACGAACTGCACTCCAAAAATGAATAAAAAACATCATTTATTGACCCGTGCGGTGCAACGTTTCGGCTCTGAACCTAAAGCTTTTCTCAAGGTTCAGAGCCGAAGCGTTGCACTGCACGGTCAATAAATGATGTTTTTGATTCATTTTTGGAGTGCAGTTCATTTTTCTATATTATTATCTTGGGGGTTATGGTCAGTCCCCATTGAACATTGCACCCGCCCAAGCACTTTTGTCCAGTGCCGCCATTTTTCTTATATAGGTGCTTGCATGAATGTGCAGTTCAATAAAGTACTCTTTGGAAATAATGTCAGACTTCTATATTTGTATATCATATGATAAACCGCACTGTGTGAACAGAGTCCATCCATTATGATACAGACCAAATGAAAATAAATAAAAATGGAAAAAATAGTACTAATAAACCCACCTATTAAAAGAAATTTTTTTTGTTTTTTAATGAAATTAAATATATATTGTTCACTATCAGATTGCCTGTGCAGGCAGAGGATGGAATTTATTTCAACAAAATATATGATTTCTTTACCCACCAATGAAAGTGACAGATGCAAGTGAATTTTTTCACTACACTAGCAGTAGTACAGAGCATGCAACAAATCTACTTTGTGCCAAAAATACATGTTATTTTCCCTACCCCAATGAAACAGATGTTTATTGTTCACTATCAGATTGACTGTGCAGGCAGAGGATGGAATTTATTTTAACCAAACATATGATTTCTTCAATCACCAATGAACCTGACGGATGCAAATGAAATTCATTCAATATACAATCATAGAAATGGATTCTTCACTGTAAGAGCAGTGAGACTATGGAACTCTCTGGAATTCAAGAGGGGACTGGATGTATTTCTGGAGTGTAATAATATTATAGGCTATAGCTACTAGAGAGGGGTGATTGATCCAGGGTGTTATTCTGGTTGCCTGATTGGAGTCAGGAAGGAATCTTTTCCCCTTAAGTGGGGAAAATTGGCTTCTGCCTCACAGGGGTTTTGCCTTCCTTCTGGATCAACTTGCAGGAAACAGGCCGAACTGGATGGACAAATGTCTTTTATCGGTCTTGTATAATATGTTACTATGTATGTAGCAGTAGTACAGAGCAGGCCACAAATTTACTTTATTTGCTTTAAAAGAGGAAACACAAAAAAGTCACTTAATGGTAAAAAAAAAATATATATCACCCACAGTGAAACAGATGGATTTACTGATTATATTTTTCACAACCACAAATGTAGTGCACAGAGCAAATGTACTTTTAGCACAAAAAGAAGCCCAGAATCTGATGTATTTACAGAATTAATGACAAGGATATATGCAGCACAGGGGTACTTTACAGAACAAAATGTGAAAATATCACCGCCTAGGACCCCAAAATCACAAACGGAGTAACAGTATTATTTTTCCCTTCCCTGGCAGATATGCAGTGCAGGTGCACTTAAAAATGGGTAAATTTTGCCAAATGAAGTAAAAAGACTGGATTCTATTACTGTCCCTGGCACATATGCAGCTGCAAGTGCACGTCACTTGCTCAAAATGGCCGCCGATACCAACCACTCACAGAAATATAAAAGTCTTTGTCACTGGCCTCATAAAAAAACTGCCATTGCACCCACAAGAACAAAAAGGTTGTAGATCGCTGAGTGAACACAATTCTGATATCAGATATTATTTAGCAAAGCTTGTTTCCTATTCTCTCCCTGAGAGCACCAGCAGCAACCTGTCCCTACACTAACAACAGAGTGACGTGCTGCGCTAAGTGACTCCAGCTTATATAGAGGCTGAGTCACATGCTGCACTTAGCCAATTAGTAGGCATGGCTGTGATGGTTTTTAAGGGCAAAGTTGTTAGACGCTTGTTGATTGGCTGCCCAACAAACACCATAAAATCTACCGAACCCGAACCATTACGGAAATTTTCGAGTTCAGGTCCGGGTGCCAACAATCCTGAGAATTCGGTACGAACTCGAACTTTACAGTTCGGGTTCGCTCAACTCTACAACAACAATTTTTATAATGGTAGGCTATGGTGTCGCACTGCGACATGAGACATGCTGCGACTGTGACACAATAGTCGCAAAAATCCATTCAAGATGAATGCATGTAGCAGCGTAGTTGTGCCCTATGTGTCGTGCGACTTATTGTCGTCTTGTAGCCCTAGCCTAAAGCTGACCTACAGCAGTGAAGAAAAATGGCTGGGTTGTTATGGAAACCTCGAGTAAAACTGTGTGTACAGTATATGGAGACTAAGCGCCATGAAAGCTTCTATTGGCTGATAAGGGACATGTGACCGTGTACATGGCAGTTGGGATATGAAGAGAAAGACTTGCAGGCTTGTATTGGCTAATGCAGGTCACATTTTTATAAGATAAGAGATATACACGCACATTTTTGTAACACTCATATATTGGGCTTATTATGATTGTTTCATTGAGATTTATCACAAACTTCTTATGTATTGATTGATTCTATTTTTCGCATATTGGTGTATTGGGTACATTATATTGTGACCTTGTTACATAAATCATTGATAGCACTATGGTGGGTGTTTTCCAGGTCTGTATTATGGTACTGGGGCATCCCTGTTCTTGGCACATGCATTTTTGTACATGGTCTATAATTATTTTTATCTCTCACGAAGCCGTGTGTGTGTGTGTGTGTGTGTGTGTGTGTGTGTGTATGTATGTATGTATGTATGTATGTATGTATGTGTATATATATATATATATATATATATATATTGTGAAGGATGAAAAAGTTAAGCCTGTATTTGTGGGAGGGGCCTTGGGCCTCTACTTATTCCTCCCCCTCAAGCCTCAGCCTCGGCACGAACAGCGGCCGTGCAGCGCCTGTGCACTTCCGGAGGGTAGGAGGTGTGTCAGTTCGGAGCCGCGCGCTCTGCATACTATCAAGTCGCCTTCCCGCTCACCTCACAGGTCAGGTAACACCCCTCCCCCTGCGATCCCTGGGTGGCGATGGTAAGTAGTTCCTTCCTTCCAGCTGGTTGACCGTCGCCCGTCAACTCGACGGTTCCTGCTTTGTGCGCTGGCTGCTCTGTCCTACTCTGACCTGCTTCCGCCCTCATCGATCCCCTTCCGGTCTCAGCATCACAGGTTTCCCGGGCAACGCCGATGCGCTCCGGCCGAGACTCGCCTGCAGCTCGGGTAGGTGAGAGAGCTCCGCGACCGGAGCCTTCCCCACGCCGATAATAACCTTACTGTACTGTGTGGCCATCAGCCCCCGGCTCTCTCTTCACAGGTACCGCCGGTTCAGCGCTCACCCGCTCCTGCTGTCCAGGCGGGCCAGCGGCACGCACACACACACAGGGAGCGCTGGTTTGGGGGAGGGGGAACGCAAGTCAGCACAGATATGGTCCTGTCTCGCAGCATAACAGGATTGCGCGGGCAAACATAAAGATCTAGAGCCCTCTAGGTTGTTCAGCACACAGGTCAACTCATAAACTGTTCATTCTGCACATTTGCTCTCTTTAGAAACACAGGTACATGCACAAGTCCGGTTTCACATACAGGCATGGTCTCAGTCATTGTTATGCAAGGTTGCCGGGCCCCCTTGGGTTGTTTAGAGCTGCATTTAGCCATGGTACTATCTTAATTTCGTGTGGGCCACTGGGCACCCAAACACTCGCCCGGGTCCAAGCGGCATAGGGAGCAGCCGGCGGTGGTTCCCCGGGGCAGGCACTGTGGTTTGCAAGGCTCATATTAATTGCGTTCAGCTCAGCTGTACCAGCTCACCGAGTTCCTTGGCCGCGGTTGCCCCTCCTTCATGCTGGTGGCCACACCTCCCTGTCTCATCTCAGTTCGGATCCTTTTTCCCCAGGTCGGCTTGCCACTCCAAGCAAGCCCCAGGTGTCCCCTTGGTGCCAAGCCGGGTCTCGGCGGCTTGAATTCCAGGTTTCAAGCCTCCTGACAAACGTTCGATCTTCACAGTACCCCTGGTCAACCAGGTCAGTGGCTTTCCGTTTCCTGTCAGGTACAGCGTTTCCCAGCGGGTGTCAGTCCAACGGGGCAACAGCATCTGATAGCCCAGGTAAGTACACCTAAGGTTTTCACCTCCTTTAGCTTAATCTTTTTTCCTCGTCTCCGTTCGCCTCTTTCATGCAGGGTCAGGATGTCACAGGTATCAGATATGGATAACAACCTGTCACTTCCTGTCACTTCCAGGTCACGCCAGCATCGCCTTTCCCCGTCTGTTCCTTCAATCAGCGGCTCCCCAGGGCTCTCGTTTCATGCAGGGGTCTCACCTCTCAGGCGCTATCATTGCTGGCTCGCCTGCGCCGGCTTGGCATTTCTTCTTCCCTGGTCACATTCCCTCCAGCACTCAGCAATTGTTCCTCCAGCATCCGCGCAGCACTGCTACAGTACGGTTGGCTTTTCACGTGCGCCCCACGGTGGTTCGCACCGATGCCCCTCTTCCCCATTCACCTTTTACTGCATGCCTCGTTGTAACTCTTCTCCTGTCACTCTCCTAGTCCCTCTCCCCTCTTTTCACTAGGTATGGCCTGCACCCCTTTTTACCGCTGATTTGTATAGTTCTGGCAGCTTCTGCAGTTTAAATAGCACATATTCCCCTCCACATACTATAAATTCCTCGAATATTATAAGAACCCATGGATAATCTCCTGTACTCTCGGTCCAGTCTCTCCCATCCTCACTGTTTCATGCATGTTCTTCCTTTTTCTCGGGTCACTTACCTCGTGTTCCCGGTCCTGACCCCCCCGTTCCTCCTCGCTACCTTCTGGTTTGTTGGGTGAGCGCCTGCAGCGCTTCCGTTGGACAAGGCATGCGCCGCTCATTAATAATGAATGTTTACCGAATGACCAAAAAGGGACACGCAATACAATTCCATAAACTTTATTAGTTGATAAAAAAGACCAACAACATACACAATGTCAATATAAAAATATATATATGGCAGTAATACAAATGGTAGCCAAGACATGTGGCTCCCCTCCCATGCAAAGAAAACACCGCTTGTACTCCTATATAATGTAAAATACCCTCTACAGCAGTGTTGACAAAAACAAACACGTCCCCAATACAGGAGGAATATAAAGAACAAAACAGTGCTCCACTTAAGCTAATGGGCAAGGCCACCCATGCACTACAGCAACAAAGCACATATGTTCAAATAGATATATACCTGAGGGACACTTTAGAGAGGAGGACACGGGTTTCTTGTGCAGAGAGGAGAGCCAACCCCGACGTGGGTTGGCTCTTCTCTCTGCACAAGAAACCAGTGTCCTCCTCTCTAAAGTGTCCCTCAGGTATATATCTATTTGAACATATGTGCTTTGTTGCTGTAGTGCATGGGTGGCCTTGCCCATTAGCTTAAGTGGAACACTGTTTTGTTCTTTATATTCCTCCTGTATTGGGGACGTGTTTGTTTTTGTCAACACTGCTGTAGAGGGTATTTTACCTTATATAGGAGTACAAACGGTGTTTTCTTTTGCATGGGAGGGGAGCCACATGTCTTGGCTACCATTTGTATTACTGCCATATATATATTTTTATATTGACATTGTGTATGTTGTTGGTCTTTTTTATCAACTAATAAAGTTTTTGGAATTGTATTGCGTGTCCCTTTTTGGTCATTCGCTAAACATTTTGTATAGTCACGCTTTGTACTGTGATTGAATAGCGTTGGCCTTACTCATTAATAATGAAGCTGCACGGTCTCGCCTGCTCTCTGGCGTCACCCTTGTCCATCGCAAGGTACATTGCAGAATTGGTATACAATACAAAGGGTTGGGCTCTTATTTTCCATGGGGCTCACGTTTCTCATAGTGATAGTATTCAACCCGCCTAACCGAGTGTCACGCCTGCATGGTTCTGGTTTGTTCGGTTTAGCCGGCTCTTGCTTGCAGCTTCCCGCCATCTCACTGCACGTCCAGCCTCTGTTGCGGCGCTTCCCATAAATCTGTGTCCGTCGTGCTTCGTCATAGTTTGCCTGAGTCGATCAGGTCATGCTTCATCCAGTATAATGTTAGTCCCTGATCCGCTTAGGTCACGTATCATTCAATGTTTAGTTGCCTGAATCGCTCAGGTCATTTGTCTTGTATAGTTTCCTGAATCGCTCAGGTCATTGTTGCCTAGATCGCTCAGGTCATGTATCATTCATTTATAGTTGCCTGAATCGCTCAGGTCATGTATCATGCATGTATAGTTGCCTGAATCGCTCAGGTCATGTTTCATACATGTGTAGTTGCCTGAATCGCTCAGGTCATGTGTCATACATGTATAGTTGCCTGAATCGCTCAGGTCATGTATCATACCTGCATAGTTGCCTGAATCGCTCAGGTCATGTATCATTCATTTATAGTTGCCTGAATCGCTCAGGTCATGTTTCATGCATGTATAGTTGCCTGAATCGCTCAGGTCATGTGTCATACATGTATAGTTGCCTGAATCGCTCAGGTCATGTGTCATACATGTATATTTGCCTGAATCGCTCAGGTCATGTATCATTCATTTATAGTTGCCTGAATCGCTCGGGTCTTTTATCATGCATGTATTGTTGCCTGATTCGCTCAGGTCTTGTATCATACATGTATAGTTGCCTGATTCGCTCAGTTCAGGTATCTTCATGTATAGTTGCCTGATTCGCTCAGGTCATGTATCATACTTGTATAGTTGCCTGAATCGCTCAGGTCATGTATCATACATGTATAGTTGCCTGAATCGCCCAGGTCATGTACTATACACGTATTGTTGCCTGGATCACTCGGGTCATGTATCATACGTGTATAGTTGCCTGAATCTCTCAGGTCATGTATCATACTCGTATAGTTGCCTGACTCGCCCGGGTCATCTACGATACACATATTGTTGTGTGGTTCATGTGTGGCTGCGTGGCCTAAGCGATTCGGGCATCATCCAGTATATTGTTGGTCCCTGTTTTGCTCAGGTCATGTATCTTCAATGTATAATTGCCGGAATCACTCAGGTAATGTTTTCTTGTATAGTTGCCTGAATCGCTGAGGTCATGCTTCATTCAGTATAATGTTGGTTGCTGAATCGCTCAGGTCATGTATCATGCATGTATAGTCTCCTGAATTGCTCAGGTCACGTGTCATACTTGTATAGCTGCCTGATCCGCTCAGGTCATGTTTTCATTCAGTATCTTGTAGTCGCTTGAATCGCTCAGGTCCCATATTTGTCTTCAGTCTTGTCTACTCCTGTTTTCATTCCCTCTTGCCTGCACATTCATCCCGTTCTTGGAGATCGCAGCTTCGACTCAGGTAATTCATGTTTTTCCCCTTTCACCTTCCTGGATCGCCCTGGTCCTGCCTTTCGGAAAAAAAAAAAAAAAAAAAAAACATGCTCGCTGTCCTCACATGTTCCCTTACCATATGCCGCACACTGCTTCACCTTCCACTCGTGCTCTTTTTCATGTAGTACGCCATGGTCCATCCTCTGTCACGCAGGCACTCCCCTTGTCTTTTGTCTTACTCCAAGGGTTTATACCGGCTTGTCTTTTAGGGTTTATTTTCCTGCCACGTCTCTTCAACTTCCCTGTCTGTTTCTTCTCCACCGTGTCACCTGGCCTTTCGTCTCCATCACCAGGGCCACCATTCACCACCGCGTCGGGCCTGTTATCTCTCTTCGCCTTCTCCATTGTTTTGCTTATACTCCCAGGCCTCATCTCCTAACACTGCCTCGTCTGGTTGTCCAGCTGGTTTGCCAAGTCACGTCCTGTCGGATGGTACCTGCTGCTGTCCGCCTGGTACGTCCAGGCCACACTTTCTCATTATGGCCTTGCGGTTTGTACTGGTCCGCGCCAGTTGCGTTGCATTCTTAAAAAAAAAAAAGAAAACCCTATTGTCAGTGGTATTTTTTTGGGCCCTTCTTCGAGGTAGGGCGGTCTTTTTACAATGTGTGCGGTTCGCACTGCAGGTCCCAGCTCGGATGTCAGCATGGCCACTCTACACGTTTTGAGCCGGTCCATCGCACCCTCCGACCTGCTCCTTGGCTGCCGCAATCTCACTACACCTTCCTACAGGTGCATTTCACTTTTGCCCCCTTCCAGGCCTACCCTGTCCTGGCTCCAGGCACACTTCAGCCAGTTAATAGTTATAGTCAGTCCATCCACGTTTAGGATGGTCATCGTCATCTCCTCCACCCAAATGGTGGCACCGACCACAAGTTGTGAAGGCTGAAAAAGTTCAGCCTGCACTTGTGGGAGGGGCCTTGAACCTCTACTTATTCCTCCTCCCCTCAAGCCTCAGCCTCGGCACGAACAGCGGCTGTGCCCCACCCTCCCTCCCTTCCTTTTATCCTTTTAATTAGGGTAGGACTCCTTCCAGGCCTACCCCGTCCTGGCTCTGGGCACACTTCAGCCAGTTAATAGTTATCGTCATCTCCTCCACCCAAATGGTGGCACTGACCACAAATATATAATATATATATATATATATATATATATATATATATATGTATATACACACACACACACACGTATTTTTGGCATGTTACCTTTTCTTGTTTTTCTATTGCGATTTTCTACATGCTGGTAACACCTACAGTTATACTTTGGTTGGTGGTGCCCATCTCTAACAATTACAGTGAATACATTCTTTGACATACTGTCAATGGAGGCAGATGACCACATAGTTGCTATGGGACCCTTAGGGGAGCCCAGCTGGCTTTTGACTTTTGCTATAGGACCCCATGATTTCTGGAAACCTTTGTATCATTTGAACAAAAAAATGAAAAATATAAAATGAAGGGATACATTAATTGCATTAAGACAAATGTTGTATGCCTTGGCTCCTGCAACTTTTGTAGTAAAAATATGTGGGCTGCACATCTGGACCTCTGAAAGGGAGAATCAGATATCACAAATCCTAATGTGAACAATTTAGGTAATTTATTAAGACCTGCGTTTTAGACTGTGGTCTTAATAACCCCTATATCTGGCGGTGGATCCACCAAACTTATGAAGAGGAGCAAGCCTCTACATAACTTTGGCACATCCAGCGGCGGTTCTAAATGTAAGGCAGCTTCCTTGCTGTCCTACATTTAGACCATTTTGTACTGGATTTTACTTTGTGGACCATTAGTATTTGTTTACAGTTGCATTATGTATTGCAACTTTTCTCATGTAGATGTTAAATGTATTATTGCATCATTCTATTCTACTAGAGTCTGGTTTGAATTGCCACAAATGTGTAGAATCTATGCTGATATAGTTAAGCCTGTCTGGGATTACATGAAGAGACAGAAGGATTTTAGCAAGCCTACATCCACAGAACATCTGTGGTTAGTTTTCCTAGATCTATCTATCTATCTATCTATCTATCTATCTATCTATCTATCGTTATTCTTATTTGGTGAAGGAGGTGGGGGTGTCAAAAGAAAACGCTGGTGCCATTTAACTCAAGGGCAGGACTGTATGGCATGCCTTGTTATGGGGAATTATTGGTTGGCATTGTTAGGTTGAGGTTACTGCCAGATCATTGTGATTTTAGAACTGTTGTACATTGTATATGTGGTGGTGGTGCTGCATGGGACAAGGACAGTAGTAGCAAATTGCAACCAAAATTCCTAGTGTGTGCCAAGCTGTAGAGAACTATAAGTTGTAGTGACAGTTTTATTAAGGACTTAGTGGGTTAACAAGCTGGCAGTTTGTACTACTGTATAGAATGTTCTATACCGTGGATCAATATTGTGGATGCACCTGCATGGAATTCCGGGAAAGGTACTGCCTGCCACCTACACACACCATCTAGCTATGCAGCAAGGTCAGGTTCAGCCTTGAATGCTTGCACACGTATGTAATATAGCCTATAGGTCTTCACCAACAGAGAGAGCTGTCGCACTGTGGAGAAGAGAATGAGGGTGGTAGTCTGCACTAGCTCTACGCCCACTGCATAAACAAACATAGAAGCAGGCAGTCAGCAATCTCACACAGCACTTTCGTGACTTCTGCCTTCTGTTGGAGTCTCTTCCCTAAGGTAAGGATTGATAGTGTTAGACTTATAGATGGAATGTGTCTGGTTCACATAGGAGGAGCGGAGGAAAATCTCCTGCAATCATGAGAAAAAAAAAGTTACAAAAATATGTGATAAAGCTATGAATATGGAGCAAAGCACTTATATTTCTCCTCTGAGGTTGATAGCTTTTCTGGATGTGCCCACAATGTTACTAACATTTATTTTTATCTGTTATTATATTGTTGGTATTTATGGAGAAGCTAAAAATTTAGTTATAGTATATTGTAAAATCTGGAGAAAAAGGCTAAACAGCTATCTATTGATCTATCTCTCTGCCTATATATTTATTAACTATCTTTCTATCTGTGATCTATTTATGTACTGTATCGATCTAATATATATCTATGTATCTATCTATATCTGTCTATATATGTAAGCATCTATCTAATATCTATGTATCTAATCTATATCTAATCTGTCAATGTATGTAAGCATCTATCATCTACCTATCTATCTTCTATCTATCAATCGATTTGATCTAGTATCTAATATATATCTACTGTATCTATCTCTCTCATGTCTATCTCTCTAACTATCTATCTCTCTATCTCTCTATCTATAGTTCGTATGTCTATCTAGCAGGAGAAGGAGCAGCACTCACAGATATAGATGGGTGTATACAGAACATTGGGTGCCTGAAAACATTAAAGGGTAATTTGTTTAAAAATTAAATTAATGTTTCTAATATACCTAATTAATTTTGCTTTTTACTGAACA
Source organism: Bufotes viridis (assembly GCA_033119425.1). NCBI lineage: Eukaryota > Metazoa > Chordata > Amphibia > Anura > Bufonidae > Bufotes > Bufotes viridis. Next base: position 109,888,204 of record CM065594.1, read on the forward strand.
AATAGACACCTGAAGTTCAAGTGTCTATGGCTCTTTAGAACCAGTAAACTTGTACACCACTAACAGCACTGTACGGGTGGAAAAGGGGCCAAAGTGAGCACTGTATGGTGAGGAGCACACGTGGCTGCTCACTCCTGTGCCCACTGAGCTTGGCTTAATTCTGGCATAGAACATTGGTACCCTGTACCAATATGCAATGCCAAGATTTAGATGAGCGGAGCAGGCTATTTCCTGTGCCCACTCCGCTCACCTAGAAGTTCTGCATAGCACATGGTAGAGGACTCACTGCATGTCCTATTCTACCAGTACAGTGGATTTTGACCCGCTATAAACACCTGAACTTCAGATGCCTATTTGTTTAGTAAAACAGCAAAATCATTTAAAAAAATATATTAGAGAAATACATTTAAGGGGATTTAGAACACTTTTAAACCAACATGTCTAAAGGGCTGGTTACCCGTTAACCTGATCCAAGGTAGACACTGTAGCTGCTCTCCAGTAGATGCAAAGCAAAGACTTTTTATTCATCCATGTTTAATGAAGCACTTCAGACACAACTTATTTTTCAAACAATATGATACATATGAAAGGGATATTTAAACCCCACAGTGCAGTCAAGTGCAATAAAAAATATATACATTCATATATTATAAACATCCATAATTCATATGCATATTAAACGTGTCATCTCATATAATTTATTGTATGTGTAACACAAATGCTATAAAGTGAAGTGTTATGCATAAACCTCAAATACACCAAAATCAATGATAGATAAATAGATAGATAGAAATGAGAGATAAATTCTATCTACCGGATGTAATGTCTATTTACCTTTACAGTATTTGTCAATCTTACAGCCCATAATAACATCCCGGATATTCTGGGAGTTGTAGTTTTCTCCTTTTATACCATCTCCTGTAATATCCTTTTAAGATCCAATAACAACCAAGGGCCATGCTTAGACTTGCAGTTCCCCATTTTTTTACTGATATCCCATAATAGCGACCTTGTGATGCTGAGACTTGTAGTTCTCTCCTCTTATACCTGTAACATCTGATATCCCATAAAAACGGCCGGGACAAGCTGTAGTTTTCTAAGCTCATAACCCACCCCTGTAATGTCCTCTAATACCCAGTTACCCATAGGTATTATGTGAGTTGTGTACAATGTTCTGTGTATGGCTATATTATATGCTTTGTGTTTGGTGGTGCTACATGTATGGCAGTCTTATGTGTCTGTGTGTATTGGCATTACATAGGCTGTGTATGCCATTATTGCATGGGATTGCAAAATGATGTGGCTATGTATGGTAGTACTGAGTGATTTCTGTGTAGCAGTATGAGTAATGAAGTGGTGGCCCCAATCTGCTAGTGGCTCCACAAGACTTCAGTTATGAGAGGATGCTTTTTGCTGTTGTTATTTTTATGTTCACTTTACAGTAATTATTCATAGCTCTGAATGTTCCAGTTAATACGGGTCAGCGCAATAGTATGATTACACTAAATGATGAGATACATCATCCAACTGACGTAGAGGATTGTGTTTTCACATGCAACTAGTGCGGTGTAATCTATGAGCTTGTACTAAACACATGGGAACATGTACTTCATGATAACAAAATAACACAATTAATACAACTAGACAGCAGTGTCAACAATCTGTATTACTCAATGACTGATAGCGGAGCTATTGTTACTTTATTGGAAGGAAACCCTGGCAAGCAGACATATCCAGTCCAGTCTGGTTTATCACCTGGGATGTAGGCAAATACACGTGGAGATGTATCTGATATAGAAGATATACAAACATCTGCCCATAGCAAAGCCATCGGAAATGGATAGATCCCCATTTTGAATACCTGGGACCTATACTTACCCAAAATATACTTCCTCATTTTTTTAAACTTTGCTCATTCAAATGTTTCATTGGTTTCCAAAGTATATACAATATAGATAGACACAGTAGAAACAGCAACATTAAACCAGTCTAACAGGACCATCTGGAATGTAACAACATGAGTGTCCATGAATGAAATATTATGGCACGAGGGGAGACAAAGTGAAAAGGACTAAAAGATCATGAGGTTACATTGAAGGAGAGGGGATAATGAAAATTGAATTTTTAGTCAAAGAGGGAGGGAGAAAGAAAAGAGGGCCATGGGGAGGACTTTTAGAAAACTTGGTGGAATAATGAGATCTTGACAATAACTTTCTGGCTACTGTTGACCAATGTGTATGTAAGATGACTTTATGACACTTACTGTATTAGTCTTTGTTGATAATCTGTTGCGTCTGCTGTTTTCCGTGAGTCACGTCCCCTTGCTGGGGAAATCTTCTGTGCTGTCTGCTTAGAGGTCCTATCCGTAAGATGGCCGCTGATGGAGGGCCATGTGACCAGACCTGTCACTTAACCTCCTCTAATATGCTGCACCTGCAGTCCCAACAGTGCAAGTGCAGATGGCAGCTGCAGTGTATTTTCATGGATGGGACTAAGTGCCAGGTCTATGGGGGAAGTGTGTGTGTGGGAGGGGGTTGGAGTTAGAGGAGTGCCAGTGCTTATAGTAAAATATGGAACATGTCAAAGAGTAGAGTAATGCTGATTACAGCTTTTGGGGTATGGACACTCCTAACACCTCACTGATGATCTTAAACATAGTACCCCAAAAACTAGAGAGGGATGTGCAACTCCACCAAACGTGAGCCATGGTGCCTTCCGAGGTGCCACACCTGCAAAACAAGAGGGATACCAAAGGGAACCATTGAGAAGATTTTAGATTCTATAAAACCCTGTACTTTGTGCATGTATCCTGAGCTTTTGACGCTATAGATACCTTATGAGAAAGACTAAAACATTTGGACCATTGCAATGGAAAGAACTGTTTTCCCAACTCTGACTCCCATGAGTGTTCTGAGCATTGTGCATTCAAAAGTTTATAAATTGTTGAGATGGCATGTGGCAAACCTGAGGTGGGAAGACATAACAATTTTGTGCGCAAAGGTTGCTACACTTTTTGATCCAAGACTGAAAATGTTGAAGCTGGGCTTATTCAAAATGGATTGGTCATGTGTCATGAAATTCGTACTTGGTAATAATGCTGACAGGGGTTTAAGGAGTCTGAAGACGTTACATGGCAAAATAAACTGCAAGTGTTTTCAAACATCCCAAAAACATAGGAAGATGAGCAAGGTGGGAACACTGGGTTATCTATCATATGAAGCGTGGATCCATTCTTATCATTCAGAGATTCTAGCACCCATGTAGAGTGAAGTATCAAAAGAGTTTGTTGTGTAGTGAACGAATGGCACATGAGAGTAGGGCAAAGTCCAGGGACGGGCCGACAATGCCTGGAGGCATAAAGTAAGCAATTCATACCCAGGACCTGGAACCACCATCATGAAGTAGGTCTAGCAGACAAGCATAAGCTGCAGAGAGGTAAAATACTTTACAATCAGGGAGACCAACCCCACCTGCACCTTTTGAGCATGAGAGAATCACATGATTAGTCCTGGGCCTCTGTGAAGACCAGATGAAGGACCCAAAGTAATGCTGTGTCTAAACCCCAAAATTAGGCTAGGATATAAATGGGGATGGTATGCAGTAGATAAAGTAATTTGGGTAGCAAGCTGATCTTCAGAATGCTATTTCTTCCAAACCATGAGAAGTCCCAACCATGGCATGCAGCTAGATCTTTATGAAAAGGCATCAAAAGCAGAGGAAATTTATTAACAAATAATATAAACAATTGAAAGGAAATGTAATACCCAAGTATGAGATGTCGTCCAGGGGCATATGAAAGGGAAATTGGCTTTCAGAGAAGAAACAGTCTGAATATTTGGACACGTTAATTTTAAAGTTGGACCAGAAACTAAACCAAGCTCCAAAATTCGGGCACCATGGATGGCAAGGAGATCTGAGGGGTTGTTTGCAGTTCTATAAGGTATCTGCATAGGCAGAACAATTATATTTCATCCTGCCACTTTCCTATTTTCAACAATCTCCCCCCCCCCCCCTACTGATCTAGTGGAAGAAGAAAAAATTGAGTTTGTTTCAAACTGAGAAGGTTGCCACCACATGATGAGCCATGTTCATCTGATCTACCATACTAGACAGACATTATCTTTAGTACAGATGACGAGAAGACCTTTGATAGGCTGGACTGGACTGTGGTTTTACATCTTAGGCCTCTTCTCTATTTATCATCTGCAGTGGGTCATTGAAGAGAAAAAGGCAAGGGTAACAGAAGTGCTTTGAAAATTAACATATCAGATGACACTGACTCTGTATTTAGAATTTGCAGAGAGAAAAACAAGAAATTTGCCTGATACATTCTCTTTTTTTGGAGGTCATGGGGGCATTACTTCAGGCCCTATACCAGAATGACAGGATTAAAAGGATAAGTATTCCTAGCAAATAGTGGCTTTAGCCACTTGAGGATAGAAATTCTCAGGGATTTTCCAAAATGTTAAAAAAAACATTTTTTGAGGAGCTGTCACCTCTCTGTACCAGACTTTAATAGAGGTAGACCAGTAGCTGCTATGGGGCCTGTGGAGGAAGGAGGCCTGGCCCTGCAGGAAAGCCCCACCCCTAATGTTCCCCTGTTTCACAATGCTGGCAGTAGATCCAGCAGGCTGCTTCGGCAGAGTTCTCTGGATCTGGGCTTGCTAGAGGTTATCGGAGTGCCGCCGACTCTCATTGTACCCAAATAAGTCTGGCTGGAACAGCTTGCTAGAACTACTGTTGACACTGTGAAACAGGCCTAAACTGGTCAAGATGAGACTTGTAGTTCTTGTATCACTATTATGATGTTCTGCAGCAGTTGAGTTGTATATTAGGCTTTGTTCACACCTGCAATAGTGACGTTCATTGTACTGCTAGGTCATAGGAGCACAACAACGAAAATCATGGTTGTCTCGGATCTGGCGCATCCGGACATGGAGACCCAATTCAACTTCTTGCTATGTGTCCCAATGATTTTTATGTACGCCCCTATTCCCTTGGGTAATGTTCTTTTGAGAAACCTTGGGTCTTGGAATTTATGTGGGTGTTACCTTGACACATATTACCTACAGTGGATATAAAAAGTCTACACACCCCTGTTAAAATGTCAGGTTTCTGTGCTGTAAAAAAATGAGACAAAGATAAATCATTTCAGACCTTTTTCCCCCTTTAGTGTGACCTATAAACTGTAGCACTCAATTGAAAAACAAACTGAAATCTTTTAGGTGGAGGGAAGAAAACAAAAAAAAAACACTAAAATAATGTGGTTGCATAAGTGTGCTGTGTTCAGAATTAGACAATCACATACAAAATCATGTTAAATAGGAGTCAGCATACACCTGCAATCATTTACAGTGCCTCTGATTAACCCCAAATAAAGTTCATCTACTCTAGTTGGTCTTTCATGAAATTTTCTTAGTCGCATCCCACAGCAAAAGCCATGGTCCACAGAGAGCTTCCAAAGCATCAAAGGGATCTCATTGTTAAAAGACATCAGTCAGGAGAAGTGTACAAAAGAATTTCCAAGGCATAGATATACCATGAAACACAGTGAAGACAGTCATCATCAAGTGGAGAAAATATGGCACAACAGTGAAATTACCAAGAACTGGACGTCCCTCCAAAATTGATGAAAAGAGAAAAGAGTCTGGGAGGCTACCAAAAGGCCTACAGCAACATTAAAGGAGCTGCAGGAATATCTGGCAAGTACTGGCTGTGTGGTACATGTGACAACAATCTCCCGTATTCTTCATATGTATGGGCTATGGGGTAGAGTGGCAAGACGAAAGCCCTTTCTTACGAAGAAAAACATCCAAGCCAGGCTACATTTTGCAAAAACACATCTGAAGTCTCCCAAAAGCATGTGGGAAAAGGTGCTATGGTCTGATGAAACCAAGGTTGAACTTTTTGGCCGTAATTCCAAAAGATATGTTTGGCACAAAAACAACACTGCACATCACCAGAAGAACACCAAACCCACAGTAAAGCATGGTGGTTGCAGCATCATGCTTTGGGGCTGTTTTTCTTCAACTGGAACTGAGGCCTTAGTTAAGATAAATGGAATAATGAACAGTTCCAAATACCAGTCAATATTGGCACAAAACCTTCGGGCTTCTGCTAGAAAGCTGAACATGAAGAGGAACTTCATCTTTCAGCATGGCAACGACCCAAAGCATACATCCTAATCAACAAAGGAATGCCTTCACCAGAAGAAAATTTAAGTTTTGGAATGGCCCAGCCAGAGCCAAGACCTGAATCCGATTGAAAATCTGTGGGGTGATCTGAAGAGGGCAGATTTGGAGAGTTTTGCAAAGAAGAGTGGGGAAATCTTGCCAAATCAAAATGTGCCATGCTGATAGACTCATACCCCAAAAGACTGAGTGCTGTAATAAAAGCAAAAGGTGCTTCAACAAAGTATTAGTTTAAGGTTGTGCACACTTATGCAACCATATTATTTTATTTTTCTATTTTTTCTTCCCTCTACCTAAAAGATTTCAGTTTGTTTTTCAATTGAGTTGTACAGTTTATAGGTCACATTAAATGTGGAAAAAGTTCTGAAATGATTTATCTTTGTCCCGTTTTTTTACAGCACAGAAAACTGACATTTTAACAGGGGTGTGTAGACTTTTTATATCCACTGTACCTATACATTTCACAGGGCTTCATATAAATGGTAGTACCTAATGACTTTGGCCCCTTTAAGAAGGATAATCAGCAAATATTGTTCGGGAAGGGTATGAGGAACATAACAAAGTTCAATTTGTTGACCTGGCCTCCAAATTCCCCAGAGACTTTAATGGAAAGAGTGGAGCGCATTGTATTGTATGAAGACTACGACAGTCACAAATCTGCAGACAGAGATAATGTTAACCTTGTTCTCCTTATCAGTGCAGGTCCTAAAGATGGGACCTGCACTTATCATACATTTAGGTCATTTGAGATGCCTAAAATTAAAAGCACATAGCCAATTTAACTGGATGACTACAGCTTAGCTAAGGCTAAGGGTTAGAGGAGTGTCTGTCAACAAGCTGGTAGGCTGTTTCCAATGGCAACCAAATTATGAATTCAGCTCCAGATTGTAATGCATAATATAAATTAAATTAAAATCCGAACAATCAATCAAAAACAAATAATGTAATTCAAAAGTAACAGTGTAGATTATAGTCATTATGATCTCTAGAAGAGTGTTTAAAGGTCGACTCCTTTAGTAAGAAGCACAGAAAAGTTTGCTGTGGTATGATTGGTTCAAGCACAATATAATTAAAAATCGTATTATTTATTATGTTAAAACTAACCTTTTTTTTTTTTTTTTTTTTTAAACAGTCCTCAAGGCAAGATGAACAACACCATCTTTTTAGACAAATCAGCTACTGCTCTGCTTTACCAGAATTCAATGATGAATAAATGTGGACATCTCCCAGATATAACTCCATTCCTTGGGACTTCATATAGTCTGCTGATATTTTTCTGCTTGCTTGGGAACAGCTCTCTGATATATGTTCTCTGCAGGAGAAAAGAGAAGGGAAATGTCACACACATTCTTATTGCCAACTTGGCCTTCTCGGATTTACTGGTTGGAATTTTTTGCTTGCCCTTTACAGTGGTCTACACTCTTATGGACTATTGGATGTTTGGTCGGTGCTTGTGTAAAATTACCAATTTTATTGGATGCGCATCAGTTACCGTCTCTGTCATGATCTTAGTCCTAATTGCCTTAGAGAGACACCAACTTATTCTACACCCCACCGGTTGGAAGCCCAGTGTCCCTCAGGCCTACATAGCTGTTCTACTTGTCTGGGGATTGGCATGTCTTCTAGCTTTGCCATTGATCTATGCCACAGACCTGAAGGAATTAAACTTCCTTGCTAACAAGTCTGTATGTGCTGAGTACTGGACATCAGGCAAAGAGAAGAGGGCTTACACTGTAACCCTGTTACTACTGCAATATGTTATACCCCTGTTTTTTATCATCTGTTGCTACGTTCGTATATCAGTGCATCTGCATCACAGGGAGAGTCTTTTTGGAAGAAGCTACAATCATATGAGAAGAGTGAATCTTATGCTAGCATCAATGCTCGGAGCATTTGCAGTATGCTACTTGCCGCTTCAAATTTTTAACAATATCGTGGATTGGAACTATCAATTGATTTCTGTTTGCTACCATAATCTTATCTTCTCATTGTGTCACCTGCTTGCTATGATTTCCACATGCATCAACCCAATAATATATGGTCTGCTCAACAGCAATGTGAAACAGGAAGTAAAGATCTTGGTCCGGAGATGCAAAGGTCAGCGAAAGAAGGGATCACATACATTGGATGAGTCTGAAATTCGTCCATTATCCATCAAACTTAATACTGTTGACACCATTTTGCCAAGTTCTCCAAGTTCACCCAAACAAGGCATGTTTTAAGAGGGGAAATAGAATTCATATGGATCACCATTTCCCTTAAAGACTTTCTGAGAGCAAAAAATTAACAGTATACCTGTGCTTTACTGGTTTATACATATCTTCGAGGCAGACAATGCAGCTGCTATGAGGACCTTGGAGATAGGGTGTCTAGACTCTGTTATTTCCATCCGCTGTAATACTCAGTTTTGAAAGCTTGTGCAGGACAGGCCTCCTGAGAAGAACTTTCTAGTTTCCAGGGGTGCATTATGGCCTTAGGCAGTGATGGCTAACCTCCGGGACTCCAGCATGCTCCATTCATTTCTATGGCGTTCTGAGAACAGCCAAGCAAGTGAATTTCTTGAGAGTTGTAGTTTTACCACAGCTAGAGTGCCAGAGGTTAGCCATCACAGGAGTAAGGGCAAGGATTGGTTATAGCAAAATAAATAATTGCAGGTCGGTCTGTCTTGGATGCCAAAACCCAGAATCAAAATCAAAGCTATTTAACGGCCTGAGATAGTCCATTTGTTCAGTGGAGACTTTAAGTGACTTCTCCACAGGACTAAATACTTTTATAGAAGATGTGACTGTAAAGATAATTGTTGCTTACATGGTATGACTGTGGTCGAGCATATTGTGAACACCCCATAAAATTGTTCCTGGAACAAAAACCTGTTGGTCAAGTTGTACAGTATATCGAAGTACTGAGAATATTTTATGGTGACAATTGTCATTTGGACATAAAAGCTAAAATATCTGGAAGTCATCAGATTGTTCCAATGACAATTCAAATATCTGGAGTTCTTTCACCCCCAATGACCAAATCTTTAACATTTTTCCATAAGACTATGGGAATGTAAACAAGTATGTGCTGTGGCATCAATAATGTTATTTGAACTCTAGAGAAGTAATGTTTATTGTGAACATATTAAATTACATATAAAGTTTGTATTTAAAATACACGTTTAATCAATGTATTGTGTACATATTTATATGACTTATGTTCATTGTGTGTTATGTCATTTGCTATAAATTTATCTACACATATAAATTCACGGCAATTTCAACAACTTAGCAAGAAAGATCGGTAGGACTAAGACTTCATATATGACTAAGGCACTCAGTGTGCCACCATATGTTGATTACAGTGCTTCTAGGAGAGAATAGCTCCATAATGCTGCCTTTTTATGAGTTGTGTAGATGAAGCTTTAAAAAACCAGAAGGGCTTTTCAATCTAGCACTTAAAACACATTACGGTTTGCTTTATTTTTTCCAAATGTGATAAAATCCACATAAAATGGCAATATAGGCATTTAGATGAGGCAGCGTATGACTATTGAGTAGTTGTTATTATGGGGATTTCAACTAAGCTGCTATAAATTGTGAAATCAGTAGACCTGGATCTCATAAAGTAAGCTGGAACTGTGAAGGATGACGAGGAGAATGTGAATTTACAAAAAAAAAAAAAAAATTCTCTATGTTAAAAATATTTAAAAAAGAACAATTTCTGGGTCTGAATGGTATATAGCTTCAGTAATAGACAAATCCTCATTTCTAATATTTAAGGACTCTGCAATGATGGGGTCTGTTTCACATGACTGGCTCATAGCAAGTGTGGTGCTAATATTCAAAGAGTGGGTCAAAAGCTGAGCTCAGAAACTATAGGCCTGTAAACTCTATTGCGAATTAAAGGAAAGATGCTATCCTGGAGTATCTCAATGAAAATAAGTGTATAACAGCATGGGCTCATGAGGAATCTGACTATTTTCTATGAGGCGGTAGGTTCAATACTATGCCACATAGGTTAGTACATAAAATGAGAAGGCTTGGACTGGGAGAAAATGTCTGTATGTGGGTAAGTAACTGGCTCAATAATCGAAAACAGAGGCTGGTTATTAACAATACACACTCAGATTAGGTCACCATCACTAGTGGGATACCACAGGGATCAGTATTGGGCCCTATTCTCTTTAATATATTTATTAATTACCTTATACAAAAACAGTACAGTGAAAACAAAATAAATGTATTTTTACTGATGACATTAAATTGTGTAATGTGATTAACACAGAAGAGAACAATCTAATGTTAAAAATTGATGTGGATATGTTGGAGCCTTCAATAGAGAAGTGATAAATGAGGTTTACCACCCATAAAAGTAAAGTAATCCACATGGAAAGAGAAAAGTTCATTGCTCATCAACTCTGGGTAAAACAAATTTGGAAAAGAAGGACCATAAATTTAAAGGGCCTAATTTATCATGCCTTCACTCCAGAATTCTGGCTTCAAAAAGTTGCAAAATGGGGCTTTTGTGACTTTTTGCAGTTTTAAACTACTCACTCCAGTTTTGAAATGTGGGTGGAAAAGTGAGTGTGGTTGGCAATGTTACTGAGTTTCACTCCAAATTTATCATTGAGAATTGTTTTAATAGTCACAAAAAAAGACTCTACTCCAGAAGCAGTAACTGGAGTAACTCCCCGAGACAAAAAAGGAGGGTCAAAATTGATGTAAGGAAAACTGGCTTAGTTGCCCATAGTAACCAATCAAATTCCACCGTTCAGTTTTCAGAGCTCCTTTGGAAATGACAATTGCACATGGTCCGATCGTGCCACTTCTAGGCAGGGCCAGGATGATGGGTAGACGAGGGTAGGGTCGAGGTTGCCACCTCGCTACCTATTATGAGGGGCGCAATCACGGCCGCTCAGCCTCATAGTCCTGAAGCTCCTGTGCCGGGTCTTGCATGATCACGTCATTCTGTGAGACGTGGCAACACCAGGCCACAGCTCAGGCTGTGGCCTGCATCGAAGGTGGCAGTGAGGAAATGGGAGTAAGTTTTTTATTTTATTTTTATTTGTACAGTAAAGGTCACCACTATTGGGTGGGAACACCAAAGAGAGGGGAAGCATTATATATACCTGGCCCTACACCAAGGGGGACCATTATACGGTATATAACTGGCACCACAATGGGGACATTATCTACTGGGGACCTAAAGGAGGGAAGCATTATATGTACCTGGTACTACAGAGGGGGCATTATCTACTGGGGACACCAAGGAAGGGGAGCATTATACGTATCTGGGTATACAGAGAGGGGCATCATTTATTGGGGATCCAAGGAAGAGCGGAGCTTTATATGTACCTGGCACTACAGAGGGGACATTATATATTGGTACTAGGGATGGCACTACATGGGGGACATTATCTACTGGTAGTACAATGGGAGCATTATCTATTGGCACTACAGGGGGCATTATATATACTGGCACCACAGGGGGCACAAAGGAACAGTATATACTGGCACTACAGGGGGCAGTATATATATATATATATAGATATATATATATATATATATATATATATATATACAGGGCTTGACAAATTTCGTTGGAATCTAGGAGCCAGCTAAAAAGTTAGGAGCCAGGCGGAGCCACGTCATAAAGCCCCCAATAGATGCCCCCATAGTGCTCCCCCCACTTCTCCATAGAGCCCCACAATAATGCATGCCAGTACATAGGGCCCCAGTAGATGCCCCCATAGTATTCCTTCCCCTGTTCTCTATAGTGCCCCCCATATTGTGCGAGTATATAGTGCCCCCCATAATGCCCCCTCTTCAATAGGTTATATGACACGTCAGATGCTGCCAGCGTCCAAGTGATCGCCCCTTGCGTCCGCCATGACATATGGAAACCCTTACAAGGATTACAGGGTCCGGAGGGGAGGGCAGAGGGGTCCGGAGGGGAGGGCAGAGGGGTCCGCAGGAGAGGGCAGAGGGGTCCGCAGGAGAGGGCAGAGGGGTCCGCAGGAGAGGGCAGAGGAGTCCGCAGGAGAGGGCACAAACACAGCGGGCACCATGACATTTTACTGAGCACTACAACCCCCAGCTGGCGCTCAGTCCCCACATCACTACAACGCCCAGCTCTTTCCCCCTCTTGTCATTCACTCTCCCCCCTTGTCATTCTCTCCCCCCCCATGTCATTCTCTTTCCCCCTCTTGTAATTCACTTTCCTCCCTTGTCATTATCTTTCCCCCTCTTGTCATTCACTTTCTCCCCCCCCTTGTCATTCACTTTCACTCCCCCCCCTTGTCATTCACTTTCTCCCCCCCCCTTGTCATTCACTCTCCCCCCCCCCCTTGTCATTCACTTTCACTTCCCCCCTTGTCATTCACTTTCTCCCCCCCCCTTGTCATTCTCTCACTCCCTTGTCATTCACTCCCCCCTTGTCATTCACTTTCTCCCCCTTGTCATTATCTCCCTCCCTTGTCATTATCTCCCTCCCTTGTCATTATCTTTCCCCCTTGTCATTGTCTTTCCCCATCTTGTCATCCTCCTCGCCTGTAATGTAGCGTGGCCGAGCTCTTTATGCTCCACGGGTACAGGAGCTTTAGTTTCCTGTACCCGGGCGGACTGACAGGAAGTGCACACTATGTGCGCACTTCCTGTCAGTCCGGCCGGCTACAGGAGACAGATGCTCCTGTACCGCGGACCAAGGTAGGCTCGGCCACGCTGCAATGAGGAACTGACAGGAGGGAGCGCTAGCGCTTCCCTCCTGTCAGTCCCTCTTCATGCTGCGCCCGGGCGGTGCGCCCTCATGGACGCGCCAGCCCGGGCAGTGCTGCAGCCGCCTGAGGCTCTATACAGAGCGCTCGGGCAGCTGCAGCATGAGGCTCCTAGTCCGCGCCGGCCCTGCGCCCTGACACCTGGGAGAACGGCTGACAAATACCCAGACGCCAGGACCAAATTCCTGGTCGCCATGGCGACCTGGCGCCTGGGATTTGTCGAGCCCTGTGTATGTATATATATATATATATATATATATATATATATACACACACACAATTATAATGTGTAAGATACATATTAGAAAGATATCATCTATGAATCTCCACCACCTCAACACATGGTCGAAGTGGTGTGACACATAGTACTTTTATCACTTTCAATTTTATATGCAGATGAAGGGGACCGCCATGGGGTCTAACGTGGCTCCTTCCTAGAGGAGTCATTTATCTATGTGTCACACCACTTCGACCATGTGTTGATGTGGTGGAGATTCATAGATGATGTCTTTCTAATTTGGACTGGAACAGAACAACAACTTCTTTCTTTTTTTTCATTTTTAAATACTATTGACACTGACATTAAGTTTACGTTGAATTACTCAATAGAGGAAATTAATTTTTTGGATAAAATTAGATTAAAAAATTGGGGTTTGTGTACTGATGTCTGTTAAACCTACTGATAAGAACACGTTATTACGCTTTGATAGTGCCCATCCTAGGGCGATGATTAAATCTCTTCCATTGAGTCAATTCCTAAGGGCCAAGCGGATTGTCAGTGATGAAAAATAGCTGGATAATACATTGAATAATATGGTTGATGCATTTCGAAACAGGGGATTCCCTAGCTCAGCTTTGAAATCTCGTTTCAATACTGTTTGTACCAAAACTCGCTCAGAGCTTCTTGATAAAAAAAAATCTGACAGAAAATCATGCAATAGGGTTCCCCTGGTTACCACATACACGGAAGAAAGCTATAAGAACAGGTCCATCATTAACAAACATTGGTCCATACTTAGGCGTGGACATGAAAACATACCAGAATTTAAACTTCCCCCTCTTATGTCCTATTGCATGTATTACATGTATCTTTGGATATTCTGGAGTGTTATATGTCTTTTTTCCATCAATGATTATCTAATTCTATTATAGTTATGATGATTTAATTATATTACAGATGTGTTTGCGGGATGACTGACCCACATTAGATTGAGAACTTGTACATTTTGTGACCATGTTAGAACTTACGCCCCTAAGGTGGACCATTCACTAAGTTTGTTGGTGCTGTCCAAATAGGACTTTGGGGACCAGACTGCCCCATGCATTGAGTAGGTGTGTGTTGTGACAGATTCCTGATTTGTGGCATTTTTGATACTGTAATACTAAAATTTTCCTCTTTTAATTTGGGATTAGTGGTGCTGACCGATATAGATCAGGTGTCTATGACTAGATACGTGATGTTCATGCGGACCCCCGACAAGGATGTGACAAAGTGGGAACTGAGTCTATCCTAGTTGGGACCCATTTGATTTCATCCTGCATCCTATCTGTATATCTATGTACATACATATACGTACATTGTTTACATTATACTATATACTTTGCGATGGAGGGAGATGTATGTCTCCATATTACCTTACATATATGTTCTTTATATATATATATATATATATATATATATACACATATATATACATATATAAATAGTTTTTTATTTTGTAATCGTTGTTGGTCAGTTGTGAGATTGCGCTTTGGCGGGTGAACGGCCCCTGCGACCTGCAGTCATTATCCGCGATCACAATGGAGCCACTTGTGTGCCATGGTGCGCTCCAACAAGAGAGTGATCACGGGACTGTTGTCACATGGTCGCCGCTATGATGTTTCTTGAATGACTAGTGCTATAGTTTGCATAGTTGGAGGTGCCAGGTTGCACTCACGTGACTGGGCATCACGTGATCGCATGTGAAGTGCTTTTTCCCCATTATACTTTTTCGGACATGCGCTTTGAATCTCTGAAGACGCCAAGCACACATAATTAGTCCATGCTGGTTAGTCTATTATCTACAGTATTACATATGATTTTAATCATGCGCCTGAGAATTAATGAATTAGGTATTTCACATGTTTAGTTAATAATCAATTATGATAAAGGTATGTATCTCAATATTAATGATTTATTGACCCTTGATTGTGGAGAGGGGTATCTATATGTTTAAAACACCATTGTATATTTGCCATTGCTTGAAAAAGGTTCCATTGAGAGGACTGAAACATCGCTTTCTGGTGAATAAATGCACGTTTTACCGCGGATGTGCCGCAGAATTTAAAAAATTTTTTGTATCTTCAGTATAGTGGTGAATCGCTTCTACAGCCGCTGGCACTCCATCTTTACTTAAAAATACTGCGGTGCTGCTCACGATTATTTTTCTTGGTATTGTGTGTGTGTGTGTATATATATATATATATATATATATATAGGCACTACAAGGGGGCATTATAATACAGGGAGCACTACAGGGGAGTTATAACTGTATAACTGCAGGGGGGAAGTAGAACTACAGGGGGCACTGCAAGAGGGGCTTTATAAATACTGGGGGCACTATGGTTATATTATTACTACTGGGGGTACTGTAGGGGCATCATTGCTGGGCAGACCATGTAGGCATTTTTTTCTAATAAGGGCACTCTTGGGAAATATCACTAGTGGGGGCACTCTTACTAATGAAGGCAGTCTGAGAGCACTATTACTACAGGGGGACTATCTATATGGCACTGTTGTTTTTGATAGTATAGTGCTGTGGGTATAGGGAGCACAGTGGGCACAGAATTGGGAGCAGCAGCTAAATGATTATGGCCTGTATAAATTTGGTGGTCTGATCTGGGGGTCTGTAAGAATATGGGGGCTGATTTGCAAAATCTGTAACTGTTCCCCATCCCCATGTCCCATATAGTACTACTGGTGTCTTATTATGTGGCAGAGGGGCTGCATACCCCTGACCAAAGACGTCTGCACATTATAATCTGGATCAAATGGAGAAGAAAAGGAAAATGAACAACTCAAATCCGTGTAGACATCACCTGTAAGTCACTGAAGTCACTGAATCTGCTTCTTTTCAAATGTGTTTTAATATGTTTGTTAGGAGGTTACATGTTATTTTTTTATTTTTTTTTGGGGAGGTTGGTGCAATTTACCTGTTCCATCTAGGGCACTGAAATGACTTGTCCTGGCCCTGATTCCAGGGTGCCACTTAGCATGGTCCTCAGCCCCCACAAGAGATTGCTTACCCCTGACACACTACAGTTAAGCCTGACAAAAGACCATTGGCTTAAAATGTTGCTACCGGCTTGTTATTTGAATCACTACGATGAAGTATATATAAATGGATTCATTATTTGCATCAAGCCTTTAGTGACATTTGTTTTCTCTATTTTGGATATAAATGTGGGCATCACTTTAACTTTAAGAGTATGACTATTGCACAGTAATAAGATCATGTGGTGCATCAAAAGAGGCATATGTATACATGACAAGAACATAACTCTACCACTTTACAAATCACTAGTCACACTGCACATAAAAACATTGTGCATAGTCGTGGGCATTTTTGATCAGAACTTTACCTTTGCAAATATTATTTATGTAGCGTGAGGTCTCTCTACAAGCTTGACCACATCATCTAATGTCATCTGCCTTATGATATAGTTCTTTGAGTTAAGTAGTCTTTTCCAAGATGGAGGCAAGATTTTGTAATACCTTTACTTTAGAGCAACATTTACCAAATCAGTATAGCACAGAGGTACTTGCATAAAACCCCTTCGAAAAGACCACTTGTTTGTACATGTCAGTCTTTCTACAGACCAGATATTACTGAGACAGTTGTTTTTTTTTTATGTCCTAATATTCCTTATTTATTAGTCAGGAGAACCATCCCTGGATGACTATTTTTATCAAATATGTTTTATGTAGGGCCATCAAGTAAATTCTTCTTCCTAGCAACCATATGAATATTTGCACAAAATTTAAATTCCAATTTCAAAGTTTTCACCAACATGAACATTCCAGTCTGGCATCTTTATTGTCCACATTTTACATTATTAAAGAGCCACATTAAAGCTACGCATAGACAGTTGTGATCTTCAATGGTGTAACTTGGTGACCCCAATACTAACTCTATACCAGAGACCATAGATGAAGTAACTCCAAAAATTTGAAGAGGAGACAATGGCACTAAATATTCACTTATTTAATTTGCTATGGGTAACAAGGACATTTTTCCTGTGATGGTTTTGATCAAATAGAAGATTATTTTTGTCTCTCAAGTTCTTTTGCATGTGACCGTAAACTACTTGCATTGTATTCAGTGTTCTATGTCTAAATTTGGTGATCTTCAGCCATTCTAAAGCATGGGAAGAGTCACTTGCTTTCGAGTGCACATACCATGTAATTCTCATTGGGCGATCACATAACTTTTTAAATTGCTTCCAGCTGAAGTTCATATACACATTGTTTATACTGTAGAGGAAAAGAGGCTGTATCTCATGACCGCGTCATTTTGTCTATAAAGAGGAAGTTTGAGATAAGTAAACACGACAGAATAATTTTAGTGCCTGCCATAAAGAAGCGATCATCTGTATTAGTCAAAGATAACAAAAGACTAGATATAGGGTCGCTGAATTGATACAAGCAGTATAATGAGATCTCCATGCCTGGTTAATATGGAGGGCAAAGAGCTTTTGCCCAGGGGCTTCCACTATTTTAGGCCCCACGTCACCTGGTACCTTCAAGCCCTATCAGCCACTTCCAGCAGCAACATGGAGGTTTGTACCTACAACAATGTAAAGGCTTTAATGGCAGACAAGGTGATTATGCAGCTTTTACTAATATTTATTACTAAGGGCAGGAGCTCCATTCTCTAGCACTACTCCTATTTCTGGTAGCACATACCTGCTGGTTGGACAAAGGATTAAGTTTATTAAAATACAGCATGCTAAAACAAGATTCCCCAAAAAACAAAAGTCAGAACAATTTGACTGCCTTCATGCACATTTTATTACCTTTAGGTCCTTTTGAGATTGGCATTTATCTAATTTCATTACTGGGGAAGTGGCATTTTGATCTAGGCCTGGTTATTTAACAATATCTTTGATATTACTTCTAAAACTGACCATGCTAGATGACCATCTAATGTCTATGTGACCTCCTTACTCTGCCCTTACAGCAGATGAAGGGTGAGATATAAATGGAGATGTAACTGACTTCCTGTTCTGTGTCAATTGGAGAGTCAGAATGTTGGTCACGTGACACAGCTGAGGATCAGAAGTAAGTTTACTACTTCACTACAATTTACATCTTGTACCTTTCTAACAGGTCAGAGAATAAAACATTTTGTGGGAGTGCTACTTTAAGTTGCACTTGATGAATGTTTACTGTAGTTGAAATAAGCCATCTTCATCAACTTTAGCCTAATATGGCTTTGAACCTTTAGGTCACCATTCTCTATGAATGCCTGACCGGAAGTGCTGATGACACAAGTAGCCTGAGAACACACAATTCTGACCAGGATCATGGCATTATGACAGAGAGGAGTAATATTAAGGCACTTTGGGGTGGTGTTATTTTAAAACCATTTATCATTCCACCCAACTTAATCTCCGATACAGTGTCTTAGCCAAGTTGCCTAGTGGGGGCCATATAACCTAACTCCTTACTTAGCCAGCCTATAAAACCTACCGGGACACTTAAATGAGAGCTCCGTGATGGTTTTTTAATGGAATGGGCTGGTTTGTCCAGGCTATATTTCATTATTTAAAAATGTTAAACTATGACAATATTTAGCAAATCTCTGTACTCTCCAAACATCCTAGAACAAAGTTATTTCTTCACGTGTGAAACTCTGGTAAATGATTGAAGAGATGTTCAGTCTGAATCAGGAGGAGAGTATGAAGGTGCAGCTATATTTCAGTTATCAGTACGGCTATGACCACTGGTTGGCATAAATCAGGGTAAATGACAGAGTGAGTATACTGTATACTTATTCAGCATTGAAAAATCAATAGTCAACCAAACTCCTATTTATAAAATTAGTGTCAACTAACATTTATGCACATAAAAGGGAGAGTCCTATTATGGTGCTGGGGTCCTACCCAGGACAGAATCGTTTGGTGTTTGTTTTCCCTTTCCCCTTTCCCATGGCCACAAAACCAATTTCTTAGTCCCTTGTTTGCTAATACAGGTAGACAGTTTCTTGCTTCAATGAGATGAGATCAACCAATGCTTGGCCATTTTCTTCATGGACCCCATGGCAGCTGCACTATCTTACTCTAAGCCATACACAACCAGGAAAACCTCAAAACTTTCCACATCAATATAGACTTCATATTCTTACATTGAATGGGTTGTCTGAGAGTTTTCAATCCTCAAGGGAGCAGAGGCGCTTATCAAATAGTGTTGGGCGTGAATATTCGAATTGCGAATGTTAATCCCGAATATCGCAACTTCAAGAATTCGTGACTATTTACAATATAGTGATATATTCATATTTTCAAATATTCAACTTTTCTTTTCATCAGTAACCTCCCTTTTGCTTGTGGGACAATGAGAAGGCTGAAATGTCTGTGTCTGAGTTTAGCAACATCCCTAGCAACCAATAGGAAAGTTGCCTACCCTTTAGTATATAAGAACCTCCCCAGCAGCCATTTTCTACAGTTTC
The DNA here is from genome assembly GCA_033119425.1 of Bufotes viridis. Taxonomy (NCBI): domain Eukaryota; kingdom Metazoa; phylum Chordata; class Amphibia; order Anura; family Bufonidae; genus Bufotes; species Bufotes viridis. The sequence continues at coordinate 109,907,862 of CM065594.1, forward strand.
TTACAGTTCTGAGAGAGACAGTGTCATTGCTGTGCTCTCTGCTTTCCTGTGTTACATTACATTAGATAGTTAGCGTACATATATAATACAGATAGTTAGTGGGAAATCGTCAGTGTAGGTTAGATAGTGATATAGTGTAGCTGTCCACACATACATGCTACATACATAGTGCTGTATGTATGCTACATACATACATAGTGCTGTGATGTCACAAGTTCACAATAATACTTCATTCCATGGCACTGTAAATATGAATATACATAATACAAAACAAGTAAAATATCATGAACAAGACAAAAGTTAGAAACTGGTACAGAAGGAGAGAAAACCTTGCCTGTGAGGGTTTACAATCTACAAGGGATGGGAAAAGCATACAGTAGGTGCCATGGTGGTATAGTGGCAACAGGATAACTGTGAGTTGTAGGCTTTTCTGGAGGTTGGTTTTCAGGTTTCTTTTGATGGGTCCCACTGTAGGAGAGAGTCTGATATTTTGGGGTACAATGTTCCAGAGTATAGGGCATGCATGAGAGAAATCTTGGAGTTGCAATAATATCATATAAAACAATTGATTTTGTTGCAATGTCAGTCCATGCCCGCTACTCAACCTACTTCTTCCGCCACCAGCATCCTTATCGGTCTGTGCGAGCTGTGACTTGCATATGTTTGGTTACCTTAGGGCAGGCTCGCTTGCTCTCAGTCTCTTAAAGGTCCAGTGCATGTACATCCAAATGTTTCCCCAGCCAATGACTGGCTGTCCCTGGGTATATTAGACACCCTACCCAGTGGGAGAGTGCTTGAGCTTTAGGTTACCTAGTGTCTAGTAACCAGTGAAGGTGCGCTCTCTTGTCTGACTACCCATGTACTGTACTCTAACCTGACTACCGACCCCACCCTCACCTCTCCTTCCCTGACCTCAGATTTGCTACCTGGATTATGCACTTACTCATCCTGCCCTGATCTCGAATTTGTTATATGGATTGTAAATGTACTCAGCCTCCCCTGAACTTGGACTGTATTCAAACTATGCCTAAGCCCTGACTACTCGGTGCTGTGTACCGGTGCCTCTGACCCTCATCAGCTACACTGGGACTATGTCAACAGGTAGCAGCCTGATAACTCCCCTGCAGCAAAGTCTAGATCCCTGTATAGGGGTTAAAGGATGCATAATAGGGGACTGCCAGGATAATGCCCTTAGAGGTAGGCCAAAGCCAAACAGGTTAGTTGGTACAGTGGGTCCACACCCACTGCTGTTACAGATCTCTTAATGTACAGTAGTAGGACTGAAAGCTTTCTGTGAAGGACAGCCAGTAACTCCCACAGGTAGACTGTCCGAATTTTCAGGGCCAAACTGGAATAATAAGATTTGTTGTTGACCCAGTCTAAAAATCTCAGCTGAAACAAGCCACTTCATAACTGTTAATATCTGGAAAATTAATCCCACCCACTTCCCTTAGCAGCATAGGTTTCCCCATGAATATTCTTCGACGTGTCCCCTTCTAAAAAATTTGGAGAATGCCGCCTTAAGGGTCTTAAAGAGGTTGTCCTAAAATCAAAATTCTTTTATGTGCTCCTAACACCCCTCACCATGCATACATATGCCCCCAATACCTGTTTTTCAAGTCTAAGCTTTCCTTCCCCTAGAAGACATCAGGTTATCCAGGCAGATCTGTTTACTTTCTCCCCTTCTTGTTTTGTTGAATACATAACTTTATTGATACACAAGCCTGGCTGCACTGCACAGAGATGAGTCACAGGCTGGCCACGCCCCCACACTGCTCTGTCTGCAGCAGCTACTCCCATTACAACTCCTGTGTCCATCTTTCTGCACACAGACATGAATCTACTTCTCAGTCAGTGTCTAAATCCCATCACTGACTGTCCACAGGCACTGCCCTCATCATCTCCAGAGTGTGAAAAACAGCTTGAATCAGCAAGCGTATCCAATCATATATGTATCTAATCCTATCCTGTGTGATACAGCCTGCAGAGCGGTGTATCAAATCCCAACACTGACATTGCTAAAATGTGTATCTAATCCCATTTTGTATGATCCTGTCTGCTGAGCTGTGTATCTAATCCCTTATCCACACCACCGTATCAATTTTGCGATCCACATTTTTGCAGTCCCATTGAGTTCGATGGATTTGAGGTGCTCATTTTGAGGACCAGAATAGGACATGTTCTGTTTTTACTGGAACTGACATACGGATATAAAAACACACTGATGACGTCCCTGTGCTTTCCATATCCGTATGTCAGTTCTGCGACAGATAAAAATGACTGTTAAAAAATGTGAATCGCACACGGACAGTAACCTCATTTAGTGGATCCGCGACTTGCAGACCGCAAAACAGATACGGTTCTATGCACGAGCCATATCACTTATACTGAGCGCCCATAACAGTGACATCCACAGTGCCCCCATAACAGTGACATCCACAGTGCCTCCATAACAGTGACATCCACAGTGCCTCCATAACAGTGACCTCCACAGTGCCCCATAACAGTGACCTCCACAGTGCCCCATAACAGTGACCTCCACAGTGCCCCATAACAGTGACCTCCACAGTGCCCCATAACAGTGACCTCCACAGTGCCCTATAACAGTGACCTCCACAGTGCCCCATAACAGTGACCTCCACAGTCCCCATAACAGTGACCTCCACAGTGCCCCATAACAGTGACCTCCACAGTGCCCCATAACAGTGACCTCCACAGTGCCCCATAACAGTGACGTCCACAGCGCCCCCATAACAGTGACGTCCACAGCGCCCCATAACAGTGATGTCCACAGCGCCCCCATAACAGTGATGTCCACAGCACCCCCATAACAGTGATGTCCACAGTGCCCCATAACAGTGACATCCACAGTGCCCCATGACAGTGACCTCCACAGTGCCCCATAACAGTGACCTCCACAGTGCCCCATAACAATGACCTCCACAGTGCCCCATAACAGTGACCTCCACAGTGCCCCATAACAGTGACCTCCACAGTGCCCCATAACAGTGACGTCCACAGCGCCCCCATAACAGTGATGTCCACAGCGCCCCCATAACAGTGATGTCCACAGCGCCCCCATAACAGTGATGTCCACAGCGCCCCCATAACAGTGACGTCCACAGCGCCCCATAACAGTGACGTCCACAGTGCCCCATAACAGTGACATCCACAGTGCCCCATGACAGTGACCTCCACAGTGCCCCATAACAGTGATGTCCACAGCGCCCCCATAACAGTGATGTCCACAGCGCCCCATAACAGTAACATTCACAGTGCCCCATAACAGTGACATCCACAGTGCCCCATGACAGTGACCTCCACAGTGCCCCATAACAGTGACCTCCACAGCGCCCCCATAACAGTGACGTCCACAGTGCCCCATAACAGTGGCGTCCACAGCGCCCCATAACAGTGACGTCCACAGTGCCCCATAACAGTGACATCCACAGTGCCCCATGACAGTGACCTCCACAGTGCCCCATAACAGTGACCTCTTCAGCGCCCCCATAACAGTGACGTCCACAGATCCCCATAACAGTGACGTCCACAGTGCCCCATAACAGTGACATCCACAGTGCCCCATGACAGTGACCTCCACAGTGCCCCATAACAGTGACCTCCACAGTGCCACCATAACAGTGACATCCACAGTGCCCCCATAACAGTGACAACCACAGCGCCCCCATAACAGTGACATCCACAGCGCCCCATAACAGTGACATCCACAGCGCCCCATAACAGTGACATCCACAGTGCCCCCATAACAGTGACATCCAGTGCCCCCTATTTGCCCTCTAGTACCATCCAGTGCCTCCACTATGCCATGCAGTGCACCCTTTTGCCATTCAGTGCCCCTGTTTGCCATCAATTGTGCCCCCCTTGTGCCATTCAGTTCCCCCATTGTGCTATCCATTACCCCTTTGGACATCCATTACCCTGTTGTTAGCCATCCAGTGCCTGTTGTGACGTCAGCAGGTCCTTACAGGGTATAGTATTTAGCTATTAAAATTCTAGTAAGCCTCCTCCCGTTTGCCCATACATTCTAGTAAGCCACCTCCCGTTTGCCCATACATTCTAGTAAACCACCTCCCGTTTGCCCATACATTCTATTGAACCACCTCCCGTTTGCCCATACATTCTAGTTTACCACTGAATGCTAGTGCGCATGTGTGGTGAGTGAGGACGGCCGGGTGGAGCTTTCTTTGCAGGAGACGGTGAGGTCATTCATGACGTTCCGTCTCCTGCTCAAGAAAGGAAGTGAAGAAGACGGAGACTCACCGGAAGAGCAGAAAACCCGACAGGAGCAGTGACATGACTGGGTGGCAGATCTTGGAACGGGCTGTGCTGTGGAAGGTAAGTATCAGTCCAACAATCTTCCCTTCACAGGTTAGAATTCTGCCCCAAATTTAGGTTTTGCCCGGAGAACCCCTTTAACTTCTAAGTGTTTTAGAAGCATAAGTATAGTCTGTAAGGAGTATAGAACTTTGGAAGTGCTTGTTATTGTTATTAAATGGCAGTAATCAAAACTCTATTATTTATTTTATAAGCCCCTCTCCTCTCTTGAAGGTTTTGAAAACTCCTGGACAAACCCTTTAAGGTGACTCTTTGGTAAAAAGGAAAATGTGGAGTAAACATCCATTGTACCCCTGAAGTTATCTGTTCCTAATCCCAGTTGTTCTGAAGGTTCACATGGGTCTTCACATGGGCAGCTCTTTCTGTGCAGATGCCTGCGCATGTTGACTCAATGGCTTCATCCTGTAGTGCCATTGTGTATTGGACGGAGTTGAATGGTGGAGCAAGGCATCTAGGGCTCCCATCCTGCTGTTATATACAGCTGTATTCTCATTCTGGGAATGTACATATTAATAAAACAGAGTGTACAAAACTGACATAGAAAAGTCACCAATATTCGAGTAAGTCTCGCTTTGCACTTTTGCAAAAAGTAGATCTTTCATCGCTGGGAAGGGGCATCAAAAAGCCAGTCTTAATACATTTCTGCATTGTGTTTTAAGACGGATTGTGAAGCTGCCTCCATAAAGGTCCCTTTAGAGGGACATTTAGCAGGCGATTGTCAGGAAGGAAGCTTTCCTTCCGCGCAATTGCCTACGCCTCAGTGAAGAATACTTCTGCATTTACTGTACATGCAGCAATCTCCTCCACAGTATGGGGAGGATCAATCGTTAATGTCATCACTTTTCCCCATGCAGACTCGTTTGCCAGAAGCAGAGCTTGTTTAGCTAGTATAATCTGCTGCCGGCAAAAGACAATTTAGGCGCCTACACAAATCATACAACTACTTGATGAACAAGCTTTTTGGTAAACGGCGGCATCTCTACATGGATAAATATCTGGTGGATTCTCTGCCCGAGTAAAGGGTGCTTAAATTCAGCAACTCATCCCCACTTTCACACCATATTTACTAGTAAGATCATAACAATTTTTTTCCACTTTCTAAAAACAGAGAATGAATTGTGATGTTCAATAATAACCTTCAATATATAGCGTATTCCCTATGTAATTAACCCCTTAGTGACTAATGACGTACTATGTATGTCATGATGTGGTGTTAGTGCACAATATGTCATTAAATGAGTGTCACTGCAGAGCTGTCCAGGCACCCGTCAGTGGTCCAATCATAGCAGTCCCTGCCTTCCGATTGATGTGATTGGTCACTCAGAACCCCACCATTCCTCCCCACAGAACTTCAGTGTTTTTTTTTATTTTTATAAAATAGTGTATTATATTAGTCTATAAGTAGTTGAAATAGTTGAGGTTAGTGTTAGAGTTAGGTGTTTGTCCAAAAAAAAAAAAATACAAATTATAAATATATATATATATATATATATAATTTAAAAAAATATATAAAAATTACTTTTAATTAGATAGCCTTAGTTAGTTTGCCAGAATAGTTTGTGTTAAAGTAAGAGACTCTTTGCCTGGCACCAATTTATACGCTGCTCAATTCATCGCTAGTCACCCCACATCATATTACGCCAAGAATGGCTTATGGTGCACTGTTGTTGTGACAGACATTTTAAAATTTTAGGGCCTTCTGTCTAAATATGGGTCTCATAAAAAAACACTATGAGATCTTATTGGTCATCTGTTGTATTGTACGATACCCCCATGTACAGGGAAGCAATGCCAATACAGCGATTTCAGATAATTCTGCAATTTCTTCATTTCAGCTGACAACACACAGTGCCCCCACGTGATGACCCCAGCCATGACAGGCTTTATAAAATTAGGCCCCTTATTGATTATTTAAATGAAAAATTTAAAGAGGCCTACACCCCAGAAAAATCATTGGTGTGGACGAGTCACAGGCTTCAATTTCGCCAATATTTGCCAAGGAAGAGGACACGATTTGGTCTAAAATGTATAAGCTCTGTGAGAGCGGATCTGGCTACACCTATAAATTTAGAGTGTATGAGGGTAAAGATACCTAGTTTTGCTCTCCTGAATGCCCCCTTCCTTCAATGTAGCAGGTAAAATAGTGTGGGATCTTTGCATCCTCTTTTAGATAAGGGGTACCACTTGTATGTCAACAATTATTACACCAGCGTACTCCTTTTCAGGTGCCTTTTAATCAGAAAGAAAGTGGTACCATACGCCGCAATCAAAGAGGCCTGCCCAAGCCTTTAGTCAACCAAATATTGAAGTCTAGGGAAATAAAGGGCCTTTGCAAGGGGACATCATACCTGTAAAATATTGAGACATTTATACATTCAGACAGTAGCAGCCCTGTTCCTGTGCGCAGCAAAAATACCACCGTCTGTAAGCCTGTCTGCATACAGGATTACAATAAATATATGAGTGGGGTGGACCTTGCAGACCAAATGCTGCAGCCCTATAGTCAGGAAATCCCGCATTTGGTATAAGAAACTTGCAGCACACCTTATGCAAGTAGCCCTGTACAATTCTTGTGTCACGTTCCAAAAGCAGGGAACCAAGGAACATATTTTGAATTTCAAGAACAAATTATTAAAAATGTAATATTTGGAGAGCAGTGGGATAGCGTCATCTAGTCATGCCATCAGAATTATCCCAGAGCAACATTTCCCATCAGAGGTGCCCCTACTGCGAAAAAAGCAGAGTCCAAAACAGATGTAGGGTCTGTTGCAAGAATGGGATACGACGGGATAACATATCAATGTGACACCTTTCCAGATAAGCCAAGACTTTGCATTAAGCAGTGTTTCTGCATTTACCATAGTTCCCTAGATTATTAATTTAATCAATTTACTTATTTACTTCTTTTATGCATTTTTGGCCATTTTTAATTTATTATGCAATCCACTGTTTTTAACACTCCACATTTCATTATATTAGTAGTCAATTATAATTTGGAAAATTAGACAAACTCCAAAATGTAAAAATAAATTCTCATTATACCCCTAGATGAATACTGTAAAATAATAAAATTCTCGCTACATCCATAGATGAATACTTTAAGTGGTGCAGTTTCCAAATGGGGTCACATTTTAGGGTACCTCAGGGTAACCTTCAAATGTGACATAGCGCCTGAAATGATTTCAGTGAAATCAGCCCTCCAAAAGCCATATCGTGCTCCATCTGTTCTAAGCTCTGCCGTGCGCCCATGCACCAGTCGACAACCACATATGGGGTGTTGCCGTATTCAGGAGAAAATGGGTAACACATTTTGTGGTGACTTTCTCCTGTTACCTCTTGTGACAATGAAAAACTTTGGCCTAAAATGAAATTTTTAGTAAAATATGTAATTTTTCTTTTTACAGCCAAGGGTTTCTAAATTGTTTGAAAAGCATATTTGGCCAAAGTGCTCACTACACCCCTTGAAAAATTCCTTGGGGGTGTAGTTTCCAAAATGGGGTCACTTTTTGGGGGTTTCCACTGTGAGGTACCTCAGGGTACCTTCAAATGCGACACAGCACCTGAAAATTTTTCCAGTAAATCTGCCCTCTAAAAGCCATATTGTGCTCCATCTGTTCTAAGCTCTGCCGTGCACCCATATAGCAGTCAATAACCACAAATGGTGTGTTACTGTAGACTGCAGAATCAGGGTAATAGATATTTAGTTTAGTTTGACTCCTAACCCTTGCTGTGTTACAGGAAAAAATTTATTAAAATGGAAAATCTGCTAATATTGAAAGAATTTCTCATATCGTCTACTGTATACAACACAGCTCTGAAATACCAGAACCTCTGTAATTCAATAGATACTCTTCATATACTATGCAAAGTCAATGCCTGAAAAAAAGACTATGAAACTGTATATTTTATTGTTAAACAAAAAGAAAAAGGAATAAAAATTGCTCGATATTTTGAGAACAGGAGCATAAAACCCTATCACTTAGAGTGTAACTCCCCTTAGAGATAATCAGGGATTTCTCTTATAATAAATCCATCACCCCCACTAGTGTAAAGGGGAAGGCGGAAGAGATAAGTAAACAAAGGTAAAACTCAATTTCAGTATGCAAGACCTTGCTGTACGCATGTAATAAAGCTCAATCAACCAAACACCGAGATAGGCAGCAGCCAACTGACAACAAGCTCTCCAAGGCTCTGTTCATACGGCATCAGCTCTTTTGTCAAGGTTTGGGTGAGGCGGCATGAATGATCTAATCTGATGCATCAGGCATTGGTGGGTGGAAATCCTGGCTGATCCACTCCTGATTCATCTTGACAAAGGTCAGTCTCTCCATATTTTGGGTGGACAGCCAAGTTCTTCTTGGGGTAACTATTGCCCCGCCACACTGAACACCCGCTCTGATGCCACACTACTGGACGGGTAGGACAGCTTTTCCAGGGCAAACTCTGCCAGCGGATCTTCAATGTGGGGTGGTAGTGTGCTGGCCAAGTATGCCACCACCTGATGGTTCAGATCCTGCTCCAGGTCAAGCTGCTGCTGCTGCTGGTACTATGCCGGTGAAGAAAGCTGCACATCAGCAACTCTAGACTCATGCTGCTGCTAATAGATCTGGTACTACTCCTGCCACCACACCCCTCCCCTCCTCAGCAGCCATAGTAGTGGAACGTGAGTGCAGAGGGCCCCCCCTGGTCGGACCTGCGAGAGGATGGACGATGGCGCAGATAGGCAACGGCCAACTGACTACATAGGATGTCTCTATAGTAGTTCAGTTTGTCCTCCCTCTCAGCAGGTGTAAAAAAGGCTGCCATTTTGGACCGGTAGCGAGGGTCCAACGAGGTGGAGAGCCAGAAGTCACCCCTCTGCCGAATGGTGACAATTCGGCTGTCACTACACAAGCAAGTGAGCATGCATCGGGCCATTTGTGCAAGTGACTCGGACGGACTGCCTGCCTCCATTTCCACTGCATACTGCCACGGTGTATTTGGGTCCTCTGTCTTCCCTTCCTCATGTAGATCCTCTGGCTGCTCCTGCTCCTCCTCTCCTGTCACCTGTGTAGAAAAACCACCCATTTCGCTACACATTGCTTGTGCCCCAATCTCCTTCTCCTCCAGTTCAGCCCCCACAAGGCTCATGTGGCCGTGAGATCTAGGCGCCACGTCTACACTCCCTAACCAGCCAGATTTACCAGCATCTGTTCCAGGACATGAAGCAGTGGAATGACATCGTTCATCCCGTAGTCCTGGCGACTGACAAATAATGTGGCATCCTCAAAGGGCTTGAGAAAACGGCAGGTGTCACACATGAGCTGCCACTGGCTGACATCGAAATTACACAGGGGAGTACTCCTGTCCGCTTGGATCATTAAGAAATCGTTTATGGCCTTTCTCTGTTCATAAAGTTGGTCTAAAATATCGGGGGTGGAATTCCAACGGGTGGAAACGTAGCATATCAGCCTATGTTGGGGGATGCTGTTCTGCCGCTGCAGCTCAAGGAGGGTGTTTTTTGCAGTGTATGAGTGGCTGAAGTGCATGCACAGTTTCCTGGCCATTTTTAGGTTGTCTTGCAGATGAGTGGAAGACTTCAGGAACCGCTTGACAACCAGATTGAACACGTGTGCCATGCAGGGCGCATGGCTCAGCCTTCCTTGATGCAGCGCCGACACCATGTTCTTCCCGTTGTGGCTCACCATGGTACCGATTTTGAGTTGTGGCGAAGAAAGCCAGGATTTGATTTCTTGACAAAGGAAACGGAGCAGTTCCTCCCCTGTGTGACTCTGTTAGCCCAGGGAAACGAGGTGCAGAACAGCGTGATACCACCATGCCCTGCACATGTAATATGCCCCTGTGAATTGTCCCTGCAGTGGAAGCTGAGGATATGGATGAGGAGGCAGAGGCGGACATTGTTGCAGGACTAATGGCGTGGCAACGTGGAGGCGGAAACGGCGTCATCTGGCCAAATTGCTGGTGTGGCTGTGCAGGAGCCACATTCACCCAGTGGGCCGTAAAGGACATGTATTGTCCCTGACCGTAGTTACAGCTCCACACATCGGCGATGCCTTGCACTTTGGCAGACACCGACAGGCTCCAAGACTGGCCCACGTTCTGTTCTACATGTGTGTGCAGGGCTGGTACTGCCTTTTTGGCAAATAAATGATGGCTTGGGACATTCCACCTCGGCTCAGCACAAGCCATCAGTTCTCTGAAAGGTGCAGAGTCCACCACTTGGAAAGGAAGGGACAACAGCACCAGAAACTTGGACAGGAGCAAATTCAGCTTCTGTGCCGTTGGATGCGTGCACGCATACTGTTGTCTCTTGGCAATCGCTTCGGTGATTGATCGCTGGCGGAATGACTGATGAGGAGGGCAGGAGCATCAGGACCAGCAGATGATGGGAAGGACAGACAGCTCCCTTCGCCTGAAGTGGTGGAGCCTTGACTACATGAAACCGGGTGCGTGCCACTGGGTGATGCAGCGGTTGCTGCGGCAGGCTGGACCACCATATCAGAGCCACGGTTCTCCCAGTCCACTTTATGGTGACGCTGCATATGTTGACGCAGGGCCGTGGTGCCAGCATTGGCACCCTGGCCACGCTTCACCTTCTCCCCACATATTCTACATATGGCCATGTTCACCTCCTCTGGCGGCTTAACAAAAAACTGCCACACGGCCGAGCGGCTACGTTTCACTTCTGACATCCCACTGCTGCTACCCTGCTGACTCCCGGCCATGCTAGCGACTTGCTGGCTCCACCGTTGGCTCACAGGAAAGCTGCCACCCTCTTTCCCGATGATGATGAAGCCCCTTTCGTTACCCGGCTCCCAAGTGTGATGATCAGCTACATCATCATCGAGTATTGTCTGCACGTTACTGATGTCCTCATCAACCGTCTCTAGGTCAGGAGCCTGACAACTCGCAACACCAGCTCCCGTGCCACTCTCCTCATCAGTACTTTCCCGTTTAGTGGAGGAAGCAGCGGATGTCTCCTCCAGATCTTGGCTGGGCCGTAGCTGCTGACTGTCCTCTAGTAACTCGTCCTCGCTGAAAAGTGGGGTCGAGCCCACAGCATATAATATTTCTCTGGCTGAGGGAACAGAATAGGACAGAGGCAGGTTGAAGACAGGTGAAGGCACAGGGCCTGCTCCCGGGCCATGCCAACTAAGTGTCGTGTCACAGGAATCCACCGACTCTTGGCTGGGGGTGTCTGATGTCACTTGAGACAAGTGGATGACCAAGTCAAGAACCGTTCAAGAACCGCTGGGTTGCTAGTCAAGACACGACCGCTAGATGACAACAGGAGCTCAGGCCTCTCGCTGCGACCCGTGCTGCCACGCTCCCTTACTCTGCTGCGACCTCTGCCTGCGCCAGAAACATTTAGGCCTCTGCCACTCCACTGTGCAGGGCCTGGCACTTCCTTGTCTGACATACTGTTAGATCAAATAATAAAATGTTAGATCAAATATTTTTTCTTTCGCCACTAATACACGGCAAACAGGTCTTCAGAATATATCACTGCACCGCTGAGCAGCAGTTAGGCCCAAATTTTGTTCTACTTTTACACAACAGGCTTTTCAACAGATATATGCAACGCTGGACGGCGAATATATTTTTATATCGCCACTAATACACTGCAAACTGGGCTTCCGAAAATATCACTGGACCACAGAACATCAATTAGGCCCAAATTTTGTTCTACTTTTACACAGCAGGCTTTTCAACAGATATATGCAATGCTGGAAGGCGAATATATTTTTATTTCACCACTAATACACGGCAAACTAGACTTCAGAATATATCACTGCACCACAGAATGGCAAAGATATTTTTTCATTTTCAACGAATACACGGAAAAAAGGCCTTTAGAACAGATAACTGCACCGCTATGCAGCAAAGATATTTTTCCTTTTTCAACTAATACACGGAAAAAAGGGCTTTAGAACAGATAACTGCACTGCTGAGCGGCAAATATTTTTTTTCTTTTTTCACTAAATACACGGAAAAAAGGGCTTTAAAATAGATAACTGCACAGCTGAGCGGCAAATATATTTTACTTTTGCCACTAATACACGACAAAAAGGGCTGTAATTATCGCACTTCACTCCGCAACTGCTAATACGTCCTTTTTTCTCTACTAATACAAGCCAAAAATGCCTTAGAACATATAACTGCACTGCACAAGGGCAAATAAATCTTAGAAATATTTCCTTATAATAAACCCTGTTAAAGCCTGTATCAAACAGCACTTGCAATAACAAGAACGGTTTGCTGGAATTACAGAGCTGTATAATTGCAATTTGGATCCCTTGAGTAATCTCTCCCTGCACTTGTAAATCTTTTTTTTTTCACCACAATCAAGTCTTCCCATCACTGTCCCTAGCGCCTGCAGACACGTGTCTCCCTGCACTAAGCACGCTGGTGAATGGCAGAATCTAAGATGGCTGCCGTATTTATAGGGCTGTGACATCACATGGCTGGCTGGCTGCTGATTGGCTGCATGCATGTCAGTTTGGGTGATCACGCCTTCTCAGGGTTCCTTGCCCCATGTCCTCACACATGTAGCAGCCATTTTAGGAAAAAATGCAATTCGTTAACACAAAGGAAATTCGCATTAGGTGCGAATCAAATTTTTTATTAACTTACTGATCGAATTCCATTTTGTCAGCTTCGATTCGCTCATCTCCAATCACAGACCCATTCAAGTTGAATGGGTCTGCATCTGTCTGTGGAATCTACACGGATGTTGCCTCTACATTGGGGACCGGAAATTGCAGTCCCCATTGCACGGAACGGCTGGCATACATTTGTGTGAATGAGCCATTATGCATAGATTACTATATACTCTGAGCTCTGCCATTACGTGTTGAACTCTCTCACTCTCAAACACACACACTTTCAGCCCCTTTCTAGCACTACATATTTCCTTTATGAAATGCACATCTACATAGTTTACTATTCTCCAGTTTTCTGCAAATAATACAGCCTGCACCGTGTAATGTACGCACTCCTTTTAAACTGCATTGGGAAGCTCTCATTGCTGAGAGGTGTGCTACATATTTTTGGAGTCAACTGGATTTGTCATTTTTAATAAGTGTATGTAAAAAAAAAAAATAGGATGTCTCAATCGGATGTCACCTTTTAAGGGTCCTGGAGGCACCCCTGAGACACTTGGCGATCCCCATCTGGGGAACACAGGGACCAACTTCCGCAGGCAGGACAGTGAGTCACTGCCGGACAGACATGAACAAACAACACAAGCAGAATACAGACATGGCATACAAACATGGACAGTAGAACCAGGCGGCACATACTGAGATGTAGATGGCCGGACCCTTGGGTAGCAGCAAACCAAAACAAGACATAGACCAGACAGAGCAGAAGGGTGAAACACCCGCATGGCATGGCATGAACAGACTACCTGGAGACTCCACACTCAATGGCAGAAATAGCAGCCAAACGAGCGCACCTGAGAGGACACACCCACGGAACCGACAAGGGGAGGTTAACCCCTTCAGGACCAAACAGGGAGGTACACAAACAGGTCAGAGGGGTAATATGAAACCACAGCACTGCAGCTGTAGTACAGGGACTTTGCCCCTAGCAACCAGGCAACATCATGAAATACCCACAGGGAGAAGAGTAACATGAAACCGCAGCATCGCAGCTGTAGTACAGGGACGTTGCCCTTAGCAACCAGGCAACCATCCTGAAATACCCACAGGGAGAAGGTTAGCATGAAACCACAGCACTGCAGCTGTAGTACAGGGACGTTTCCCCTAGCAACCAGGCAACATCCTGAAAAAATAAAATTAAAAATAAAAAAAACATAGAATTCATAGAAATGAATGGCAGAATAATGCAATTAATAGAGCTTGAACCAGTTAATGTACATGTTACAATAATCACTATAATTCTATATTCCGCATACTATGATTTAGATAGACTTTGTGTCGGTATACACTGAACTTCTAGTATTATATTCATTAGATTTAAAATAACACACAATAACCACATGATTATGCAGAGGTTAATATATACTTTAAACTGTACTATTACATGCTAAAATTGCACATGTTACAATTCAGACATATTTGGTGTCAGTATGTACCGCACGTTTTCCATGACATTTTAAATAACACGCATTGATGATTTTTTTGAAAGTGCAATAATTACTGTATACTTTGAACTGTGCCACTATTCATTCAAATTCTATATTCCTTATACTGTGATTTAGATACACTTGGTGTCAGTATACACTGCACCTCTACTATTATATTCATTATATTCAAAATAACACACACTAGCCACAGCATTAGGGCTCATGCACACAAGCGTGTGCCAGCCGGACCCGTGCTGCGGACCGCAAATTGTGGTCCGCAATGCACGGGCACTGATCGTGGGGCCGCTTGAATGGGGTCCAAGATCCGCATCCGACGGTCCGTACTTCAAAAAAGTAGTGCATGCACGGACAGAAACCCCACGGAAGCACTCCGTAGTGCTTTCGTGGGGTTCTGTGCCTCCGTTTCGCACCGACCTTCAGGATTGAGGACCCATTCAAGTGAACGGGTCTGCATCCGTAATGCGGTGCCAGAATGGCAAAGGCAGGTATTTTGCGGTCATGTGCATGAACCCTTATGCAGAGATTACTATATACTTTGAACTGTGCCATTACATGTTAAACTCTCTTACACACACACAAACTTTTAGCTCTTTTCAAGCACTACACATTTCCATAATGCACATCTAGTTATGTTTTTCTACTTTAAAAAAATCAAAACCTTTGAAAAAATAAAAATGTACTTTGCATCGTCATATTCCAACATCCATGACTTTTTATGTTTTTGTCTACAGAGCTGTGTGAGGGCCTAATTTTTGCAAGAAGACCTCCAGTTTTTATTGGTACAGGGTATTTTGAGGTATATATGACTTTTTGATAACAGTTTATTTATTTTAGAGGGTCAAAGAAATCAAATAATAGCAAATTTTTTTCTGTTACAAATTTTTTTCTGTCAGGAAAAATATTTTTATATTTTAATAGTTTGGAGATTTTTGGACACAGTGATACCTATTATGTTTTTTTTTATCATTTTTTTAAAAAATATGTACAATTGGGAAAAAGGGGTGATTAGAATTTTTTAAAATTTTGGGGTATTTAATCGATTGTACAATAATTTTTAGAATGCCACTTCAACCCCTTCCCGATATGTGCTGTACATGTACGGCACAGCGAGAAGTTATTTCTCGACATGCGTCACGTTGATCGGGCACGTGCAGAAACTGCGCTCACTCAATCAGCTGCAGGGGCTTGCCTATTACTAACAGCTGAGCCCCTGCTGTATCCCCCGGCATCGGTGGGAGTGCCGATGCTGGGATTTAACCGTTAGATGCGGTGGTCAAACTTGACCGCAGGACATTTATGGTGTTTGCAAAGGGAAGGGGCTCCCTCTCTCATGTCATCAGGTCGCCGAGCTGCGCTGATGGGGGCCCAATGGCTGCCACGGCAACCTGATGCCAGCTATGGAAGCCTATGAGGTATTAGGTATTGTAATGTCCATAACGACATTTTTTGGTCACATTGTTTTACAAAACGTGTGATAGCGAGCGATCAAAAAGTACTATGTACCCCAAAATGGTAGCAATGCAAACATCAATGCAAAAAATGAGCCCTCACACAAGGCTATAGCAGAAAAATAAAAAATAAAATGCCTCTCAGAACATGACGACACAAAAACAGGATTTTGTTTTAAAAAATGCTTTGTGTAAAAGTGGTAAAAAGTTACAAAAAAACATATAAAATTGGTGTTGTAATTGTACTGTCAAGCAGAATAAAGATAGCATGCCATTTTCCCCGCACTGTGTTTACCGCAATAACAAAACACAAAAAGCAATGGCAATCTCTTTATCCTGCTTCCCAAAAAGATAAATAAAGAGTGATCAAAAAGTCGTATGTACCCCAAAATGGAACCAATGATAACGGCAACTCATCCCACAAAAAATAAGCCCTCACACAGCTCCATTAAGAGAAAATTGAAACAATGTATGGTTGTCAGAGAATGGCTGCACTGGTACCCCAGAGGGTTTTCAAAAGCAATATGGCGCCCATAAACCAATCCATCAAGATATGTGCAGCAAAAGACAAAAGGTGATATTTACCTTCTGAACCGGGCAGCATACCCAAACAGCAGCTTATTTCCATGTTTATGGCATTTCAATACCCAGCAGTACCCACCTAACAATTAAAGGGTGTGGTGTGAGTCTCAGATGGCACAACCTGGGCACAGCATATTGGTCACTGTGGAAAAATTGTAATATTCAGTTTGCACGGTCTGTTGTGCATTAATTGTTGCATAAAGCAACATTTTCTTGAAAAAAAATTAATATTTCATGTTTACAGCCAAGTGTTTCAACTCATAAAAAAGACATAACACTAACAATCCATTTGCCATTACTAGTTTTTAAAAATTCGATTCGGCTGCTTTACCGCACTTCTACAAGAAATGAGATTTGTTCCAAATTACTTTGACAAATTAACTTCTAACTGATAATAGGTTGACGTACTAAATAAATATTATTTACTGCCTATTTAAAGTACATTAAAAACATTTTATTTGATACATTTTAAAATGAATTATCTCCAAAATAATAGGCTGGTAGAGTGGATTGGAACTAATCAGACAAATAGTTATGCTGGTTCCTAAATCCACCCTCCCACAAGAACTCCTTATTGTGTCTAGGAGTACAAGACAAAACAGGGTGCTGCTGTTACAATTCCAAGAGTGTATCCCTACACATCCCTCAGGGCTGCAGTCCTTATGGATGATGTACCACTCAAATATGAATAGAACTGATCAGCAGTCAAATTACCCTATTGGGGCTCAAGTTACGGGAAGAGAGTCAGCATGCAATTATTATCTTGCAGTGCTTAGGCTCGATGCGTTTCCCTTCCGACCATTGTCGGTAATTCATCAGGAGCATATGATCTGAGTGTCTTCGTCGAGATTGTAAACTGCAATCCTGATGGTTGATATGCAGTAACCCCGACAAAGCACTCAAAATAGTTTGCTGACTTTGTTAAGGTGCAGAGCTATTTGGAACGCTGCACGCCTCTGATGGTGTGCGTGCAGCAAAACAGATGAGCCTCCCGGCATTGTGTTAGCCGTAAACGCGCACGAAAACACGCGATTTTTAAAAGAAGATAACTCCTCCCCTTATTCTGACAAGCCTACGACAGGAGGCCAATAGGCGTACACTCAGTCCGGTTAGCCACGCCCATTCCTGCTGTCATCACTTATTCCTGACAGGCAGAGAGTAGGTGCAATCAAGTGATACCGGTCACGCCTCCTCCTGTCATCACATTCGGCTAGGACAGTGGTGAGTATATTAAGGTGACGTATGCTTGGGTTTCATCAATTAGGGGACATAGGGCCCACAAATTTATGTCGGAACAGAGATATAAGACTCCGATATATGCGTATTCAAAAACGCATACATATCAGAGTACTAGCGCCTATTTTTGCCATCCCAGACATGACAGATGGCTCAAGTGGCGCTACATGTAGTAGATACACAAGCTACAGAGGAAAGGTGGTACTAAGTAATAGAAACATGCAGAAGACAATTTTAGTAGATATTATATAATCCCGCTAGTTACTCAATAAAACATGCAAATGAAATGGCGTCATTCAACCCCTTTGGTTTTACTGTATTAAGCGTGAATATTCACTGGGCCTCCTTCCTGAGGAGGAGTGTGCCCACATCTCCACCTCTCGCTGGTGGTCGTACATGTTCTATCCCCTGAAATTTGAAACAATCTGTGGTTAAAGGGTGTTCCATTACTGCATGTTGCGCAATTGGGGTATCACCTTTACTTCTGATCTTTAATAGGTGTTCCCCTATGCGTCTCCTGAATTCGCGTTTCGTTTTCCCCACATATTGTAATCCACAAATGCAGGTGGCGAGGTACACTACCCCTGTTGTCTTACAGTTTATAAAGGATTTGATGTTAAATATGTGTCCTGTGATCGAGCTGGTAAAATATGCCCCTTTCAGGATCACCTTGCAAGCTATGCAGTTCCCACATTTGTATGTGACATTTGGTTTGTTAGCCCCCAACCATGTTTCACAGGTGGGTAAGTGGAACGCACTGTGGACCACTTTATCCTTAATGTTGCCCCCACGACGGTATGTGATCAAGGGGTATCCTCCTACCAGGTGCCCAACATCTGGGTCTGTTTTTAAAATCTTCCAGTATTCAGTCAAAAGTGCACGTATCTCTTTATGCGCCGTATCATAGGTCCCTATGATCCGTAGTTGGGCATCCTCCGATACATGGTTAGGGAATCCCAAAGAAGTGTTTTTGGAACAGGAACTTCCAACTCAGACTTATACACCTAACATTAATGCAGCCTTCAAGAACCTGACTAGGCTGTATAAAAATCAAGTCAAGTCCTGGTGGAAAGTTCAAACTCTGGATATTTACCTCAAAAATAAGATAGTCCCGAGAGGACTGAGAAACCCAGTCCTACCAAATATCAGACTGAGGTCTGAAACATTGATGACGAAGTGGGAGAAGGAATCCATCGATTCTTCTCTACGGTTAATGAAATTTCTACTGGAGGAGGAGAGAGATTTATTGACAAAAAATACAATTGAACTAAAAGAAGCCATTGAAGTGGCCAAGAAACTTTACAAAAAGAGAAACATTGTTGCAACAATCAGTGGAAAGGTTTACAGGGTACCTGAAGGAGAGGAAACATAATCAGTTTGTCAGAGATAGCAAGGATTTCAGAGAGGGCAAGATCCTCGAATTTGCAGGTCAGAAAGTGGTTAGGAACATCGCGGAAAGCGAGACAGACCTCTCGTCCTCGGAGTACGAAACTGATCCTGAAATAGGATCCGGAACAAATTATACGAACCGAGGGAGAGCAAGTGGCAGGGGAAAAGGTAGAGGTGCAGGTAGAACCCGTGGTCGGGGACGCGGTAACAGTGACAGAGGTCACCGGGGTTTTTTTTTTAGGCACAACTCTGGGATCACTAGAACCGACTCAGGTGGTAAACGAATACCCACTCAGGAACAGGAGAGGCAACTAGGGGCCCAATTATATAGTGACACCACTCAGATCGTTAATCTCTCCAAACGTGTTTTAAACACTGCTGAAATGGGTATTCTGAATACGGGTCTATCATTTGTACCTGAGTGTAGATTCAATCCCTTCACATGGGTAAAAGATATTAATTTTTTTTATCAGGAGACTCAAATGGAAGAAGTTTTTCTGTACCCATGACAGGGAACAATGTGAACAACTGGGTATTGACCTAGAGAAACTCCCAGATGTGAAACTACTGGCTGGTCTCTTAGAAGAGGATGAAAGAGGTCTGGGTGAAGGACCATTCACCGACCTCAAATTACCATCAAAAAAATACCCCCCCAATGGGAACCTATTCCCCTCTGGACGTTTTCCTCAATGTGGTCACTGAAAAAATACGGTCGCTGCATGTAGAATACCCTAGGAATGTAACAGAGCAGGAACAAATGGCACTAGTGGAACTACAGAGGGATTCAAATATTGTGATCAAACCCTCGGGCAAGGGGGGTAACATAGTGATCCTTGATGTTAACATGTATATACAGATGTGTAAAAAAATCCTGGATGATAAAAACTGCTATGTTAAATTAGATCATAACCCTCTAGATGCATACAAAAATGAGCTAAAACAGATTCAGAGTAGAGCAAAGAGCCATAGACTCATAAGTGCCAGTGAGTTTGCATACCTTTTGCCCATGTACCCGACGCTACCGGCCTTTTATAGTCTAACCAAATTACATAAGGGCATTGACCCCTTAAAGGGAAGGCCGATAGTGTTGGGTATAGGAAGCTTCACAGAGAGAATCAGTGTCTACGTGGACAAGATCTTGAGGCCTTTTGTATTCAGCCTGCAGTCGTTTGTCAGAGACTCGATGGACGTGCTGAGGAGACTGAATGACATCAGATGCGATAGTGATACCTTCCTCGCCAGTTTAGATGTGGAAGCTTTGTACAGCTCCATCCCACATCAGCAAGCATGTGAAGCTGTACAGGCATTCCTACTGGAAAGAGGCTCCCACTTTCGTGAACACAATGAGCTCATAGTCACCCTGCTCAACTTCATTCTACACCACAATATTTTTATGTTTGACCGCTTCCTCTACCGCCAGCTCAGGGGGGTGGCGATGGGCAGCCCCTGTGCCCCGACCTTCGCCCACCTCTACCTGGGCGGGTGGGAGAGGGAGACGGTATTCAGTGACGAGATGGAAGAATGGACCTCATCCATTTTACTATGGATGAGGTTCATTGATGATATTTTCCTCCTATGGAAAGGCACAAAGAAACAATTCTCTGAATTTGTGTCCACGCTAAATGTGAACACTTTGGGCCTATACTTCACATCTGTCATTGATAATAAACATCTTGAGTTCCTGGATCTCTCGATTGAGATTGACCCCTCTGGCTATCTCAAAACAAAAGTTTTCCGCAAACCTACGGCCACGAATGCACTCTTGCGGTGGGACAGCGGACATCCTCACCCACTCAAGAGGGGCATTCCTAAGGGGCAGTACCTTAGAATGAGATGAAATTGTTCTCAGTGGTCTGATTTTAAGGTATCAGCGGATGACCTTCGGAAACGATTTGTGGAGAGGGGCTACCCTAAAACCATGCTCAAACAGGCTTATCATTGTGCGGCTACATGTGATAGGGAAGATCTCCTACACCCTAAAAGTAGGACATCTGAAGATGCCCAACTACGGATCATAGGGACCTATGATACGGCGCATAAAGAGATACGTGTACTTTTGCCTGAATACTGGGAGATTTTAAAAACAGACCCAGATGTTGGGCACCTGGTAGGAGGATACCCCTTGATCACATACCGTCGTGGGGGCAACATTAAGGATAAAGTGGTCCACAGTGGGTTCAACTCACCCACCTGTGAAACATGGTTGGGGGCTAGCAAACCAAATGTCACATACAAATGTGGGAACTGCATAGCTTGCAAGGTGATCCTGAAAGGGGCATATTTTACCAGCTCGATCACAGGACACAGATTTAACATCAAATCCTTTATAAACTGTAAGACAATAGGGGTAGTGTACCTCACCACCTGCATTTGTGGATTACAATATGTGGGGAAAACGAAACGCGAATTCAGGAGACGCATAGGGGAACACCTATTAAAGATCAGAAGTAAAGGTGATACCCCGATTGCGCAACATGCAGTAATGGAACACCCTTTAACCACAGATTGTTTCAAATTTCAGGGGATAGAACATGTACGACCACCAGCGAGAGGTGGAGATGTGGATATACTCCTCCTCAGAAAGGAGGCCCAGTGGATATTCACGCTTAATACAGTAAAACCAAATATCTACTAAAATTGTCTTCTGCATGTTTCTATTACTTAGTACCACCTTTCCTCTGTAGCTTGTGTATCTACTACATGTAGCGCCACTTGAGCCGTCTGTCATGTCTGGGATGTCAAAAAAGGCGCTAATACTCTGATATGTATGCGTTTTTGAATACGCATATATCGGAGTCTTATATCTCTGTTCCGACATAAATTTGTGGGCCCTATGTCCCCTAATTGATGAAACCCAAGCATACGTCACCTTAATATACTCCCCACTGTCCTAGCCGAATGTGATGACAGGAGGAGGCGTGACTGGTATCACTTGATTGCACCTACTCTCTGCCTGTCAGGAATAAGTGATGACAGCAGGAATGGGCGTGGCTAACCGGACTGAGTGTACGCCTATTGGCCTCCTGTCGTAGGCTTGTCAGAATAAGGGGAGGAGTTACCTCCTTTTAAACATTGCGTGTTTCCGGCTAACACAATGTCGGGAGGCTCATCTGTTTTGCTGCACGCACACCATCAGAGGCGTGCAGCGTTCTAAATAGCTCTGCACCTTAAAGTCAGCAAACTATTTTGAGTGCTTTGTCGGGGTTACTGCATATCCACCATCAGGATTGCAGTTCACAATCTCGACGAAGACACTCAGATCATATGCTCCTGATGAATTACCGACAATGGTCGGAAGGGAAACGCATCGAGCATAAGCACTGCAAGATAATAATTGCATGCTGACTCTCTTCCCGTAACTTGAGCCCCAATAGGGTAATTTGACTGCTGATCAGTTCTATTCATATTTGAGTGGTACATCATCCATAGGGACTGCAGCCCTGAGGGATGTGTAGGGATACACTCTTGGAATTGTAACAGCAGCACCCTGTTTTGTCTTGTACTCCTAGACACAATAAGGAGTTCTTGTGGGAGGGTGGATTTAGGAACCAGCATAATTATTTGTCTGATTAGTTCCAATCCACTCTACCAGCCTATTATTGTGGAGATTATTCATTTTAAAATGTATCAAATAAAATGTTTTTAACGTACTTTAGATAGGCAGTAAATAAACCAAATTACTTTGTAACAAATTGCATTCCATTGTATGGTGTGGGCGCAATGACGGGGAACAGCAATCATGCTGCCCCCCATCATTTAACACCTCAGATGCCGCATTCAATGATGATTGCGGCATCTGGGGGTTAATCAGGGGTTAAAACAAAAAAATACATACTCACCTCATCCATTTGATCGTAGAAAGGCTGTCGCAGGCATCTTGATTGAATAAAACGCTCTGAGCTGATTTAATGATGTCACCACTTCATCACGCTGGGCGGGATTGGTGAAGTAATTTATTTATTTTTTACCGCCACATCAGAAAAAATTTATTCTGTACCATGGGTCGTAGATCGAATTCCACTTTGTTAACTTTGATTGGCTCAACATTAGCCATTACATATGGCTGATAAGAACAAGGGGTTGGGGGTTAGTGGGGGTTTCTTTGGGCGGTAAGGTTTTTGTTCGGGAACTTAGGTGATGATCTGAAAAAAGTATTGTATCATTAGAGGATGCAGTGCAAAACTTAAGTGACTTGCAATCTTCAAAGGGGTTGTGCCATAAACTACTTTTCAATCTGACGTGTATTTTCATCAATGACTCTAGCTTCCATTCCTCCTTGGATAGTGTTTTGTTTTTCAAATTTACCTCATTTGCAGTTTTGTCTTATCCCCCATGCTTGTATCCTACTTTCTGGTTTGTTATTTGTCTGCTGTCCTAATATGCCTTAAAGCAGTGATATGTGTCCCGACATCAGCAGCAAAATGTAGGTAAATGCCCTGCAAACAATAAAATAAAATACAGAAAAATAATAAATAAACATTCTAAACTTGAGCCCAAGTGAGTGACAGTGGCACCTGTCACCCAGAAAACAGAGGATGTGGCAGCAACGCCACCACATCGGTCATCGGTACCAAGCATCTCCACCAAATCCTATGAAAGTGTTCAGCTATCAGCTGTCCATCTCCCAACACTGGAGAGAAAAAGAAATAGAAAGAAGAAGTACCCACCTACCCATGGCTCTGAATGCCTTATTTCAAACTTCCTGGTCCTTTGAAATGCTGTCATTCTGTCTGGTGGACAGTTTTAAAAACCTTATGGCGGTGGCTGTCCCACAGTAAAAGACTTTGTCAGGGTCCCCTCTACAGTATTATACAATGAAATTATATACAGTGGCAGTATAGACAGTGTAGAAGATGGAAAATAACCCGGCGGATGGAAAATAAACCAAAACAGCCTCACATCCTACACACTTAACACCCCCCCTCCCTTTCACTCAAACCATTAACAAACGATTTACAAATTTACTTAAAAACATATTAAAATAACTATAAGGCAGCTAAACTAACCATATAAAAAAACAAAACTATATACATGCCTTATCCTTAACTTAAGGCCAACCAAATACAAGTGGCTCGGAGGGTGGGTATCTGCACCAACATAGGCCCTGGCCTGGAACACAATTGTCCAGCCAGGGCACAGTTCTGGAGGATGAGGAAGAGGAGTAGGAGGAACGCTGGGGGATAAAGAGGACACAGTGATTGACATTAGGCTGGGAAAGCCGCATAGGTTCCCGATGTGTATGAACAGTGAGTCAAGGATACACTGTGTTTAGGTAAAGCCCGGACGAGCAGGCTTTATTTTGTTTTGTTTGTTTGTGCTATGCGCAATAATGCATGAATTGGGACATGAAAACCTGTTGTCTGCAAAGCTATTTGTGAGGATGATCCCTGGAAAGAAAGCTACCCCTCACAATTGGTGGAGGATGCATGCATAATAACAATAGGTTGCTAGGGGCAACAACCCGACAGAAAAGAGCAGGTGCTGCTGAATGTTGGCAAGGAAATTGCTGTGTTGCTGTGCAGTGATTTAAAGGGCCAGAAGCTTGCTTGTTCGCTGGAGCTGGTGCTGCTGGAAAACTGCTGGTGTTAATCTGGACTTTTTTTCCTGAGGTGCAAGCTGTGCAGTTATTTAAAGGGCCAGGAGAACAGTAAAGGAAACTGACCTGTCAAAATGGCTGCAAAATGGTGGAGCCTGTGGAAAAGTCCTGGGAGATGGTGATCGGGGGGATCCCTTTGGGGGTTATACTAGACTCCCGCCAGCAAGTGTCTCGGGTCCTGCCTGAAAATCTGGACTTTGTAACAAGAGGGCCAGAGACAAAAACTAAGGTGTCACTGACCTTTGTGACGGACTATGGCTCTGTGCAGTGGGAGCTGTTGAAATGTGAGACCCTGAGGCTAGAATTGCGTACTGGGCAAGGATTTTCCCTTATTTTGGCAGATATGGTATGGCGGGAGTACTTCAAGTTCTGCAGTTGGGGTTCTGGAGGACAAGCAGAATTATGCCGTTGCCAAGGGCAACTGTCGGGAAGACAAAGAGGTGGAGAGCGGTGCGGTTCTCAGGAGTACATACCTTCCCTGCGACTGTGCACAGAATCCTAAAGGGTGCGGCTGGAGTGACCGTCCCGAAAAAGACAGGAGACAAGTCCAAGGTGTCTCCCGTGGCAACTACTGCATTGAAGAGAAGGGTGATGACCGCGCTCGAGATTTCCTGAGCTACCCTTATCTTCCGTGAGTGCTGAATCCGTGACGACAATCGGTAAGATCATTATCCTGTGTGTAGCAGACCCAGTGACAGTGAGCCGGCAGCAGTTGCTACCTGCTGGGCAGGTCACCAAGGCAAGAAACTGTTACGGAAATGTGTGACTATGTGAAAAACGCTGTGTCTGAACAGGCGGGTAAGCCTGTTGTAGTTGCTCCCTCGCAGGAATCTGGAGGGTAGAAGGTTTCTGTGTTGCCTATAGTGCCTGTGACTAAGGCTAGATATGGGATGGAGAAAATTAGAGATCCCATGCTAGCCCGGGTAAGAGGTAGCGTGGTAGTGAGAAATTAGACTGTTGAACTTGATAATGCAAAAGTGCTCATACATGAGGGAATTTTGGGCCGTGATTTCCCATTGTTCCGTGATTTGTGGGAAGTGGAATCACTCCTGCAGAACTGGTACCTCTCCCTTTAAGTGAAGTGACCATTGGAATCAATGCTGCAGTTAAAGTGCAAAGTGATGGTACAAACCTTGCGGAAATGAGGAATGACAATGTGGATATTTGCGAAATATATCATGCTGGTGATGATGATGACAATCCTTTTCCTTTGCAGGCTGTGATTAGGAAGAAGCTCCCCTGTTGGTAAACATCTGTCTGATGTAAAAATGCTGATAAATGTTGAAATAACACCGCTGGGAGAACCCACTGTAGACAATGTGGCGGGGCTAGAGTATGTACCACACATACCAGAAGTAAATATGCAGTCTCCACGGGGTTCTATGGTTGCTGGGGAGGTGTCCAATGTGGGGATTGGCTCATCAGTACCCCTAGAGGTCAGAATTGATAATGACACAAGCGGTATCTATGACGTATGTGCTGTGACCGATGGCAACGCAGAGAGGGAAGATACCATATTAAGGTCTTGTGAAGTTAAGGTAGTTGCTGGTAGCGACCAGGCGACAGTTATACCTGACGTGACGAGAGTTTAGGGAGGAGACGTCAGCATAAGGTTTGAGAATTATACCCGGGCAATGGAAGATTTCCTGGCAGGTCTGAACAACCAAAACGAGTATGTAGAAGAGCATGACCGACTGCTGGCACAGGCTCACTACCAGATGGGCCTGGCAGGCCAGTACGGCTGCAAACTTGAAGATGTTTTCGCCCAATCCGCACAGTCCCTAGATACACTAGAGAAGGGACTAGCTGTTCTCGCAGAGCAACTGCAGAAAGCTCCAGAAGAGTCAAAGGAGGAGACTCAGAAAGAGATAAGTGAACTGAAGGATCTAGAGTCACAAATATAAGCAGAAATTCTCGAACTGTAAGAGGAACTTGCAGCTTCTGAGTGATCCAGACGTCATGCAGAGCAGAAAAGGGATGAACTGGCTGATGAGGTCTTAAACAGCACTTCAGAAAAATCTGCTCTCTTGGAGGAGAAAATACATTTGAAAGCCAGGATGGCTAAACTTGATCAAGAGTTTTGTGATCGGATGGTGGACCTGGACCACCAGAGACAAACGGTATCTAGATTGGAGAAGAAACAGAAGAAGTTTGACCAGCTCCTGATTGAAGAGAAATACATATTGGCTGGATATGCTGAAGAGCGTGACCGAGCGGAGTCTGATGCTTGGTAGAAGGAGACCAAGGTCCTCTCCTTGACTCGAGCCCTTGAAGAAACGCTTGAGGAGCGAGATGAATTTGAGAGACTGAACAAGCAACTCAGAGCAGAGATGGAAGATCTCATGAGCTCAAAAGATGAAGGAGAAGTCTAAGCATGCTCTCAAGCAGCAGGTGGAAAATGAGAAACCTGAAGAGGAGAATCCTCTGAAAGATGTCAAGAAGTCTAAGCCAGAACCTGTTAAGAATGAGTCTGGAGATGGTGGTGCCGTGGTGCCAGCAGAGGCAGAGAAGAAGATGGGAGATGTATCTGCTGAACCAGTGGATGGGGCTGATGTGGATGCAGAAGCCAAGAGGCTCATGGCAGTGTGTGGCCAGGACCTGGTCATGAAAGACATTTCCTCTGCTGTCAATGCCTTCCAGAAAGCCAGCAGTCTGCTGGGGAAGAAATACGTGGAGAAGGTCGACCAGTATGAGTATCCTGTCTACTACGATTGGTTGGCTCTCCTGAATCCTGCCCAAAAGGAGAACAATATCCTGGGTGAGCCTATGGAGAAAATGCCAGAAGATGAAGATTCTGATAAGAACCCCGGTGTCCCCATTACCTCCAACCTTGATGACAAAGAGGAGGAGGAGTTAGGAATGCAAGTATATGATGCCGTGTCCGAAAAGGATGAGAAGGCTAACAGAGTGAATGAAGTCTCCAAAAGACACTCAAAGGCTAAAGAAGCTAAGGCCGATGAGACTGAGTGGGAGAAATCCTTGGATGTTCCCGAGACCAAAGATAAGGCTGAAGAAGAGTCTGCTGAAGCAGGGGAACAGTTCAGTCGAGAGTTGCAGCAGTCTAAGAAAGGACATGAGGAGCATGTGCTGATGCCAAATGTGGAGAGAAAAAGAAAAACAAAAAGAGAGAGGCCACGGGTGCGAAAGTGCATCATCTTCACTCGTGAAAGAGAGTACCGGGTCATGAGATGGGCAAGAAAATCCCGTAGGTCATATCTGCCCCGTACTAAATTCATGCGGGTGACAAACCAAGCGCTATTGGCCTGGGTCTGGCAGAATAAGGGGAAGACTGTAGGCCAGGTCGATGCCCTCTCACGAGCATCTTGGTTGGATGCTAGTGTTCACCCCTACAGGGTTGATCAAAGGGGGGGATATGTGAGGCAGTGGCTGATAGGAGAGAGGAATGGCAGGATTATCCATCTCTTTCCCATCAGTGGGCAGGCTTGAGGCAGCAACAGGTGCCACAATCAACGGAGCATAAAGCTGTCCTCAAAGTGAGATGGGTGTGTCTTGTGTTGTACAGAAGCCTGGAGTGGTTCTGTGTGTGGTCTGAGCTGGGAGTGCTGAGAGACCACGAGGCTGGGATTAGCCTGAGGTTTGGGGGTCCCGCGACGCCTAGGGATAAGAGTCGCATGGTCAGCGTCGGGCGGACGACTAGACCACAATCCCCAAAAGACACCGGTGAGGTAACAGCCAGGAGGCTGATTGACATTAGGCTGGGAAAGCCGCATGGGTTCGCGTGTGTGTGAACGGTGACTTAGATGAGTCAGGGATACACTGTGTTTAGGTAGAGCCCGGACGGGCAGGCTTTCGTTTTGTCTTGTTTGTTTGTGCTTGTGCGCAATAAAGCATGAATTGGGACATTAAAACTGCAAAGCTATTTGTGAGGATGATCCCCGGAAAGAAAGCTACCCCTCACAAAATATATATATATATATATATATATATATATATATATATATATATATTATAATTTCTGTCTAGACGTCTGTCTGTCTAGACGTTCTTTATCTTGCGACCAAACGACTGGACCGATCTTCACCAAATTTGGCACACGGGTACATCAGGTGTCCGGGAAGGTT
This sequence comes from Bufotes viridis, assembly GCA_033119425.1. Lineage (NCBI taxonomy): Eukaryota > Metazoa > Chordata > Amphibia > Anura > Bufonidae > Bufotes > Bufotes viridis. Next base: position 109,936,662 of record CM065594.1, read on the forward strand.
TTAGACCAGGTCTCGGCTCATTAGGACTTACCGTTCCCGAGAGAGTCCCAAAAAATTGCCTGCATTATAGCCATTACAAGCCTGCAAGCCTTTCACTTAAATCCAAACTGTCATTTACTGCTCGCTGGCAGTTCGTCTCCACACACACAGTTTTACTCCATGTAACCATAACAACCCAGCCATGTTTCTTCATTGCTCTAGATGAGGTTTAAAGGAAATCTGTCACCAGGATAATCACTATTGAAGTAAAGCCATGGCCTAATAGCACTTAGTACCTTATTTCCTGAGGTTTCCATAACAACTTGGCCATTTCCCTTTACAGCTGCAGGTTAGCTTTAAAGGGGCAGGGCACTGTGGATGACACTGTTAAGGGAGCGGAATGCTATGGAGGTCACAGTTCAGGGGAAAAGTAGGGTGGCCATTAAAGTCGCCCTTAAAACCCTGCCCCCAGGTCCAGATAAGCCACACCTCTGATTCGGGTAGGTCATGCCCCCTCCCCCCCTGAGGTGGGAGGGGCAGTGATTTTCTCCCTGCAGCTCACATTCAGACAGAACAGTGCTGCTGTCTTAGAGTGAGCTGTTTTAAAGGACATGCCCCTGATCCTGTTAGGCCATGCCCCCTCCCACTAAGCGAACAGGGATTGAAAAAATAAAGTTAAAAATCAACTTTTAGGTCCGCTAAGCCACACCACCGATACGTTTAGAACACACACCCTCCCCCTCTGCAGCCAATGAGTATTGATAAAATGAAGTTAAAAATCAACTTCTGTCAGCTGCAGAGGTGGGAGGGACAGTGACTTTCTCTTTGCAGCTCACACTCAGAGAGGACAGTGCTGCTGTCTTAGAGATGTTCAAAAGGACACGCCCCAATCCAGTTAGGCCACGACCCCTCCCACTCAGCCAACGGGGATTGAAAAAATAAAGTTAAAAATCAACTACTAGGTAAACAGCTCAGCAGACAGGATAGGATTAGATACACAGTTTAGCAGACAGTATCATACAACATAAGATTAGATACACAGCTCAGCAGATAGTATCACACAGGATAGGATTAGATACACAGCTCAGCAGACAGTATCACACAGGATACGATTAGATACACAGCTCAGCAGACAGTGGGACGGGGCACTGTAGAGGTCACTGTTAAGGGGGATACTGTTGATACTGTTTTTACGACACGGAAACATGAAATGAAATAGATAAAATATACCCCTGCGAAGTTGGGTCCTTCTGCTAGTATCTATCTATCTATTTATCTATCTATCTATAAGAGACTAGCAGAAGGACCCGGCTTCGCACGGGTATATTTCATCTATTTCATTTAATGTTTGTGTGTGTCGTTACTCCACAGTTCCCCACCCCTTAACACTGACCCCCCACAGTGCCCCGCCACTTTAAAATGGGACCTCTACAGCAGCCCATCCCCTTAACTTTTACCTTCACAGCAGCCCGCATTTTAACAGTGAGTTTCATAGCAACCTACTCCCTTGAAAGTGACCTCCTCAGGAGCCCGCTGCTTTAACAGTGACCTCACAGTACCCTGCTGCCTTAACAGTGACCTCCACAGCAGTTGCCCCTTTAATAGTGGCCCCTGCCCCTTACAGTGACCTCCACAGCGGCCTGCCCCTTAACAGTAACATCCACAGTGCCCGCCCCTTTAAGAGTGACCTCCAGTGCCCGTCCCGTTAACAATGACCTCCACAGCGCCTGCCTCTTTAACAGTGACCTCCACAGCTAAGTATCTCTCCTCTACCCAGCCTTCCTATAGGTAATCAAGAAATCACAACCATAGTGAAGCACTGACTTCCTCCGTGAATAATACAAGGTTTATTATACTCACAAACAGAAACTTGATAAGCATGTATAAAATCACCAAGGTGCACATTCACAGATATCTGTGAATGTGCACCTGGTGATTTTATATATGCTTTATCAAGATTTCTGTTTGTGAGTATAATAAATCTTTTATTATTCACAGAGGAAGTCAGTGCGTCACTATGGTTGCGATTCCTTGATTACCTACAGCAAGGCTGGGTAGAGGAGAGCTACCCATCTGTGGAGCTTAATGGTCCTTTTCCATGCCAGAGAGCTACTTTGTACCAGAAAAGAAAAGGCTCAGAGAAGTGAGCAGCAGTGCGGCCTTCACATATAACGATTTCCCAGACTCTGTGATTTTTGCCCACATCACATCTAAGACCTGCAGCACGATAAGTACAGCTACGTATCTAAGTGATATTTTTCTTATTGTGAAGTGACCTCCACAGTACCCACCCCTTTAACAGTGACCTCCACAGAGCCCTGCCCCTTTAATGCTAGGGCTACATGACGACATGTGTCGCGAGTAGAGTTGAGGGAACACCTGGAAGATCGGGTTTGGTCGAACTTCATAAAAAGGTTCGGGATCTGAACTTGACCCGAACTTGACACCGAACCCCATTGAAGTCAATAGGGACCCGAACTTTGAAGCACTAAAATGGCTCTAAAGGTCCAGGAAAAGGCTAGAGCCTTTTTGGGTAAGTGCCCTGCAAATAAATGTGGATAGGAAAATGATGTAAAATAAAATAAATAAAAATTACAAATTTTATTCCTGAAGAGCAGGAGGTCCATATGGACTAGGAGGTTGAGGAGGCTGTGAACGTGGCGTTGTAGGTGGACGTGGTGGTGTAGGTGGATTTGGCAGTGTAGGTTGAAGCAGCGGTGGAGGAGGTGGAGGCAGCCAACACTATTTATTTTTTTAATTTAATTTGAGTACACCAAAAAACATTGGGAATATATAAAATAACACAAAGAGTGTGCTGGAATATAACAATGGCTGTGTGAAGTCGGTATACTTGTCTATTCTTAACAAGGTACAGACAAGTCCTGTGGGATCCATGCCTGGTTAATTTTAATAAACGTAAGCTTGTCCGCATTGGCTGTGGACAGGCGGCTGCGCTTGTCTGTGATAACACCCCTGCTGTGCTAAACACATGTTCAGAAATACACTGGCTGCAGGGCAGGCCAGCACCTCCAAGGCATAAAGGGCAAGCTCAGGCCATGTGCCCAATTTGGAGATCCAGAAGTTGTATAGGGAAGACCCATCAGTCCTCCTGCTAAGACGTTGCATATCAGCTGGTGGTGCTGGTTGTTGTGGTGTGCTGACAAAGCTTTTCCACATTCCGGCCATGCTAACCCTGCCTTTTGAGGTGCTGGCGGTGCCCTGGCTGCTTTGGCGGCCTCTTCCTCCTCCTCTGCCTTCGCCTTTTGCTTCCACTGAGCCCCCGGTGTCAGTTGGGAATGCCATCAGCAGCATGTTTACCAGCGTGCGCTTGTACTCGCGCATCTTCCGATCATGCTCCAGTGAGGGAATTAAGGACGGCACGTTGTCTTTGTAACAGGGATCCAGCAGGGTGGCCACCCAGTAATTAGCACAGCACAAGTTAGAATGTGGGCAACTTGGCTGTCGTTGCGCAGGCACTGCAGCATGTAGTCGCTCATGTGTGCCAGGCTGCCCAGAGGCAAGAACATGCTGTCCGCTGTGGGAGGTGTATCGTCTGTGTCCTCTGTATCCCCCAGCCATGCACAAGTGATGCCCATGAGCTGCTTTGGGTACCACCCTGCTGTGAAAAAGTTCCTCCTCCTCCTCCAGAACTGTGTCCTGGCTGGACAATTGTGTACCTGACCTATGTTGGTGCAGGAACCCACCCTCCGAGCCACCTGCGAATGACTGGCCTGACAACTGTTGAAATGATCCCTCTTCCTCCTCCTCTTGCTGCTGTGACACATCTTCCTCCATCATCGCCTGAAGCGTTTTTTCAAGGAGACATAGAAGTGTGATAGTAACGCTGAGAATGGCGTCATTGGCACTGGCCTTGTTGGTGGAGTACCAAAAGCAGCGCAATAAGGCACACAGGTCTCACATGGAGGCCCACTCAGTGGCGGTGAAGTGTTGCTGTTCTGCAGAGAGACTGACCGTGCGTGCTGCAGCTGAAACTCCACTATCGCCTGCTGCTGCTCGCACAGTCTCTCCAGCATGTGCAAGGTGGAGTTCCACCTTGTGGGCACGTCGCATATGAGGCAGTGAGCGGGAAGGCCAAAGTTATGCTGCAGCACAGACAGGCGAGCGGCAGCATGGTGACAACGCCGAAAGCGCACACAGACAGCCCGCACTTTCTGCAGAAGCTCTGACATATCGCAGTAGATTTTCAGGAATTTCTGCACCACCAAAATCAACACATGTGCCAGGCAAGGGATGTGCATCAAACCGGCTAGGCCCAAAGCTGCTACGAGATTTCGACCATTATCGCACACTACCAGGCCGGACTTGAGGCTCAGTGGCACCAACCACTCATCGGTCTGTTGTTCCAGGCCCGTCCAAAGCTCATGCGCGGTGTGGGGTTTGTCCCCCAAACAGATGAGTTTAAAAACTGCCTGCTATCGTCTTCCCCCTGGCTGTGCTGAAGTTGGTGGTGAAGGTGTTATGCTGAGAGGATGAGGAGGTGGTAGAAGAGTAGGAGGAGGAGGCAACAGGATGCAAAGAGAAATGCCCTGCAATCCTCGGGGGCGGAAGGACATGTGCCAAACAGCTATCAGCCTCAGGCCCAGCCGCCACTGCATTTACCCAGTGTGCTGTTAGGGAGATATAACGGCCCTGGCCATGGTTACTGGTCCATGTATTGGTAGTTATGTGGACCTTGCCACAGAGGGCATTGCGCAGTGCACACCTTATTTTGTCTGTCACATGCTTGTGCAGGTAAGGAATGGCTCGCCTGGAAAAGTAGTGGCGGCTTGGAACGACGTAATGTGGGACAGCCACCGCCATAAGGTTTTTAAATCACGGGTGGGTAGGGAGTACTTCCTCTTTCGATCCAGTGTTTGGGAGATGGACAGCTGAACGATTCCATGGGACACTCTGGTGGTGCTTGTTGAAGGTGACAGACGTGGTGTCGCATCCTCCGTTTGCAGGGTGGCTGTTGCCACTCTCACTCCAGAGGTGGAAGAAGAGGCAGAGATTGCAGCAGAAGAGAGAGCAGGAGGAGCCAGAGACTTTTCTTGGTTTTGGAGGTGTTTACTCCACTGCATATCGTGTCTTGCACTTAGATGCCTGGTCATGTAGGTTGTGCTCAGGTTTAGAACGTTATGCCTCGCTTTAGGTTCTACTTACTTGGCGTGCAAACCACTTGTGTCTTGTCGTCTGCACATTGTGTGAAGAACTGCCACACCGGGAACTCCTTGGAGCTGTCTTTGGTGTGCTCGGTCCCTTGGTGTGGTGGACAGTAGCAGGCGTAGTGTCTAGGGGACAGGTGCTCTGCTTCTGCATCCTGCTCGCTCTTTGCTGTGCTGGTGTCTCTATGCGACCACCGCCTCTTCCTCCTATCTGCACAGGTCACTAGCATGACCTTCATCCCATGTAGGGTCTGGGACCTCATTGTCCTTCACATCATCTTCCACCAAGTCTTCTGCACCCCTGCCCTCCTTGTCGGTTTGCACACTGCAGAAAGCCGCAGCCGTTGGCACCTGTGTTTCGTCATTATCAGAGACGTGCTGCGGTGGTCTTCCCATGTCCTCATCCTCAAACATAAGTGGTTGGGCATCGGTGCACTCAATCTCTTCCACTTCTGGAGCAGGGCTAGGTGGATGGGCAGGGAAACCCTGCCAGGAGAGTCATCAAAAAGCATGAGAGTCTGCTGCATTACTTGGGGCTCAGACTGCTTGGCGGATTTGTAAGGGGTGTGGTGCTAGATAGCTGCCCATGGCCTGCCGGTGCCAACTCTGTCTCCCACCCGGTCCACTGCTGAAAGCTTAATGTGAAGGTACTGGAGGCACTATCAGCCACCCAATCTACTAGCGCCTGTACGTGCTCTGGCCTCACAATTCGTATTGCTGCATTCGGGCCTACTAAATAACGTGGAAGGCCCTGTCGTCTACGTGAACCTGAGGAAGGTGTTTCATATGGGCGTGTAGCTGGCACACATCCACCACATCCTTTCCTTGCAACAGGAGCCCCATCAACACCAGCAGCACCACGACCATGGCCAGGTCCCTTATTCGACACTCTCCTCATTCTTTTCAGTGACCCAACGAAGTAACAGACAGATTTAATAAAACTTGTTCCCTTTCAGGTATGCCGTACTCCATGTCATAAACAGAAAATATTGGTTTTAGTCACATGTCAGATGAATTTATTACACTTTGGGACCTGCCTAATATGCCCTGGCAGTGTGATAAAGATAAAAGATATTTCTATGGAAACAACGTAAATTGTCACCAGGCCTGTTTTATGGAGGCACAGCAAGGGATATGCAACCACTGAGGAAGGGTTAGAGTAATATCCTGAAACGCGCCTGGTGACGGCGTAGACCTGCTGAAAAGTCCTCCATACTGTTGCATGGCCATGCACAGAGTCGGATGAGCTACCGAAACGAATTTTCTATGAATGCCTCTGCTCCCATTGAAAGACTCGTAATATCGAGGCAAAACCAATTGCCGAGTCCAAACCTCGCGAGACTTCGGCATTACTGGCTTGAGGAGTGTGACACGAGACGCTGGTAACGGCCGCACCGCTCGCCTCGCCAAGCCATCCTGGAACTTGAACCCCCAAAGACTTTAATGTGGATAACTTCAGATGATACCATAAAAACTTCTTATTGTGGGACGTCTGTCTATTAATATGAAAAGATATAACAGCGGTATAATGGAATAACATATCAGCGTGACCCAGGAGGACATATAATCTACCTAATTGGACATATAAGATACACTGCACAGAATACGGTATATGTATTTATAACAGACTGCTGCTTATTATTGCAGTGGTCTATCTGGATTTAAAAAGGCAGCTATCTATAATAAGACGCTATTGCGATTATTATTCGACTGGATTATACCGATGTCAGACTGTTGCTATCCTATGAGTATTGTGCAATTCTCTCTAGATTAGATTGCTGCTATTGACTTTTATGAATTGAATTTATCTACTAGATTGCTGAGTATTTGTTTGTATATTTGTTTTTGTGTTTTTATTGATTGATTTTATGGCGATTTTATATGTATGAAAAATAAACAATACTTGTTTGAGATTTTACGATCCCTAATTAGTATATGGTGCACAGTGTAAGGAGTGCTCGCCCAATTTACGTTGTTTCCATAGCCTACTTTTTTAGGGAGGGAGGGAGCCCTTCCATAAGGGTTAGTAGCACCATACCGTGTGTGATCGCGAGCCACCGCCATTTAAATTACAAAAGATATTTCTAGGTCACAACACAATATGAGAAACAAATTTATTACACTGTGTGGCCTGCCCAATAGGCCCTGGCAGCGTGTTAAAAATAAAAGATTAGTTAAGGTCACAAGTTACTTTGAAAGATATGAGGGGCCCAAGAATCGGTAGTACACCACCTAATTTACTGAATACATTTTGGCAAGTCAGGTATGCAGTGCAGCAGGAACACCAACGCAGGCCGCAGGGTACTTTGCGGGCCAAAATTATGTTGTTTTTTCAACCACAATGTCCTAGTGGAATTTACTGATTTTATTTGATTTACAGTACTAGGCAATAATGTAATTTATAGGGAAAAAGAGGATTTTTTCAACCCCAGTGATACAGATGGATTTATTGATTATTTCAGTATTCAGTATTAGATTGCCTGTGCAGGCAGAAGCTGGAATTTATTTCAACAAAATATATGATTTCTTCACCACCAATGATACTGATGGATGCAAGTGAAATTTTTTCACTACTAGCAGTAGTACAAAGCAGGCCACAAATTTACTTTGTGCCAAAATTGTGTTTTTCCACCCACAATGTCCCAGTGGAATTTACCTTTATTTTTTTAATTTGCAGTACAAGGCAAAAGGTCCTTTATAGGAAAAAAATGAGGATTTTTCCTATACCAGTGAAACAGATGAATTAACAGATTGTTGTTCACTATCATGTAAGAAAGAAGTTTTCCAGCTCACCATATTCTTCTCATGCACGGAACAGACCGGACCAGTCCTTACTTGAAATATGAAGAAAACAAAGGATCCAGCATCTCGGGTAAAAGACTTGGCGTTCACTTTATTCAGTAATAGTCACAATTCACAGAAGTGGATAACCTCTCCCTCCACCGCTTAGGTTGACATGTTTCGGACTTTCTAGTCCTTACTCGTAACCTCATGTGTGAGCCAGTTGCCCAGCTAAAATAATCACAATCCTCAGAATGAGGCGGGAATTATATGACTGGTTCACACATGTTACATTTGCGTCACCCCTTGTGCAAATAAAAAAAATAAAAAATTTAAATATACTTAAGTGTGTGTGTATATGTATGTATATAGATATATATATATATATATATATATATATATATATATATATATATATAGAAAAACGAACTGCACTCCAAAAATGAATAAAAAACATCATTTATTGACCCGTGCGGTGCAACGTTTCGGCTCTGAACCTAAAGCTTTTCTCAAGGTTCAGAGCCGAAGCGTTGCACTGCACGGTCAATAAATGATGTTTTTGATTCATTTTTGGAGTGCAGTTCATTTTTCTATATTATTATCTTGGGGGTTATGGTCAGTCCCCATTGAACATTGCACCCGCCCAAGCACTTTTGTCCAGTGCCGCCATTTTTCTTATATAGGTGCTTGCATGAATGTGCAGTTCAATAAAGTACTCTTTGGAAATAATGTCAGACTTCTATATTTGTATATCATATGATAAACCGCACTGTGTGAACAGAGTCCATCCATTATGATACAGACCAAATGAAAATAAATAAAAATGGAAAAAATAGTACTAATAAACCCACCTATTAAAAGAAATTTTTTTTGTTTTTTAATGAAATTAAATATATATTGTTCACTATCAGATTGCCTGTGCAGGCAGAGGATGGAATTTATTTCAACAAAATATATGATTTCTTTACCCACCAATGAAAGTGACAGATGCAAGTGAATTTTTTCACTACACTAGCAGTAGTACAGAGCATGCAACAAATCTACTTTGTGCCAAAAATACATGTTATTTTCCCTACCCCAATGAAACAGATGTTTATTGTTCACTATCAGATTGACTGTGCAGGCAGAGGATGGAATTTATTTTAACCAAACATATGATTTCTTCAATCACCAATGAACCTGACGGATGCAAATGAAATTCATTCAATATACAATCATAGAAATGGATTCTTCACTGTAAGAGCAGTGAGACTATGGAACTCTCTGGAATTCAAGAGGGGACTGGATGTATTTCTGGAGTGTAATAATATTATAGGCTATAGCTACTAGAGAGGGGTGATTGATCCAGGGTGTTATTCTGGTTGCCTGATTGGAGTCAGGAAGGAATCTTTTCCCCTTAAGTGGGGAAAATTGGCTTCTGCCTCACAGGGGTTTTGCCTTCCTTCTGGATCAACTTGCAGGAAACAGGCCGAACTGGATGGACAAATGTCTTTTATCGGTCTTGTATAATATGTTACTATGTATGTAGCAGTAGTACAGAGCAGGCCACAAATTTACTTTATTTGCTTTAAAAGAGGAAACACAAAAAAGTCACTTAATGGTAAAAAAAAAATATATATCACCCACAGTGAAACAGATGGATTTACTGATTATATTTTTCACAACCACAAATGTAGTGCACAGAGCAAATGTACTTTTAGCACAAAAAGAAGCCCAGAATCTGATGTATTTACAGAATTAATGACAAGGATATATGCAGCACAGGGGTACTTTACAGAACAAAATGTGAAAATATCACCGCCTAGGACCCCAAAATCACAAACGGAGTAACAGTATTATTTTTCCCTTCCCTGGCAGATATGCAGTGCAGGTGCACTTAAAAATGGGTAAATTTTGCCAAATGAAGTAAAAAGACTGGATTCTATTACTGTCCCTGGCACATATGCAGCTGCAAGTGCACGTCACTTGCTCAAAATGGCCGCCGATACCAACCACTCACAGAAATATAAAAGTCTTTGTCACTGGCCTCATAAAAAAACTGCCATTGCACCCACAAGAACAAAAAGGTTGTAGATCGCTGAGTGAACACAATTCTGATATCAGATATTATTTAGCAAAGCTTGTTTCCTATTCTCTCCCTGAGAGCACCAGCAGCAACCTGTCCCTACACTAACAACAGAGTGACGTGCTGCGCTAAGTGACTCCAGCTTATATAGAGGCTGAGTCACATGCTGCACTTAGCCAATTAGTAGGCATGGCTGTGATGGTTTTTAAGGGCAAAGTTGTTAGACGCTTGTTGATTGGCTGCCCAACAAACACCATAAAATCTACCGAACCCGAACCATTACGGAAATTTTCGAGTTCAGGTCCGGGTGCCAACAATCCTAAAGTTCGGTACGAACTCGAACTTTACAGTTCGGGTTCGCTCAACTCTACAACAACAATTTTTATAATGGTAGGCTATGGTGTCGCACTGCGACATGAGACATGCTGCGACTGTGACACAATAGTCGCAAAAATCCATTCAAGATGAATGCATGTAGCAGCGTAGTTGTGCCCTATGTGTCGTGCGACTTATTGTCGTCTTGTAGCCCTAGCCTAAAGCTGACCTACAGCAGTGAAGAAAAATGGCTGGGTTGTTATGGAAACCTCGAGTAAAACTGTGTGTACAGTATATGGAGACTAAGCGCCATGAAAGCTTCTATTGGCTGATAAGGGACATGTGACCGTGTACATGGCAGTTGGGATATGAAGAGAAAGACTTGCAGGCTTGTATTGGCTAATGCAGGTCACATTTTTATAAGATAAGAGATATACACGCACATTTTTGTAACACTCATATATTGGGCTTATTATGATTGTTTCATTGAGATTTATCACAAACTTCTTATGTATTGATTGATTCTATTTTTCGCATATTGGTGTATTGGGTACATTATATTGTGACCTTGTTACATAAATCATTGATAGCACTATGGTGGGTGTTTTCCAGGTCTGTATTATGGTACTGGGGCATCCCTGTTCTTGGCACATGCATTTTTGTACATGGTCTATAATTATTTTTATCTCTCACGAAGCCGTGTGTGTGTGTGTGTGTGTGTGTGTGTGTGTGTGTGTATGTATGTATGTATGTATGTATGTATGTATGTGTATATATATATATATATATATATATATTGTGAAGGATGAAAAAGTTAAGCCTGTATTTGTGGGAGGGGCCTTGGGCCTCTACTTATTCCTCCCCCCTCAAGCCTCAGCCTCGGCACGAACAGCGGCCGTGCAGCGCCTGTGCACTTCCGGAGGGTAGGAGGTGTGTCAGTTCGGAGCCGCGCGCTCTGCATACTATCAAGTCGCCTTCCCGCTCACCTCACAGGTCAGGTAACACCCCCTCCCCCCTGCGATCCCTGGGTGGCGATGGTAAGTAGTTCCTTCCTTCCAGCTGGTTGACCGTCGCCCGTCAACTCGACGGTTCCTGCTTTGTGCGCTGGCTGCTCTGTCCTACTCTGACCTGCTTCCGCCCTCATCGATCCCCTTCCGGTCTCAGCATCACAGGTTTCCCGGGCAACGCCGATGCGCTCCGGCCGAGACTCGCCTGCAGCTCGGGTAGGTGAGAGAGCTCCGCGACCGGAGCCTTCCCCCACGCCGATAATAACCTTACTGTACTGTGTGGCCATCAGCCCCCGGCTCTCTCTTCACAGGTACCGCCGGTTCAGCGCTCACCCGCTCCTGCTGTCCAGGCGGGCCAGCGGCACGCACACACACACAGGGAGCGCTGGTTTGGGGGAGGGGGGAACGCAAGTCAGCACAGATATGGTCCTGTCTCGCAGCATAACAGGATTGCGCGGGCAAACATAAAGATCTAGAGCCCTCTAGGTTGTTCAGCACACAGGTCAACTCATAAACTGTTCATTCTGCACATTTGCTCTCTTTAGAAACACAGGTACATGCACAAGTCCGGTTTCACATACAGGCATGGTCTCAGTCATTGTTATGCAAGGTTGCCGGGCCCCCTTGGGTTGTTTAGAGCTGCATTTAGCCATGGTACTATCTTAATTTCGTGTGGGCCACTGGGCACCCAAACACTCGCCCGGGTCCAAGCGGCATAGGGAGCAGCCGGCGGTGGTTCCCCGGGGCAGGCACTGTGGTTTGCAAGGCTCATATTAATTGCGTTCAGCTCAGCTGTACCAGCTCACCGAGTTCCTTGGCCGCGGTTGCCCCTCCTTCATGCTGGTGGCCCAACCACTCCCTGTCTCATCTCAGTTCGGATCCTTTTTCCCCAGGTCGGCTTGCCACTCCAAGCAAGCCCCAGGTGTCCCCTTGGTGCCAAGCCGGGTCTCGGCGGCTTGAATTCCAGGTTTCAAGCCTCCTGACAAACGTTCGATCTTCACAGTACCCCTGGTCAACCAGGTCAGTGGCTTTCCGTTTCCTGTCAGGTACAGCGTTTCCCAGCGGGTGTCAGTCCAACGGGGCAACAGCATCTGATAGCCCAGGTAAGTACACCTAAGGTTTTCACCTCCTTTAGCTTAATCTTTTTTCCTCGTCTCCGTTCGCCTCTTTCATGCAGGGTCAGGATGTCACAGGTATCAGATATGGATAACAACCTGTCACTTCCTGTCACTTCCAGGTCACGCCAGCATCGCCTTTCCCCGTCTGTTCCTTCAATCAGCGGCTCCCCAGGGCTCTCGTTTCATGCAGGGGTCTCACCTCTCAGGCGCTATCATTGCTGGCTCGCCTGCGCCGGCTTGGCATTTCTTCTTCCCTGGTCACATTCCCTCCAGCACTCAGCAATTGTTCCTCCAGCATCCGCGCAGCACTGCTACAGTACGGTTGGCTTTTCACGTGCGCCCCACGACGGTTCGCACCGATGCCCCTCTTCCCCATTCACCTTTTACTGCATGCCTCGTTGTAACTCTTCTCCTGTCACTCTCCTAGTCCCTCTCCCCTCTTTTCACTAGGTATGGCCTGCACCCCTTTTACCGCTGATTTGTATAGTTCTGGCAGCTTCTGCAGTTTAAATAGCACATATTCCCCTCCACATACTATAAATTCCTCGAATATTATAAGAACCCATGGATAATCTCCTGTACTCTCGGTCCAGTCTCTCCCATCCTCACTGTTTCATGCATGTTCTTCCTTTTTCTCGGGTCACTTACCTCGTGTTCCCGGTCCTGACCCCCCCGTTCCTCCTCGCTACCTTCTGGTTTGTTGGGTGAGCGCCTGCAGCGCTCCGTTGGACAAGGCATGCGCCGCTCATTAATAATGAATGTTTATCGAATGACCAAAAGGGACACGCAATACAATTCCATAAACTTTATTAGTTGATAAAAAGACCAACAACATACACAATGTCAATATAAAAATATATATATGGCAGTAGTACAAATGGTAGCCAAGACATGTGGCTCTCCTCCATGCAAAGAAAACACCGTTTGTACTCCTATATAATGTAAAATACCTTCTACAGCAGTGTTGACAAAACAAACACGTCCCCAATACAGGAGGAATATAAAGAACAAAACAGTGCTCCACTTAAGCTAATGGGCAAGGCCACCCATGCACTACAGCAACAAAGCACATATGTTCAAATAGATATATACCTGAGGGACACTTTAGAGAGGAGGACACGGGTTTCTTGTGCAGAGAGGAGAGCCAACCCGACGTGGGTTGGCTCTTCTCTCTGCACAAGAAACCAGTGTCCTCCTCTCTAAAGTGTCCTCAGGTATATATCTATTTGAACATATGTGCTTTGTTGCTGTAGTGCATGGGTGGCCTTGCCCATTAGCTTAAGTGGAACACTGTTTTGTTCTTTATATTCCTCCTGTATTGAGGACGTGTTTGTTTTTGTCAACACTGCTGTAGAGGGTATTTTACCTTATATAGGAGTACAAACGGTGTTTTCTTTTGCATGGGAGGGGAGCCACATGTCTTGGCTACCATTTGTATTACTGCCATATATATATTTTTATATTGACATTGTGTATGTTGTTGGTCTTTTTATCAACTAATAAAGTTTTTGGAATTGTATTACGTGTCCCTTTGGTCATTCGCTAAACATTTTGTATAGTCACGCTTTGTACTGTGATTGAATAGCGTTGGCCTTACTCATTAATAATGAAGCTGCACGGTCTCGCCTGCTCTCTGGCGTCACCCTTGTCCATCGCAAGGTACATTGCAGAATTGGTATACAATACAAAGGGTTGGGCTCTTATTTTCCATGGGGCTCACGTTTCTCATAGTGATAGTATTCAACCCGCCTAACCGAGTGTCACGCCTGCATGGTTCTGGTTTGTTCGGTTTAGCCGGCTCTTGCTTGCAGCTTCCCGCCATCTCACTGCACGTCCAGCCTCTGTTGCGGCGCTTCCCATAAATCTGTGTCCGTCGTGCTACGTCATAGTTTGCCTGAGTCGATCAGGTCATGCTTCATCCAGTATAATGTTAGTCCCTGATCCGCTTAGGTCACGTATCATTCAATGTTTAGTTGCCTGAATCGCTCAGGTCATTTGTCTTGTATAGTTTCCTGAATCGCTCAGGTCATTGTTGCCTAGATCGCTCAGGTCATGTATCATTCATTTATAGTTGCCTGAATCGCTCAGGTCATGTATCATGCATGTATAGTTGCCTGAATCGCTCAGGTCATGTTTCATACATGTGTAGTTGCCTGAATCGCTCAGGTCATGTGTCATACATGTATAGTTGCCTGAATCGCTCAGGTCATGTATCATACCTGCATAGTTGCCTGAATCGCTCAGGTCATGTATCATTCATTTATAGTTGCCTGAATCGCTCAGGTCATGTTTCATGCATGTATAGTTGCCTGAATCGCTCAGGTCATGTGTCATACATGTATAGTTGCCTGAATCGCTCAGGTCATGTGTCATACATGTATATTTGCCTGAATCGCTCAGGTCATGTATCATTCATTTATAGTTGCCTGAATCGCTCGGGTCTTTTATCATGCATGTATTGTTGCCTGATTCGCTCAGGTCTTGTATCATACATGTATAGTTGCCTGATTCGCTCAGTTCAGGTATCTTCATGTATAGTTGCCTGATTCGCTCAGGTCATGTATCATACTTGTATAGTTGCCTGAATCGCTCAGGTCATGTATCATACATGTATAGTTGCCTGAATCGCCCAGGTCATGTACTATACACGTATTGTTGCCTGGATCACTCGGGTCATGTATCATACGTGTATAGTTGCCTGAATCTCTCAGGTCATGTATCATACTCGTATAGTTGCCTGACTCGCCCGGGTCATCTACGATACACATATTGTTGTGTGGTTCATGTGTGGCTGCGTGGCCTAAGCGATTCGGGCATCATCCAGTATATTGTTGGTCCCTGTTTTGCTCAGGTCATGTATCTTCAATGTATAATTGCCGGAATCACTCAGGTAATGTTTTCTTGTATAGTTGCCTGAATCGCTGAGGTCATGCTTCATTCAGTATAATGTTGGTTGCTGAATCGCTCAGGTCATGTATCATGCATGTATAGTCTCCTGAATTGCTCAGGTCACGTGTCATACTTGTATAGCTGCCTGATCCGCTCAGGTCATGTTTTCATTCAGTATCTTGTAGTCGCTTGAATCGCTTCAGGTCCCATATTTGTCTTCAGTCTTGTCTACTCCTGTTTTCATTCCCTCTTGCCTGCACATTCATCCCGTTCTTGGAGATCGCAGATTCGACTCAGGTAATTCATGTTTTTCCCTTTCACCTTCCTGGATCGCCCTGGTCCTGCCTTTCGGAAAAAAAAAACATGCTCGCTGTCCTCACATGTTCCCTTTCCATATGCCGCACACTGCTTCACCTTCCACTCGTGCTCTTTTTCATGTAGTACGCCATGGTCCATCCTCTGTCACGCAGGCACTCCCTTGTCTTTGTCTTACTCCAAGGGTTTATACCGGCTTGTCTTTTAGGGTTTATTTTCCTGCCACGCCTCTTCAACTTCCCTGTCTGTTTCTTCTCCACCGTGTCACCTGGCCTTTCGTCTCCATCACCAGGGCCACCATTCACCACCGCGTCGGGCCTGTTATCTCTCTTCGCCTTCTCCATTGTTTTGCTTATACTCCCAGGCCTCATCTCCTAACACTGCCTCGTCTGGTTGTCCAGCTGGTTTGCCAAGTCACGTCCTGTCGGATGGTACCTGCTGCTGTCCGCCTGGTACGTCCAGGCCACACTTTCTCATTATGGCCTTGCGGTTTGTACTGGTCCGCGCCAGTTGCGTTGCATTCTTAAAAAAAAAAAAAAGAAACCCTATTGTCAGTGGTATTTTTGGGCCCTTCTTCGAGGTAGGGCGGTCTTTTTACAATGTGTGCGGTTCGCACTGCAGGTCCCAGCTCGGATGTCAGCATGGCCACTCTACACGTTTTGAGCCGGTCCATCGCACCCTCCGACCTGCTCCTTGGCTGCCGCAATCTCACTACACCTTCCTACAGGTGCATTTCACTTTTGCCCCCTTCCAGGCCTACCCTGTCCTGGCTCCAGGCACACTTCAGCCAGTTAATAGTTATAGTCAGTCCATCCACGTTTAGGATGGTCATCGTCATCTCCTCCACCCAAATGGTGGCACCGACCACAAGTTGTGAAGGCTGAAAAAGTTCAGCCTGCACTTGTGGGAGGGGCCTTGAACCTCTACTTATTCCTCCTCCCCTCAAGCCTCAGCCTCGGCACGAACAGCGGCTGTGCCCCACCCTCCCTCCCTTCCTTTTATCCTTTTAATTAGGGTAGGACTCCTTCCAGGCCTACCCCGTCCTGGCTCTGGGCACACTTCAGCCAGTTAATAGTTATCGTCATCTCCTCCACCCAAATGGTGGCACTGACCACAAATATATAATATATATATATATATATATATATATATATATATATGTATATACACACACACACACACGTATTTTTGGCATGTTACCTTTTCTTGTTTTTCTATTGCGATTTTCTACATGCTGGTAACACCTACAGTTATACTTTGGTTGGTGGTGCCCATCTCTAACAATTACAGTGAATACATTCTTTGACATACTGTCAATGGAGGCAGATGACCACATAGTTGCTATGGGACCCTTAGGGGAGCCCAGCTGGCTTTTGACTTTTGCTATAGGACCCCATGATTTCTGGAAACCTTTGTATCATTTGAACAAAAAAATGAAAAATATAAAATGAAGGGATACATTAATTGCATTAAGACAAATGTTGTATGCCTTGGCTCCTGCAACTTTTGTAGTAAAAATATGTGGGCTGCACATCTGGACCTCTGAAAGGGAGAATCAGATATCACAAATCCTAATGTGAACAATTTAGGTAATTTATTAAGACCTGCGTTTTAGACTGTGGTCTTAATAACCCCTATATCTGGCGGTGGATCCACCAAACTTATGAAGAGGAGCAAGCCTCTACATAACTTTGGCACATCCAGCGGCGGTTCTAAATGTAAGGCAGCTTCCTTGCTGTCCTACATTTAGACCATTTTGTACTGGATTTTACTTTGTGGACCATTAGTATTTGTTTACAGTTGCATTATGTATTGCAACTTTTCTCATGTAGATGTTAAATGTATTATTGCATCATTCTATTCTACTAGAGTCTGGTTTGAATTGCCACAAATGTGTAGAATCTATGCTGATATAGTTAAGCCTGTCTGGGATTACATGAAGAGACAGAAGGATTTTAGCAAGCCTACATCCACAGAACATCTGTGGTTAGTTTTCCTAGATCTATCTATCTATCTATCTATCTATCTATCTATCTATCTATCTATCGTTATTCTTATTTGGTGAAGGAGGTGGGGGTGTCAAAAGAAAACGCTGGTGCCATTTAACCCAAGGGCAGGACTGTATGGCATGCCTTGTTATGGGGAATTATTGGTTGGCATTGTTAGGTTGAGGTTACTGCCAGATCATTGTGATTTTAGAACTGTTGTACATTGTATATGTGGTGGTGGTGCTGCATGGGACAAGGACAGTAGTAGCAAATTGCAACCAAAATTCCTAGTGTGTGCCAAGCTGTAGAGAACTATAAGTTGTAGTGACAGTTTTATTAAGGACTTAGTGGGTTAACAAGCTGGCAGTTTGTACTACTGTATAGAATGTTCTATACCGTGGATCAATATTGTGGATGCACCTGCATGGAATTCCGGGAAAGGTACTGCCTGCCACCTACACACACCATCTAGCTATGCAGCAAGGTCAGGTTCAGCCTTGAATGCTTGCACACGTATGTAATATAGCCTATAGGTCTTCACCAACAGAGAGAGCTGTCGCACTGTGGAGAAGAGAATGAGGGTGGTAGTCTGCACTAGCTCTACGCCCACTGCATAAACAAACATAGAAGCAGGCAGTCAGCAATCTCACACAGCACTTTCGTGACTTCTGCCTTCTGTTGGAGTCTCTTCCCTAAGGTAAGGATTGATAGTGTTAGACTTATAGATGGAATGTGTCTGGTTCACATAGGAGGAGCGGAGGAAAATCTCCTGCAATCATGAGAAAAAAAAAGTTACAAAAATATGTGATAAAGCTATGAATATGGAGCAAAGCACTTATATTTCTCCTCTGAGGTTGATAGCTTTTCTGGATGTGCCCACAATGTTACTAACATTTATTTTTATCTGTTATTATATTGTTGGTATTTATGGAGAAGCTAAAAATTTAGTTATAGTATATTGTAAAATCTGGAGAAAAAGGCTAAACAGCTATCTATTGATCTATCTCTCTGCCTATATATTTATTAACTATCTTTCTATCTGTGATCTATTTATGTACTGTATCGATCTAATATATATCTATGTATCTATCTATATCTGTCTATATATGTAAGCATCTATCTAATATCTATGTATCTAATCTATATCTAATCTGTCAATGTATGTAAGCATCTATCATCTACCTATCTATCTTCTATCTATCAATCGATTTGATCTAGTATCTAATATATATCTACTGTATCTATCTCTCTCATGTCTATCTCTCTAACTATCTATCTCTCTATCTCTCTATCTATAGTTCGTATGTCTATCTAGCAGGAGAAGGGAGCAGCACTCACAGATATAGATGGGTGTATACAGAACATTGGGTGCCTGAAAACATTAAAGGGTAATTTGTTTAAAAATTAAATTAATGTTTCTAATATACCTAATTAATTTTGCTTTTTTACTGAACAAATAGACACCTGAAGTTCAAGTGTCTATGGCTCTTTAGAACCAGTAAACTTGTACACCACTAACAGCACTGTACGGGTGGAAAAGGGGCCAAAGTGAGCACTGTATGGTGAGGAGCACACGTGGCTGCTCACTCCTGTGCCCACTGAGCTTGGCTTAATTCTGGCATAGAACATTGGTACCCTGTACCAATATGCAATGCCAAGATTTAGATGAGCGGAGCAGGCTATTTCCTGTGCCCACTCCGCTCACCTAGAAGTTCTGCATAGCACATGGTAGAGGACTCACTGCATGTCCTATTCTACCAGTACAGTGGATTTTGACCCGCTATAAACACCTGAACTTCAGATGCCTATTTGTTTAGTAAAACAGCAAAATCATTTAAAAAAAATATATTAGAGAAATACATTTAAGGGGATTTAGAACACTTTTAAACCAACATGTCTAAAGGGCTGGTTACCCGTTAACCTGATCCAAGGTAGACACTGTAGCTGCTCTCCAGTAGATGCAAAGCAAAGACTTTTTATTCATCCATGTTTAATGAAGCACTTCAGACACAACTTATTTTTCAAACAATATGATACATATGAAAGGGATATTTAAACCCCACAGTGCAGTCAAGTGCAATAAAAAATATATACATTCATATATTATAAACATCCATAATTCATATGCATATTAAACGTGTCATCTCATATAATTTATTGTATGTGTAACACAAATGCTATAAAGTGAAGTGTTATGCATAAACCTCAAATACACCAAAATCAATGATAGATAAATAGATAGATAGAAATGAGAGATAAATTCTATCTACCGGATGTAATGTCTATTTACCTTTACAGTATTTGTCAATCTTACAGCCCATAATAACATCCCGGATATTCTGGGAGTTGTAGTTTTCTCCTTTTATACCATCTCCTGTAATATCCTTTTAAGATCCAATAACAACCAAGGGCCATGCTTAGACTTGCAGTTCCCCATTTTTTTACTGATATCCCATAATAGCGACCTTGTGATGCTGAGACTTGTAGTTCTCTCCTCTTATACCTGTAACATCTGATATCCCATAAAAACGGCCGGGACAAGCTGTAGTTTTCTAAGCTCATAACCCACCCCTGTAATGTCCTCTAATACCCAGTTACCCATAGGTATTATGTGAGTTGTGTACAATGTTCTGTGTATGGCTATATTATATGCTTTGTGTTTGGTGGTGCTACATGTATGGCAGTCTTATGTGTCTGTGTGTATTGGCATTACATAGGCTGTGTATGCCATTATTGCATGGGATTGCAAAATGATGTGGCTATGTATGGTAGTACTGAGTGATTTCTGTGTAGCAGTATGAGTAATGA
The DNA here is from genome assembly GCA_033119425.1 of Bufotes viridis. Lineage (NCBI taxonomy): Eukaryota > Metazoa > Chordata > Amphibia > Anura > Bufonidae > Bufotes > Bufotes viridis. The sequence continues at coordinate 109,957,092 of CM065594.1, forward strand.
AGTGGTGGCCCCAATCTGCTAGTGGCTCCACAAGACTTCAGTTATGAGAGGATGCTTTTTGCTGTTGTTATTTTTATGTTCACTTTACAGTAATTATTCATAGCTCTGAATGTTCCAGTTAATACGGGTCAGCGCAATAGTATGATTACACTAAATGATGAGATACATCATCCAACTGACGTAGAGGATTGTGTTTTCACATGCAACTAGTGCGGTGTAATCTATGAGCTTGTACTAAACACATGGGAACATGTACTTCATGATAACAAAATAACACAATTAATACAACTAGACAGCAGTGTCAACAATCTGTATTACTCAATGACTGATAGCGGAGCTATTGTTACTTTATTGGAAGGAAACCCTGGCAAGCAGACATATCCAGTCCAGTCTGGTTTATCACCTGGGATGTAGGCAAATACACGTGGAGATGTATCTGATATAGAAGATATACAAACATCTGCCCATAGCAAAGCCATCGGAAATGGATAGATCCCCATTTTGAATACCTGGGACCTATACTTACCCAAAATATACTTCCTCATTTTTTTAAACTTTGCTCATTCAAATGTTTCATTGGTTTCCAAAGTATATACAATATAGATAGACACAGTAGAAACAGCAACATTAAACCAGTCTAACAGGACCATCTGGAATGTAACAACATGAGTGTCCATGAATGAAATATTATGGCACGAGGGGAGACAAAGTGAAAAGGACTAAAAGATCATGAGGTTACATTGAAGGAGAGGGGATAATGAAAATTGAATTTTTAGTCAAAGAGGGAGGGAGAAAGAAAAGAGGGCCATGGGGAGGACTTTTAGAAAACTTGGTGGAATAATGAGATCTTGACAATAACTTTCTGGCTACTGTTGACCAATGTGTATGTAAGATGACTTTATGACACTTACTGTATTAGTCTTTGTTGATAATCTGTTGCGTCTGCTGTTTTCCGTGAGTCACGTCCCCTTGCTGGGGAAATCTTCTGTGCTGTCTGCTTAGAGGTCCTATCCGTAAGATGGCCGCTGATGGAGGGCCATGTGACCAGACCTGTCACTTAACCTCCTCTAATATGCTGCACCTGCAGTCCCAACAGTGCAAGTGCAGATGGCAGCTGCAGTGTATTTTCATGGATGGGACTAAGTGCCAGGTCTATGGGGGAAGTGTGTGTGTGGGAGGGGGTTGGAGTTAGAGGAGTGCCAGTGCTTATAGTAAAATATGGAACATGTCAAAGAGTAGAGTAATGCTGATTACAGCTTTTGGGGTATGGACACTCCTAACACCTCACTGATGATCTTAAACATAGTACCCCAAAAACTAGAGAGGGATGTGCAACTCCACCAAACGTGAGCCATGGTGCCTTCCGAGGTGCCACACCTGCAAAACAAGAGGGATACCAAAGGGAACCATTGAGAAGATTTTAGATTCTATAAAACCCTGTACTTTGTGCATGTATCCTGAGCTTTTGACGCTATAGATACCTTATGAGAAAGACTAAAACATTTGGACCATTGCAATGGAAAGAACTGTTTTCCCAACTCTGACTCCCATGAGTGTTCTGAGCATTGTGCATTCAAAAGTTTATAAATTGTTGAGATGGCATGTGGCAAACCTGAGGTGGGAAGACATAACAATTTTGTGCGCAAAGGTTGCTACACTTTTTGATCCAAGACTGAAAATGTTGAAGCTGGGCTTATTCAAAATGGATTGGTCATGTGTCATGAAATTCGTACTTGGTAATAATGCTGACAGGGGTTTAAGGAGTCTGAAGACGTTACATGGCAAAATAAACTGCAAGTGTTTTCAAACATCCCAAAACATAGGAAGATGAGCAAGGTGGGAACACTGGGTTATCTATCATATGAAGCGTGGATCCATTCTTATCATTCAGAGATTCTAGCACCCATGTAGAGTGAAGTATCAAAAGAGTTTGTTGTGTAGTGAACGAATGGCACATGAGAGTAGGGCAAAGTCCAGGGACGGGCCGACAATGCCTGGAGGCATAAAGTAAGCAATTCATACCCAGGACCTGGAACCACCATCATGAAGTAGGTCTAGCAGACAAGCATAAGCTGCAGAGAGGTAAAATACTTTACAATCAGGAGACCAACCCCACCTGCACCTTTTGAGCATGAGAGAATCACATGATTAGTCCTGGGCCTCTGTGAAGACCAGATGAAGGACCCAAAGTAATGCTGTGTCTAAACCCCAAAAATTAGGCTAGGATATAAATGGGGATGGTATGCAGTAGATAAAGTAATTTGGGTAGCAAGCTGATCTTTCAGAATGCTATTTCTTCCAAACCATGAGAAGTCCCAACCATGGCATGCAGCTAGATCTTTATGAAAAGGCATCAAAAGCAGAGGAAATTTATTAACAAATAATATAAACAATTGAAAGGAAATGTAATACCCAAGTATGAGATGTCGTCCAGGGGCATATGAAAGGAAATTGGCTTTCAGAGAAGAAACAGTCTGAATATTTGGACACGTTAATTTTAAAGTTGGACCAGAAACTAAACCAAGCTCCAAAATTCGGGCACCATGGATGGCAAGGAGATCTGAGGGGTTGTTTGCAGTTCTATAAGGTATCTGCATAGGCAGAACAATTATATTTCATCCTGCCACTTTCCTATTTTCAACAATCTTCCCCCTACTGATCTAGTGGAAGAAGAAAAAATTGAGTTTGTTTCAAACTGAGAAGGTTGCCACCACATGATGAGCCATGTTCATCTGATCTACCATACTAGACAGACATTATCTTTAGTACAGATGACAGAGAAGACCTTTGATAGGCTGGACTGGACTGTGGTTTTACATCTTAGGCCTCTTCTCTATTTATCATCTGCAGTGGGTCATTGAAGAGAAAAAGGCAAGGGTAACAGAAGTGCTTTGAAAATTAACATATCAGATGACACTGACTCTGTATTTAGAATTTGCAGAGAGAAAAACAAGAAATTTGCCTGATACATTCTCTTTTTGGAGGTCATGGGGGCATTACTTCAGGCCCTATACCAGAATGACAGGATTAAAAGGATAAGTATTCCTAGCAAATAGTGGCTTTAGCCACTTGAGGATAGAAATTCTCAGGGATTTTCCAAAATGTTAAAAAAACATTTTTGAGGAGCTGTCACCTCTCTGTACCAGACTTTAATAGAGGTAGACCAGTAGCTGCTATGGGGCCTGTGGAGGAAGGAGGCCTGGCCCTGCAGGAAAGCCCCACCCCTAATGTTCCCCTGTTTCACAATGCTGGCAGTAGATCCAGCAGGCTGCTTCGGCAGAGTTCTCTGGATCTGGGCTTGCTAGAGGTTATCGGAGTGCCGCCGACTCTCATTGTACCCAAATAAGTCTGGCTGGAACAGCTTGCTAGAACTACTGTTGACACTGTGAAACAGGCCTAAACTGGTCAAGATGAGACTTGTAGTTCTTGTATCACTATTATGATGTTCTGCAGCAGTTGAGTTGTATATTAGGCTTTGTTCACACCTGCAATAGTGACGTTCATTGTACTGCTAGGTCATAGGAGCACAACAACGAAAATCATGGTTGTCTCGGATCTGGCGCATCCGGACATGGAGACCCAATTCAACTTCTTGCTATGTGTCCCAATGATTTTTATGTACGCCCCTATTCCCTTGGGTAATGTTCTTTGAGAAACCTTGGGTCTTGGAATTTATGTGGGTGTTACCTTGACACATATTACCTACAGTGGATATAAAAGTCTACACACCCCTGTTAAAATGTCAGGTTTCTGTGCTGTAAAAAATGAGACAAAGATAAATCATTTCAGACCTTTTTCCCCTTTAGTGTGACCTATAAACTGTAGCACTCAATTGAAAAACAAACTGAAATCTTTTAGGTGGAGGGAAGAAAACAAAAAAAAACACTAAAATAATGTGGTTGCATAAGTGTGCTGTGTTCAGAATTAGACAATCACATACAAAATCATGTTAAATAGGAGTCAGCATACACCTGCAATCATTTACAGTGCCTCTGATTAACCCCAAATAAAGTTCATCTACTCTAGTTGGTCTTTCATGAAATTTTCTTAGTCGCATCCCACAGCAAAAGCCATGGTCCACAGAGAGCTTCCAAAGCATCAAAGGGATCTCATTGTTAAAAGACATCAGTCAGGAGAAGTGTACAAAAGAATTTCCAAGGCATAGATATACCATGAAACACAGTGAAGACAGTCATCATCAAGTGGAGAAAATATGGCACAACAGTGAAATTACCAAGAACTGGACGTCCCTCCAAAATTGATGAAAAGAGAAAAGAGTCTGGGAGGCTACCAAAAGGCCTACAGCAACATTAAAGGAGCTGCAGGAATATCTGGCAAGTACTGGCTGTGTGGTACATGTGACAACAATCTCCCGTATTCTTCATATGTATGGGCTATGGGGTAGAGTGGCAAGGCGAAAGCCCTTTCTTACGAAGAAAAACATCCAAGCCAGGCTACATTTGCAAAAACACATCTGAAGTCTCCCAAAAGCATGTGGGAAAAGGTGCTATGGTCTGATGAAACCAAGGTTGAACTTTTTGGCCGTAATTCCAAAAGATATGTTTGGCACAAAAACAACACTGCACATCACCAGAAGAACACCAAACCCACAGTAAAGCATGGTGGTTGCAGCATCATGCTTTGGGGCTGTTTTTCTTCAACTGGAACTGAGGCCTTAGTTAAGATAAATGGAATAATGAACAGTTCCAAATACCAGTCAATATTGGCACAAAACCTTCGGGCTTCTGCTAGAAAGCTGAACATGAAGAGAACTTCATCTTTCAGCATGGCAACGACCCAAAGCATACATCCTAATCAACAAAGGAATGCCTTCACCAGAAGAAAATTTAAGTTTTGGAATGGCCCAGCCAGAGCCAAGACCTGAATCCGATTGAAAATCTGTGGGGTGATCTGAAGAGGGCAGATTTGGAGAGTTTTGCAAAGAAGAGTGGGAAATCTTGCCAAATCAAAATGTGCCATGCTGATAGACTCATACCCCAAAAGACTGAGTGCTGTAATAAAAGCAAAAGGTGCTTCAACAAAGTATTAGTTTAAGGTTGTGCACACTTATGCAACCATATTATTTTATTTTTCTATTTTTCTTCCCTCTACCTAAAAGATTTCAGTTTGTTTTTCAATTGAGTTGTACAGTTTATAGGTCACATTAAATGTGGAAAAAGTTCTGAAATGATTTATCTTTGTCCCGTTTTTTACAGCACAGAAAACTGACATTTTAACAGGGGTGTGTAGACTTTTTATATCCACTGTACCTATACATTTCACAGGGCTTCATATAAATGGTAGTACCTAATGACTTTGGCCCCTTTAAGAAGGATAATCAGCAAATATTGTTCGGGAAGGGTATGAGGAACATAACAAAGTTCAATTTGTTGACCTGGCCTCCAAATTCCCCAGAGACTTTAATGGAAAGAGTGGAGCGCATTGTATTGTATGAAGACTACGACAGTCACAAATCTGCAGACAGAGATAATGTTAACCTTGTTCCTTATCAGTGCAGGTCCTAAAGATGGGACCTGCACTTATCATACCATTTAGGTCATTTGAGATGCCTAAAATTAAAAGCACATAGCCAATTTAACTGGATGACTACAGCTTAGCTAAGGCTAAGGGTTAGAGGAGTGTCTGTCAACAAGCTGGTAGGCTGTTTCCAATGGCAACCAAATTATGAATTCAGCCCAGATTGTAATGCATAATATAAATTAAATTAAAATCCGAACAATCAATCAAAAACAAATAATGTAATTCAAAAGTAACAGTGTAGATTATAGTCATTATGATCTCTAGAAGAGTGTTTAAAAGGTCGACTCCTTTAGTAAGAAGCACAGAAAAGTTTGCTGTGGTATGATTGGTTCAAGCACAATATAATTAAAAAATCGTATTATTTATTATGTTAAAACTAACCTTTTTTTTTTTTTTTTTTTAAACAGTCCTCAAGGCAAGATGAACAACACCATCTTTTAGACAAATCAGCTACTGCTCTGCTTTACCAGAATTCAATGATGAATAAATGTGGACATCTCCCAGATATAACTCCATTCCTTGGGACTTCATATAGTCTGCTGATATTTTTCTGCTTGCTTAGGAACAGCTCTCTGATATATGTTCTCTGCAGGAGAAAAGAGAAGGAAATGTCACACACATTCTTATTGCTAACTTGGCCTTCTCGGATTTACTGGTTGGAATTCTTTGCTTGCCCTTACAGTGGTCTACACTCTTATGGACTATTGGATGTTTGGTCGGTGCTTGTGTAAAATTACCAATTTTATTGGATGCGCATCAGTTACCGTCTCTGTCATGATCTTAGTCCTAATTGCCTTAGAGAGACACCAACTTATTCTACACCCCACCGGTTGGAAGCCCAGTGTCCCTCAGGCTCTACATAGCTGTTCCACTTGTCTGGGGATTGGCATGTCTTCTAGCTTTGCCATTGATCTATGCCACAGACCTGAAGGAATTAAACTTCCTTGCTAACAAGTCTGTATGTGCTGAGTACTGGACATCAGGCAAAGAGAAGAGGGCTTACACTGTAACCCTGTTACTACTGCAATATGTTATACCCTGTTTTTTATCATCTGTTGCTACGCTCAGTATATCAGTGCATCTGCATCACAGGGAGAGTCTTTTGGAAGAAGCTACAATCATATGAGAAGAGTGAATCTTATGCTAGCATCAATGCTCGGAGCATTTGCAGTATGCTACTTGCCGCTTCAAATTTTTAACAATATCGTGATTGGAACTATCAATTGATTTCTGTTTGCTACCATAATCTTATCTTCTCATTGTGTCACCTGCTTGCTATGATTTCACATGCATCAACCCAATAATATATGGTCTGCTCAACAGCAATGTGAAACAGGAAGTAAAGATCTTGGTCCGAGATGCAAAGGTCAGCGAAAGAAGGGATCACATACATTGGATGAGTCTGAAATTCGCCCATTATCCATCAAACTTAATACTGTTGACACCATTTCTGCCAAGTTCTCCAAGTTCACCCAAACAAGGCATGTTTTAAGAGGGGAAATAGAATTCATGGATCACCATTTCCTAAAGACTTTCTGAGAGCAAAAATTAACAGTATACCTGTGCTTTACTGGTTTATACGATATCTTCGAGGCAGACAATGCAGCTGCTATGAGGACCTTGGAGATAGGGTGTCTAGACTCTGTTAGCTCGATCCGCTGTAATACTCAGTTTTGAAATGTGGGTGGAAAAGTGAGTGTGGTTGGCAATGTTACTGAGTTTCACTCCAAATTTATCATTGAGAATTGTTTTAATAGTCACAAAAAGACTCTACTCAGAAGCAGTAACTGGAGTAACTCCCGAGACAAAAAGGAGGGTCAAAATTGATGTAAGGAAAACTGGCTTAGTTGCCCATAGTAACCAATCAAATTCCACCGTTCAGTTTTCAGAGCTCCTTTGGAAATGACAATTGCACATGGTCCGATCGTGCCACTTCTAGGCAGGGCCAGGATGATGGGTAGACGAGGGTAGGGTCGAGGTTGCCACCTCGCTACCTATTATGAGGGGCGCAATCACGGCCGCTCAGCCTCATAGTCCTGAAGCTCCTGTGCCGGGTCTTGCATGATCACGTCATTCTGTGAGACGTGGCAACACCAGGCCACAGCTCAGGCTGTGGCCTGCATCGAAGGTGGCAGTGAGGAAATGGGAGTAAGTTTTTTATTTTATTTTTATTTGTACAGTAAAGGTCACCACTATTGGGTGGGAACACCAAAGAGAGGGGAAGCATTATATATACCTGGCCCTACACCAAGGGGGACCATTATACGGTATATAACTGGCACCACAATGGGGACATTATCTACTGGGGACCTAAAGGAGGGAAGCATTATATGTACCTGGTACTACAGAGGGGGCATTATCTACTGGGGACACCAAGGAAGGGGAGCATTATACGTATCTGGGTATACAGAGAGGGGCATCATTTATTGGGGATCCAAGGAAGAGCGGAGCTTTATATGTACCTGGCACTACAGAGGGGACATTATATATTGGTACTAGGGATGGCACTACATGGGGGACATTATCTACTGGTAGTACAATGGGAGCATTATCTATTGGCACTACAGGGGGCATTATATATACTGGCACCACAGGGGGCACAAAGGAACAGTATATACTGGCACTACAGGGGGCAGTATATATATATATATATATATATATATATATATATATATATATATATATACAGGGCTTGACAAATTTCGTTGGAATCTAGGAGCCAGCTAAAAAGTTAGGAGCCAGGCGGAGCCACGTCATAAAGCCCCCAATAGATGCCCCCATAGTGCTCCCCCCACTTCTCCATAGAGCCCCACAATAATGCATGCCAGTACATAGGGCCCCAGTAGATGCCCCCATAGTATTCCTTCCCCTGTTCTCTATAGTGCCCCCATATTGTGCGAGTATATAGTGCCCCCATAATGCCCCCTCTTCAATAGGTTATATGACACGTCAGATGCTGCCAGCGTCCAAGTGATCGCCCCTTGCGTCCGCCATGACATATGGAAACCCTTACAAGGATTACAGGGTCCGGAGGGGAGGCAGAGGGGTCCGGAGGGGAGGGCAGAGGGGTCCGCAGGGGAGAGGGCAGAGGGTCCGCAGGAGAGGGCAGAGGGTCCGCAGGAGAGGGCAGAGGAGTCCGCAGGAGAGGGCACAAACACAGCGGGCACCATGACATTTTACTGAGCACTACAACCCCCAGCTGGCGCTCAGTCCCCACATCACTACAACGCCCAGCTCTTTCCCCCTCTTGTCATTCACTCTCCCCCTTGTCATTCTCTCCCCCATGTCATTCTCTTTCCCCTCTTGTAATTCACTTTCCTCCCTTGTCATTATCTTTCCCCCTCTTGTCATTCACTTTCTCCCCCCTTGTCATTCACTTTCCTCCCCCTTGTCATTCACTTTCTCCCCCCTTGTCATTCACTCTCCCCCCTTGTCATTCACTTTCACTTCCCCCCTTGTCATTCACTTTCTCCCCCTTGTCATTCTCTCACTCCCTTGTCATTCACTCCCCCCTTGTCATTCACTTTCTCCCCCTTGTCATTATCTCCCTCCCTTGTCATTATCTCCCTCCCTTGTCATTATCTTTCCCCCTTGTCATTGTCTTTCCCCATCTTGTCATCCTCCCTCGCCTGTAATGTAGCGTGGCCGAGCTCTTTATGCTCCACGGGTACAGGAGCTTTAGTTTCCTGTACCCGGGCGGACTGACAGGAAGTGCACACTATGTGCGCACTTCCTGTCAGTCCGGCCGAGTACAGGAGACAGATGCTCCTGTACCGCGGACCAAGGTAGGCTCGGCCACGCTGCAATGAGGAACTGACAGGAGGGAGCGCTAGCGCTTCCCTCCTGTCAGTCCCTCTTCATGCTGCGCCCGGGCGGTGCGCCCTCATGGACCGCGCCAGCCCGGGCAGTGCTGCAGCCGCCTGAGGCTCTATACAGAGCGCTCGGGCAGCTGCAGCATGAGGCTCCTAGTCCGCGCCGGCCCTGCGCCCTGACACCTGGGAGAACGGCTGACAAATACCCAGACGCCAGGACCAAATTCCTGGTCGCCATGGCGACCTGGCGCCTGGGATTTGTCGAGCCCTGTGTATGTATATATATATATATATATATATATATATATATACACACACACAATTATAATGTGTAAGATACATATTAGAAAGATATCATCTATGAATCTCCACCACCTCAACACATGGTCGAAGTGGTGTGACACATAGTACTTTTATCACTTTCAATTTTATATGCAGATGAAGGGGACCGCCATGGGGTCTAACGTGGCTCCTTCCTAGAGGAGTCATTTATCTATGTGTCACACCACTTCGACCATGTGTTGATGTGGTGGAGATTCATAGATGATGTCTTTCTAATTTGGACTGGAACAGAACAACAACTTCTTTCTTTTTTTCATTTTTAAATACTATTGACACTGACATTAAGTTTACGTTGAATTACTCAATAGAGGAAATTAATTTTTGGATAAAATTAGATTAAAAAATTGGGGTTTGTGTACTGATGTCTGTTAAACCTACTGATAAGAACACGTTATTACGGCTTTGATAGTGCCCATCCTAGGGCGATGATTAAATCTCTTCCATTGAGTCAATTCCTAAGGGCCAAGCGGATTGTCAGTGATGAAAAATAGCTGGATAATACATTGAATAATATGGTTGATGCATTTCGAAACAGGGGATTCCCTAGCTCAGCTTTGAAATCTCGTTTCAATACTGTTTGTACCAAAACTCGCTCAGAGCTTCTTGATAAAAAAAATCTGACAGAAAATCATGCAATAGGGTTCCCCTGGTTACCACATACACGGAAGAAAGCTATAAGAACAGGTCCATCATTAACAAACATTGGTCCATACTTAGGCGTGGACATGAAAACATACCAGAATTTAAACTTCCCCTCTTATGTCCTATTGCATGTATTACATGTATCTTTGGATATTCTGGAGTGTTATATGTCTTTTTCCATCAATGATTATCTAATTCTATTATAGTTATGATGATTTAATTATATTACAGATGTGTTTGCGGGATGACTGACCCACATTAGATTGAGAACTTGTACATTTTGTGACCATGTTAGAACTTACGCCCCTAAGGTGGACCATTCACTAAGTTTGTTGGTGCTGTCCAAATAGGACTTTGGGGACCAGACTGCCCCATGCATTGAGTAGGTGTGTGTTGTGACAGATTCCTGATTTGTGGCATTTTTGATACTGTAATACTAAAATTTTCCTCTTTTAATTTGGGATTAGTGGTGCTGACCGATATAGATCAGGTGTCTATGACTAGATACGTGATGTTCATGCGGACCCCCGACAAGGATGTGACAAAGTGGGAACTGAGTCTATCCTAGTTGGGACCCATTTGATTTCATCCTGCATCCTATCTGTATATCTATGTACATACATATACGTACATTGTTTACATTATACTATATACTTTGCGATGGAGGGAGATGTATGTCTCCATATTACCTTACATATATGTTCTTTATATATATATATATATATATATATATATATACACATATATATACATATATAAATAGTTTTTATTTTGTAATCGTTGTTGGTCAGTTGTGAGATTGCGCTTTGGCGGGTGAACGGCCCCTGCGACCTGCAGTCATTATCCGCGATCACAATGGAGCCACTTGTGTGCCATGGTGCGCTCCAACAAGAGAGTGATCACGGGACTGTTGTCACATGGTCGCCGCTATGATGTTTCTTGAATGACTAGTGCTATAGTTTGCATAGTTGGAGGTGCCAGGTTGCACTCACGTGACTGGGCATCACGTGATCGCATGTGAAGTGCTTTTCCCCATTATACTTTTTCGGACATGCGCTTTGAATCTCTGAAGACGCCAAGCACACATAATTAGTCCATGCTGGTTAGTCTATTATCTACAGTATTACATATGATTTTTAATCATGCGCCTGAGAATTAATGAATTAGGTATTTCACATGTTTAGTTAATAATCAATTATGATAAAGGTATGTATCTCAATATTAATGATTTATTGACCCTTGATTGTGGAGAGGGGTATCTATATGTTTAAAACACCATTGTATATTTGCCATTGCTTGAAAAAGGTTCCATTGAGAGGACTGAAACATCGCTTTCTGGTGAATAAATGCACGTTTTACCGCGGATGTGCCGTAGAATTTAAAAATTTTTGTATCTTCAGTATAGTGGTGAATCGCTTCTACAGCCGCTGGCACTCCATCTTTACTTAAAAATACTGCGGTGCTGCTCACGATTATTTTTCTTGGTATTGTGTGTGTGTGTGTGTATATATATATATATATATATATATATAGGCACTACAAGGGGCATTATAATACAGGGAGCACTACAGGGAGTTATAACTGTATAACTGCAGGGGGAAGTAGAACTACAGGGGCACTGCAAGAGGGGCTTTATAAATACTGGGGGCACTATGGTTATATTATTACTACTGGGGGTACTGTAGGGCATCATTGCTGGGCAGACCATGTAGGCATTTTTTTCTAATAAGGGCACTCTTGGGAAATATCACTAGTGGGGGCACTCTTACTAATGAAGGCAGTCTGAGAGCACTATTACTACAGGGGGACTATCTATATGGCACTGTTGTTTTTGATAGTATAGTGCTGTGGGTATAGGGAGCACAGTGGGCACAGAATTGGGAGCAGCAGCTAAATGATTATGGCCTGTATAAATTTGGTGGTCTGATCTGGGGGTCTGTAAGAATATGGGGGCTGATTTGCAAAATCTGTAACTGTTCCCCATCCCCATGTCCCATATAGTACTACTGGTGTCTTATTATGTGGCAGAGGGGCTGCATACCCCTGACCAAAGACGTCTGCACATTATAATCTGGATCAAATGGAGAAGAAAAGGAAAATGAACAACTCAAATCCGTGTAGACATCACCTGTAAGTCACTGAAGTCACTGAATCTGCTTCTTTTCAAATGTGTTTTAATATGTTTGTTAGGAGGTTACATGTTATTTTTTTATTTTTTTTTGGGGAGGTTGGTGCAATTTACCTGTTCCATCTAGGGCACTGAAATGACTTGTCCTGGCCCTGATTCCAGGGTGCCACTTAGCATGGTCCTCAGCCCCCACAAGAGATTGCTTACCCCTGACACACTACAGTTAAGCCTGACAAAAGACCATTGGCTTAAAATGTTGCTACCGGCTTGTTATTTGAATCACTACGATGAAGTATATATAAATGGATTCATTATTTGCATCAAGCCTTTAGTGACATTTGTTTTCTCTATTTTGGATATAAATGTGGGCATCACTTTAACTTTAAGAGTATGACTATTGCACAGTAATAAGATCATGTGGTGCATCAAAAGAGGCATATGTATACATGACAAGAACATAACTCTACCACTTTACAAATCACTAGTCACACTGCACATAAAAACATTGTGCATAGTCGTGGGCATTTTTGATCAGAACTTTACCTTTGCAAATATTATTTATGTAGCGTGAGGTCTCTCTACAAGCTTGACCACATCATCTAATGTCATCTGCCTTATGATATAGTTCTTTGAGTTAAGTAGTCTTTTCCAAGATGGAGGCAAGATTTTGTAATACCTTTACTTTAGAGCAACATTTACCAAATCAGTATAGCACAGAGGTACTTGCATAAAACCCCTTCGAAAAGACCACTTGTTTGTACATGTCAGTCTTTCTACAGACCAGATATTACTGAGACAGTTGTTTTTTTTTTATGTCCTAATATTCCTTATTTATTAGTCAGGAGAACCATCCCTGGATGACTATTTTTATCAAATATGTTTTATGTAGGGCCATCAAGTAAATTCTTCTTCCTAGCAACCATATGAATATTTGCACAAAATTTAAATTCCAATTTCAAAGTTTTCACCAACATGAACATTCCAGTCTGGCATCTTTATTGTCCACATTTTACATTATTAAAGAGCCACATTAAAGCTACGCATAGACAGTTGTGATCTTCAATGGTGTAACTTGGTGACCCCAATACTAACTCTATACCAGAGACCATAGATGAAGTAACTCCAAAAATTTGAAGAGGAGACAATGGCACTAAATATTCACTTATTTAATTTGCTATGGGTAACAAGGACATTTTTCCTGTGATGGTTTTGATCAAATAGAAGATTATTTTTGTCTCTCAAGTTCTTTTGCATGTGACCGTAAACTACTTGCATTGTATTCAGTGTTCTATGTCTAAATTTGGTGATCTTCAGCCATTCTAAAGCATGGGAAGAGTCACTTGCTTTCGAGTGCACATACCATGTAATTCTCATTGGGCGATCACATAACTTTTTAAATTGCTTCCAGCTGAAGTTCATATACACATTGTTTATACTGTAGAGGAAAAGAGGCTGTATCTCATGACCGCGTCATTTTGTCTATAAAGAGGAAGTTTGAGATAAGTAAACACGACAGAATAATTTTAGTGCCTGCCATAAAGAAGCGATCATCTGTATTAGTCAAAGATAACAAAAGACTAGATATAGGGTCGCTGAATTGATACAAGCAGTATAATGAGATCTCCATGCCTGGTTAATATGGAGGGCAAAGAGCTTTTGCCCAGGGGCTTCCACTATTTTAGGCCCCACGTCACCTGGTACCTTCAAGCCCTATCAGCCACTTCCAGCAGCAACATGGAGGTTTGTACCTACAACAATGTAAAGGCTTTAATGGCAGACAAGGTGATTATGCAGCTTTTACTAATATTTATTACTAAGGGCAGGAGCTCCATTCTCTAGCACTACTCCTATTTCTGGTAGCACATACCTGCTGGTTGGACAAAGGATTAAGTTTATTAAAATACAGCATGCTAAAACAAGATTCCCCAAAAAACAAAAGTCAGAACAATTTGACTGCCTTCATGCACATTTTATTACCTTTAGGTCCTTTTGAGATTGGCATTTATCTAATTTCATTACTGGGGAAGTGGCATTTTGATCTAGGCCTGGTTATTTAACAATATCTTTGATATTACTTCTAAAACTGACCATGCTAGATGACCATCTAATGTCTATGTGACCTCCTTACTCTGCCCTTACAGCAGATGAAGGGTGAGATATAAATGGAGATGTAACTGACTTCCTGTTCTGTGTCAATTGGAGAGTCAGAATGTTGGTCACGTGACACAGCTGAGGATCAGAAGTAAGTTTACTACTTCACTACAATTTACATCTTGTACCTTTCTAACAGGTCAGAGAATAAAACATTTTGTGGGAGTGCTACTTTAAGTTGCACTTGATGAATGTTTACTGTAGTTGAAATAAGCCATCTTCATCAACTTTAGCCTAATATGGCTTTGAACCTTTAGGTCACCATTCTCTATGAATGCCTGACCGGAAGTGCTGATGACACAAGTAGCCTGAGAACACACAATTCTGACCAGGATCATGGCATTATGACAGAGAGGAGTAATATTAAGGCACTTTGGGGTGGTGTTATTTTAAAACCATTTATCATTCCACCCAACTTAATCTCCGATACAGTGTCTTAGCCAAGTTGCCTAGTGGGGGCCATATAACCTAACTCCTTACTTAGCCAGCCTATAAAACCTACCGGGACACTTAAATGAGAGCTCCGTGATGGTTTTTTAATGGAATGGGCTGGTTTGTCCAGGCTATATTTCATTATTTAAAAATGTTAAACTATGACAATATTTAGCAAATCTCTGTACTCTCCAAACATCCTAGAACAAAGTTATTTCTTCACGTGTGAAACTCTGGTAAATGATTGAAGAGATGTTCAGTCTGAATCAGGAGGAGAGTATGAAGGTGCAGCTATATTTCAGTTATCAGTACGGCTATGACCACTGGTTGGCATAAATCAGGGTAAATGACAGAGTGAGTATACTGTATACTTATTCAGCATTGAAAAATCAATAGTCAACCAAACTCCTATTTATAAAATTAGTGTCAACTAACATTTATGCACATAAAAGGGAGAGTCCTATTATGGTGCTGGGGTCCTACCCAGGACAGAATCGTTTGGTGTTTGTTTTCCCTTTCCCCTTTCCCATGGCCACAAAACCAATTTCTTAGTCCCTTGTTTGCTAATACAGGTAGACAGTTTCTTGCTTCAATGAGATGAGATCAACCAATGCTTGGCCATTTTCTTCATGGACCCCATGGCAGCTGCACTATCTTACTCTAAGCCATACACAACCAGGAAAACCTCAAAACTTTCCACATCAATATAGACTTCATATTCTTACATTGAATGGGTTGTCTGAGAGTTTTCAATCCTCAAGGGAGCAGAGGCGCTTATCAAATAGTGTTGGGCGTGAATATTCGAATTGCGAATGTTAATCCCGAATATCGCAACTTCAAGAATTCGTGACTATTTACAATATAGTGATATATTCATATTTTCAAATATTCAACTTTTCTTTTCATCAGTAACCTCCCTTTTGCTTGTGGGACAATGAGAAGGCTGAAATGTCTGTGTCTGAGTTTAGCAACATCCCTAGCAACCAATAGGAAAGTTGCCTACCCTTTAGTATATAAGAACCTCCCCAGCAGCCATTTTCTACAGTTTCTTACAGTTCTGAGAGAGACAGTGTCATTGCTGTGCTCTCTGCTTTCCTGTGTTACATTACATTAGATAGTTAGCGTACATATATAATACAGATAGTTAGTGGGAAATCGTCAGTGTAGGTTAGATAGTGATATAGTGTAGCTGTCCACACATACATGCTACATACATAGTGCTGTATGTATGCTACATACATACATAGTGCTGTGATGTCACAAGTTCACAATAATACTTCATTCCATGGCACTGTAAATATGAATATACATAATACAAAACAAGTAAAATATCATGAACAAGACAAAAGTTAGAAACTGGTACAGAAGGAGAGAAAACCTTGCCTGTGAGGGTTTACAATCTACAAGGGATGGGAAAAGCATACAGTAGGTGCCATGGTGGTATAGTGGCAACAGGATAACTGTGAGTTGTAGGCTTTTCTGGAGGTTGGTTTTCAGGTTTCTTTTGATGGGTCCCACTGTAGGAGAGAGTCTGATATTTTGGGGTACAATGTTCCAGAGTATAGGGCATGCATGAGAGAAATCTTGGAGTTGCAATAATATCATATAAAACAATTGATTTTGTTGCAATGTCAGTCCATGCCCGCTACTCAACCTACTTCTTCCGCCACCAGCATCCTTATCGGTCTGTGCGAGCTGTGACTTGCATATGTTTGGTTACCTTAGGGCAGGCTCGCTTGCTCTCAGTCTCTTAAAGGTCCAGTGCATGTACATCCAAATGTTTCCCCAGCCAATGACTGGCTGTCCCTGGGTATATTAGACACCCTACCCAGTGGGAGAGTGCTTGAGCTTTAGGTTACCTAGTGTCTAGTAACCAGTGAAGGTGCGCTCTCTTGTCTGACTACCCATGTACTGTACTCTAACCTGACTACCGACCCCACCCTCACCTCTCCTTCCCTGACCTCAGATTTGCTACCTGGATTATGCACTTACTCATCCTGCCCTGATCTCGAATTTGTTATATGGATTGTAAATGTACTCAGCCTCCCCTGAACTTGGACTGTATTCAAACTATGCCTAAGCCCTGACTACTCGGTGCTGTGTACCGGTGCCTCTGACCCTCATCAGCTACACTGGGACTATGTCAACAGGTAGCAGCCTGATAACTCCCCTGCAGCAAAGTCTAGATCCCTGTATAGGGGTTAAAGGATGCATAATAGGGGACTGCCAGGATAATGCCCTTAGAGGTAGGCCAAAGCCAAACAGGTTAGTTGGTACAGTGGGTCCACACCCACTGCTGTTACAGATCTCTTAATGTACAGTAGTAGGACTGAAAGCTTTCTGTGAAGGACAGCCAGTAACTCCCACAGGTAGACTGTCCGAATTTTCAGGGCCAAACTGGAATAATAAGATTTGTTGTTGACCCAGTCTAAAAATCTCAGCTGAAACAAGCCACTTCATAACTGTTAATATCTGGAAAATTAATCCCACCCACTTCCCTTAGCAGCATAGGTTTCCCCATGAATATTCTTCGACGTGTCCCCTTCTAAAAAATTTGGAGAATGCCGCCTTAAGGGTCTTAAAGAGGTTGTCCTAAAATCAAAATTCTTTTATGTGCTCCTAACACCCCTCACCATGCATACATATGCCCCCAATACCTGTTTTTCAAGTCTAAGCTTTCCTTCCCCCTAGAAGACATCAGGTTATCCAGGCAGATCTGTTTACTTTCTCCCCTTCTTGTTTTGTTGAATACATAACTTTATTGATACACAAGCCTGGCTGCACTGCACAGAGATGAGTCACAGGCTGGCCACGCCCCCACACTGCTCTGTCTGCAGCAGCTACTCCCATTACAACTCCTGTGTCCATCTTTCTGCACACAGACATGAATCTACTTCTCAGTCAGTGTCTAAATCCCATCACTGACTGTCCACAGGCACTGCCCTCATCATCTCCAGAGTGTGAAAAACAGCTTGAATCAGCAAGCGTATCCAATCATATATGTATCTAATCCTATCCTGTGTGATACAGCCTGCAGAGCGGTGTATCAAATCCCAACACTGACATTGCTAAAATGTGTATCTAATCCCATTTTGTATGATCCTGTCTGCTGAGCTGTGTATCTAATCCCTTATCCACACCACCGTATCAATTTTGCGATCCACATTTTTGCAGTCCCATTGAGTTCGATGGATTTGAGGTGCTCATTTTGAGGACCAGAATAGGACATGTTCTGTTTTTACTGGAACTGACATACGGATATAAAAACACACTGATGACGTCCCTGTGCTTTCCATATCCGTATGTCAGTTCTGCGACAGATAAAAATGACTGTTAAAAATGTGAATCGCACACGGACAGTAACCTCATTTAGTGGATCCGCGACTTGCAGACCGCAAAACAGATACGGTTCTATGCACGAGCCCTATCACTTATACTGAGCGCCCATAACAGTGACATCCACAGTGCCCCCATAACAGTGACATCCACAGTGCCTCCATAACAGTGACATCCACAGTGCCTCCATAACAGTGACCTCCACAGTGCCCCATAACAGTGACCTCCACAGTGCCCCATAACAGTGACCTCCACAGTGCCCCATAACAGTGACCTCCACAGTGCCCCATAACAGTGACCTCCACAGTGCCCTATAACAGTGACCTCCACAGTGCCCCATAACAGTGACCTCCACAGTCCCCATAACAGTGACCTCCACAGTGCCCCATAACAGTGACCTCCACAGTGCCCCATAACAGTGACCTCCACAGTGCCCCATAACAGTGACGTCCACAGCGCCCCCATAACAGTGACGTCCACAGCGCCCCATAACAGTGATGTCCACAGCGCCCCCATAACAGTGATGTCCACAGCACCCCCATAACAGTGATGTCCACAGTGCCCCATAACAGTGACATCCACAGTGCCCCATGACAGTGACCTCCACAGTGCCCCATAACAGTGACCTCCACAGTGCCCCATAACAATGACCTCCACAGTGCCCCATAACAGTGACCTCCACAGTGCCCCATAACAGTGACCTCCACAGTGCCCCATAACAGTGACGTCCACAGCGCCCCCATAACAGTGATGTCCACAGCGCCCCCATAACAGTGATGTCCACAGCGCCCCCATAACAGTGATGTCCACAGCGCCCCCATAACAGTGACGTCCACAGCGCCCCCATAACAGTGACGTCCACAGTGCCCCATAACAGTGACATCCACAGTGCCCCATGACAGTGACCTCCACAGTGCCCCATAACAGTGATGTCCACAGCGCCCCATAACAGTGATGTCCACAGCGCCCCATAACAGTAACATTCACAGTGCCCCATAACAGTGACATCCACAGTGCCCCATGACAGTGACCTCCACAGTGCCCCATAACAGTGACCTCCACAGCGCCCCCATAACAGTGACGTCCACAGTGCCCCATAACAGTGACGTCCACAGCGCCCCCATAACAGTGACGTCCACAGTGCCCCATAACAGTGACATCCACAGTGCCCCATGACAGTGACCTCCACAGTGCCCCATAACAGTGACCTCTTCAGCGCCCCCATAACAGTGACGTCCACAGATCCCCCATAACAGTGACGTCCACAGTGCCCCATAACAGTGACATCCACAGTGCCCCATGACAGTGACCTCCACAGTGCCCCATAACAGTGACCTCCACAGTGCCACCATAACAGTGACATCCACAGTGCCCCCATAACAGTGACAACCACAGCGCCCCCATAACAGTGACATCCACAGCGCCCCATAACAGTGACATCCACAGCGCCCCATAACAGTGACATCCACAGTGCCCCCATAACAGTGACATCCAGTGCCCCCTATTTGCCCTCTAGTACCATCCAGTGCCTCCACTATGCCATGCAGTGCACCCTTTTGCCATTCAGTGCCCCTGTTTGCCATCAATTGTGCCCCCCTTGTGCCATTCAGTTCCCCCATTGTGCTATCCATTACCCCCTTTGGACATCCATTACCCTGTTGTTAGCCATCCAGTGCCTGTTGTGACGTCAGCAGGTCCTTACAGGGTATAGTATTTAGCTATTAAAATTCTAGTAAGCCTCCTCCCGTTTGCCCATACATTCTAGTAAGCCACCTCCCGTTTGCCCATACATTCTAGTAAACCACCTCCCGTTTGCCCATACATTCTATTGAACCACCTCCCGTTTGCCCATACATTCTAGTTTACCACTGAATGCTAGTGCGCATGTGTGGTGAGTGAGGACGGCCGGGTGGAGCTTTCTTTGCAGGAGACGGTGAGGTCATTCATGACGTTCCGTCTCCTGCTCAAGAAAGGAAGTGAAGAAGACGGAGACTCACCGGAAGAGCAGAAAACCCGACAGGAGCAGTGACATGACTGGGTGGCAGATCTTGGAACGGGCTGTGCTGTGGAAGGTAAGTATCAGTCCAACAATCTTCCCTTCACAGGTTAGAATTCTGCCCCAAATTTAGGTTTTGCCCGGAGAACCCCTTTAACTTCTAAGTGTTTTAGAAGCATAAGTATAGTCTGTAAGGAGTATAGAACTTTGGAAGTGCTTGTTATTGTTATTAAATGGCAGTAATCAAAACTCTATTATTTATTTTATAAGCCCCTCTCCTCTCTTGAAGGTTTTGAAAACTCCTGGACAAACCCTTTAAGGTGACTCTTTGGTAAAAAGGAAAATGTGGAGTAAACATCCATTGTACCCCTGAAGTTATCTGTTCCTAATCCCAGTTGTTCTGAAGGTTCACATGGGTCTTCACATGGGCAGCTCTTTCTGTGCAGATGCCTGCGCATGTTGACTCAATGGCTTCATCCTGTAGTGCCATTGTGTATTGGACGGAGTTGAATGGTGGAGCAAGGCATCTAGGGCTCCCATCCTGCTGTTATATACAGCTGTATTCTCATTCTGGGAATGTACATATTAATAAAACAGAGTGTACAAAACTGACATAGAAAAGTCACCAATATTCGAGTAAGTCTCGCTTTGCACTTTTGCAAAAAGTAGATCTTTCATCGCTGGGAAGGGGCATCAAAAAGCCAGTCTTAATACATTTCTGCATTGTGTTTTAAGACGGATTGTGAAGCTGCCTCCATAAAGGTCCCTTTAGAGGGACATTTAGCAGGCGATTGTCAGGAAGGAAGCTTTCCTTCCGCGCAATTGCCTACGCCTCAGTGAAGAATACTTCTGCATTTACTGTACATGCAGCAATCTCCTCCACAGTATGGGGAGGATCAATCGTTAATGTCATCACTTTTCCCCATGCAGACTCGTTTGCCAGAAGCAGAGCTTGTTTAGCTAGTATAATCTGCTGCCGGCAAAAGACAATTTAGGCGCCTACACAAATCATACAACTACTTGATGAACAAGCTTTTTGGTAAACGGCGGCATCTCTACATGGATAAATATCTGGTGGATTCTCTGCCCGAGTAAAGGGTGCTTAAATTCAGCAACTCATCCCCACTTTCACACCATATTTACTAGTAAGATCATAACAATTTTTTCCACTTTCTAAAAACAGAGAATGAATTGTGATGTTCAATAATAACCTTCAATATATAGCGTATTCCCTATGTAATTAACCCTTAGTGACTAATGACGTACTATGTATGTCATGATGTGGTGTTAGTGCACAATATGTCATTAAATGAGTGTCACTGCAGAGCTGTCCAGGCACCCGTCAGTGGTCCAATCATAGCAGTCCCTGCCTTCCGATTGATGTGATTGGTCACTCAGAACCCCACCATTCCTCCCCACAGAACTTCAGTGTTTTTTTATTTTTATAAAATAGTGTATTATATTAGTCTATAAGTAGTTGAAATAGTTGAGGTTAGTGTTAGAGTTAGGTGTTTGTCCAAAAAAAAAAAAATACAAATTATAAATATATATATATATATATATATAATTTAAAAAAATATATAAAAATTACTTTTAATTAGATAGCCTTAGTTAGTTTGCCAGAATAGTTTGTGTTAAAGTAAGAGACTCTTTGCCTGGCACCAATTTATACGCTGCTCAATTCATCGCTAGTCACCCCACATCATATTACGCCAAGAATGGCTTATGGTGCACTGTTGTTGTGACAGACATTTTAAAATTTTGGGGCCTTCGTCTAAATATGGGTCTCATAAAAAAAAACACTATGAGATCTTATTGGTCATCTGTTGTATTGTACGATACCCCCATGTACAGGGAAGCAATGCCAATACAGCGATTTCAGATAATTCTGCAATTTCTTCATTTCGCTGACAACACACAGTGCCCCCCACGTGATGACCCCAGCCATGACAGGCTTTATAAAATTAGGCCCCTTATTGATTATTTAAATGAAAAATTTAAAGAGGCCTACACCCCAGAAAAAAATCATTGGTGTGGACGAGTCACAGGCTTCAATTTCGCCAATATTTGCCAAGGAAGAGGACACGATTTGGTCTAAAAATGTATAAGCTCTGTGAGAGCGGATCTGGCTACACCTATAAATTTAGAGTGTATGAGGGTAAAGATACCTAGTTTTGCTCTCCTGAATGCCCCCCTTCCTTCAATGTAGCAGGTAAAATAGTGTGGGATCTTTTGCATCCTCTTTTAGATAAGGGGTACCACTTGTATGTCAACAATTATTACACCAGCGTACTCCTTTTCAGGTGCCTTTTAATCAGAAAGAAAGTGGTACCATACGCCGCAATCAAAGAGGCCTGCCCAAGCCTTTAGTCAACCAAATATTGAAGTCTAGGGAAATAAAGGGCCTTTGCAAGGGGACATCATACCTGTAAAATATTGAGACATTTATACATTCAGACAGTAGCAGCCCTGTTCCTGTGCGCAGCAAAAATACCACCGTCTGTAAGCCTGTCTGCATACAGGATTACAATAAATATATGAGTGGGGTGGACCTTGCAGACCAAATGCTGCAGCCCTATAGTCAGGAAATCCCGCATTTGGTATAAGAAACTTGCAGCACACCTTATGCAAGTAGCCCTGTACAATTCTTGTGTCACGTTCCAAAAAGCAGGGAACCAAGGAACATATTTTGAATTTCAAGAACAAATTATTAAAAATGTAATATTTGGAGAGCAGTGGGATAGCGTCATCTAGTCATGCCATCAGAATTATCCCAGAGCAACATTTCCCATCAGAGGTGCCCCCTACTGCGAAAAAAAGCAGAGTCCAAAACAGATGTAGGGTCTGTTGCAAGAATGGGATACGACGGGATAACATATCAATGTGACACCTTTCCAGATAAGCCAAGACTTTGCATTAAGCAGTGTTTCTGCATTTACCATAGTTCCCTAGATTATTAATTTAATCAATTTACTTATTTACTTCTTTTATGCATTTTTGGCCATTTTTAATTTATTATGCAATCCACTGTTTTTTAACACTCCACATTTCATTATATTAGTGGTCAATTATAATTTGGAAAATTAGACAAACTCCAAAATGTAAAAATAAATTCTCATTATACCCCTAGATGAATACTGTAAAATAATAAAATTCTCGCTACATCCATAGATGAATACTTTAAGTGGTGCAGTTTCCAAAATGGGGTCACATTTTAGGGTACCTCAGGGTAACCTTCAAATGTGACATAGCGCCTGAAAATGATTTCAGTGAAATCAGCCCTCCAAAAGCCATATCGTGCTCCATCTGTTCTAAGCTCTGCCGTGCGCCCATGCACCAGTCGACAACCACATATGGGGTGTTGCCGTATTCAGGAGAAAATGGGTAACACATTTTGTGGTGACTTTCTCCTGTTACCTCTTGTGACAATGAAAAACTTTGGCCTAAAATGAAATTTTTAGTAAAATATGTAATTTTTCTTTTTTACAGCCAAGGGTTTCTAAATTGTTTGAAAAGCATATTTGGCCAAAGTGCTCACTACACCCCTTGAAAAATTCCTTGGGGGTGTAGTTTCCAAAATGGGGTCACTTTTTGGGGGTTTCCACTGTGAGGTACCTCAGGGTACCTTCAAATGCGACACAGCACCTGAAAATTTTTCCAGTAAATCTGCCCTCTAAAAGCCATATTGTGCTCCATCTGTTCTAAGCTCTGCCGTGCACCCATATAGCAGTCAATAACCACAAATGGTGTGTTACTGTAAACTGCAGAATCAGGGTAATAGATATTTTGTTTAGTTTGACTCCTAACCCTTGCTGTGTTACAGGAAAAAATTTATTAAAATGGAAAATCTGCTAATATTTAAAGAATTTCTCATATCGTCTACTGTATACAACACAGCTCTGAAATACCAGAACCTCTGTAATTCAATAGATACTCTTCATATACTATGCAAAGTCAATGCCTGAAAAAAAGACTATGAAACTGTATATTTTATTGTTAAACAAAAAGAAAAAGGAATAAAATTGCTCGATATTTTGAGAACAGGAGCATAAAACCCTATCACTTAGAGTGTAACTCCCCTTAGAGATAATCAGGGATTTCTCTTATAATAAATCCATCACCCCCACTAGTGTAAAGGGGAAGGCGGAAGAGATAAGTAAACAAAGGTAAAACTCAATTTCAGTATGCAAGACCTTGCTGTACGCATGTAATAAAGCTCAATCAACCAAACACCGAGATAGGCAGCAGCCAACTGACAACAAGCTCTCCAAGGCTCTGTTCATACGGCATCAGCTCTTTTGTCAAGGTTTGGGTGAGGCGGCATGAATGATCTAATCTGATGCATCAGGCATTGGTGGGTGGAAATCCTGGCTGATCCACTCCTGATTCATCTTGACAAAGGTCAGTCTCTCCATATTTTGGGTGGACAGCCAAGTTCTTCTTGGGGTAACTATTGCCCCGCCACACTGAACACCCGCTCTGATGCCACACTACTGGACGGGTAGGACAGCTTTTCCAGGGCAAACTCTGCCAGCGGATCTTCAATGTGGGTGGTAGTGTGCTGGCCAAGTATGCCACCACCTGATGGTTCAGATCCTGCTCCAGGTCAAGCTGCTGCTGCTGCTGGTACTATGCTGGTGAAGAAAGCTGCACATCAGCAACTCTAGACTCATGCTGCTGCTAATAGATCTGGTACTACTCCTGCCA
The DNA here is from genome assembly GCA_033119425.1 of Bufotes viridis. Taxonomy (NCBI): domain Eukaryota; kingdom Metazoa; phylum Chordata; class Amphibia; order Anura; family Bufonidae; genus Bufotes; species Bufotes viridis. The sequence goes on from CM065594.1 coordinate 109,982,179, forward strand.
CCACACCCCTCCCTCCTCAGCAGCCATAGTAGTGGAACGTGAGTGCAGAGGGCCCCCTGGTCGGACCTGCGAGAGGATGGACGATGGCGCAGATAGGCAACGGCCAACTGACTACATAGGATGTCTCTATAGTAGTTCAGTTTGTCCTCCCTCTCAGCAGGTGTAAAAAGGCTGCCATTTTGGACCGGTAGCGAGGGTCCAACGAGGTGGAGAGCCAGAAGTCACCCTCTGCCGAATGGTGACACTCGGCTGTCACTACACAAGCAAGTGAGCATGCATCGGGCCAGTGACTCGGACGGACTGCCTGCCTCCATTTCCACTGCATACTGCCACGGTGTATTTGGGTCCTCTGTCTTCCCTTCCTCATGTAGATCCTCTGGCTGCTCCTGCTCCTCCTCTCCTGTCACCTGTGTAGAAAAACCACCCATTTCGCTACACATTGCTTGTGCCCCAATCTCCTTCTCCTCCAGTTCAGCCCCCACAAGGCTCATGTGGCCGTGAGATCTAGGCGCCACGTCTACACTCCCCTAACCAGCCAGATTTACCAGCATCTGTTCCAGGACATGAAGCAGTGGAATGACATCGTTCATCCCGTAGTCCTGGCGACTGACAAATAATGTGGCATCCTCAAAGGGCCTGAGAAAACGGCAGGTGTCACACATGAGCTGCCACTGGCTGACATCGAAATTACACAGGGGAGTACTCCTGTCCGCTTGGATCATTAAGAAATCGTTTATGGCCTTTCTCTGTTCATAAAGTTGGTCTAAAATATCGGGGGTGGAATTCCAACGGGTGGAAACGTAGCATATCAGCCTATGTTGGGGGATGCTGTTCTGCCGCTGCAGCTCAAGGAGGGTGTTTTTTGCAGTGTATGAGTGGCTGAAGTGCATGCACAGTTTCCTGGCCATTTGCAGATGAGTGGAAGACTTCAGGAACCGCTTGACAACCAGATTGAACACGTGTGCCATTCCTTGATGCAGCGCCGACACCATGTTCTTCCCGTTGTGGCTCACCATGGTACCGATTTTGAGTTGTGGCGAAGAAAGCCAGGATTTGATTTCTTGACAAAGGAAACGGAGCAGTTCCTCCCCTGTGTGACTCTGTTAGCCCAGGGAAACGAGGTGCAGAACAGCGTGATACCACCATGCCCTGCACATGTAATATGCCCCTGTGAATTGTCCCTGCAGTGGAAGCTGAGGATATGGATGAGGAGGCAGAGGCGGACATTGTTGCAGGACTAATGGCGTGGCAACGTGGAGGCGGAAACGGCGTCATCTGGCCAAATTGCTGGTGTGGCTGTGCAGGAGCCACATTCACCCAGTGGGTCGTAAAGGACATGTATTGTCCCTGACCGTAGTTACAGCTCCACACGTCGGCGATGCCTTGCACTTTGGCAGACACCGACAGGCTCCAAGACTGGCCCACGTTCTGTTCTACATGTGTGTGCAGGGCTGGTACTGCCTTTTTGGCAAATAAATGACGGCTTGGGACATTCCACCTCGGCTCAGCACAAGCCATCAGTTCTCTGAAAGGTGCAGAGTCCACCACTTGGAAAGGAAGGGACAACAGCACCAGAAACTTGGACAGGAGCAAATTAAGCTTCTGTGCCGTTGGATGCGTGCAGCATACTGTTGTCTCTTGGCAATCGCTTCGGTGATTGATCGCTGGCGGAATGACTGATGAGGAGGAGCATCAGGACCAGCAGATGATGGGAAGGACAGACAGCTCCCTTCGCCTGAAGTGGTGGAGCCTTGACTACATGAAACCGGGTGCGTGCCACTGGGTGATGCAGCGGTTGCTGCGGCAGGCTGACCACCATATCAGAGCCACGGTTCTCCCAGTCCACTTTATGGTGACGCTGCATATGTTGACGCAGGGCCGTGGTGCCAGCATTGGCACCCTGCCACGCTTCACCTTCTCCCCACATATTCTACATATGGCCATGTTCACCTCCTCTGGCGGCTTAACAAAAACTGCCACACGGCCGAGCGGCTACGTTTCACTTCTGACATCCCACTGCTGCTACCCTGCTGACTCCCGGCCATGCTAGCGACTTGCTGGCTCCACCGTTGGCTCACAGGAAAGCTGCCACCCTCTTCTCCCGATGATGATGAAGCCCTTCTGCTACCCGGCTCCCAAGTGTGATGATCAGCTACATCATCATCGAGTATTGTCTGCACGTTACTGATGTCCTCATCAACCGTCTCTAGGTCAGGAGCCTGACAACCTCGCAACACCAGCTCCCGTGCCACTCTCCCTCATCAGTACTTTCCCGTTTAGTGGAGGAAGCAGCGGATGTCTCCTCCAGATCTTGGCTGGGCCGTAGCTGCTGACTGTCCTCTAGTAACTCGTCCTCGCTGAAAAGTGGGGTCGAGCCCACAGCATATAATACTTCTCTGGCTGAGGGAACAGAATAGGACAAATGGCAGGTGAAGACAGGTGAAGGCACAGGGCCTGCTCCCGGGCCATGCCAACTAAGTGTCGTGTCACAGGAATCCACCGACTCTTGGCTGGGGGTGTCTGATGTCACTTGAGACAAGTGGATGACCAAGTCAAGAACCGTTCAAGAACCGCTGGGTTGCTAGTCAAGACACGACCGCTAGATGACAACAGGAGCTCAGGCCTCTCGCTGCGACCGTGCTGCCACGCTCCCTACTCTGCTGCGACCTCTGCCTGCGCCAGAAACATTTAGGCCTCTGCCACTCCTGTGCAGGGCCTGGCACTTCCTTGTCTGACATACTGTTAGATCAAATAATAAAATGTTAGATCAAATATTTTTCTTCTCGCCACTAATACACGGCAAACAGGTCTTCAGAATATATCACTGCACCGCTGAGCAGCAGTTAGGCCCAAATTTTTTTCTACTTTTACACAACAGGCTTTTCAACAGATATATGCAAGGCTG